>CM034358.1:47810396-48194093 GCA_019925275.1 Mytilus edulis
AAGTGTTCTTGTTCCCACAAGATAATATGTTGTTCCCACAAGATAATATGTTGTTTCCACAAGATAATATGTTGTTCCCACAAGATAATAGATTGTACCCACAAAATAATATATTGTTCTCACAAGATAATATGTTGTACCCACAAGATAATATATTGTTCCCACAAGATAATATATTGTTCCCACAAGATAAAATATTGTTCCCACAAGATAATATCTTGTACCAACAAGATGTCATCTTGTACCAACAAGATGTATCTTGTGACCACAAGATGTCATCTTGTACCAACAAGATGTATCTTGTGACCACAAGATGTATCTTGTGACCACAAGATAATACATTGTTCCAACATGATAATATATTGTTCCCACAAGATAATATCTTGTTCAAGAAGTGTTTTATTCATATTATTGTTTAACCTATATAACCCCCCTCCCCCCAAACAAAACAACAAAAAAACTTTGTTTGTTTGGGGTATAACAAATGCAATGTTAGTCCTTATACAAAAAATGATGTCTTGTCAAAATTAACAAATTAAAAGCTGGCGCACTGCCAATCGATGCTAACTGAACTACACAGTGAGTTATAAAAAGAAACAACAAGAGGCTCTCAAGAGCCTGAATCGCTCACCTGTTAAACAATGCCCTATAAACTAAATTTATATATTAGGGTTTGTTGTAAATTGAGCTAAAACTTGAAATTGTAACAATTTCAGTTACAGAAGACACAAATGATTCACCCTGCCTGACCAAATACATGACCAAAAAGTCCAACTACCAGACTTTGGAACAGGAGGCTCTCAAGAGGCTGTATCGCTCACCTGTAATTTTTTGCTTAAATCTTTCATCAAGGACTCTTTTTAGTGTATCGATGTGTATAAATGAGTGCTTAAAATTGCCATTTAACAGTTCTTTGTATTCGTCACATGGTTTTACAAAAGCAAAAAGAAAAAAAAATTTAGTCTTTGTTTTACTATAGCCATAATGACTAAAAATCTTTAAATGACAATAACTCCTGCAGGGGTCAACTGACAATTTTTGTCATTTGAGTTATTTGCAGATAACTTGCTTATTATGTTTGCTGTTTACAGTTTATCTTTACCTAAACATTGCTAAAACAATATTGAAGATAATAACCAAAAACTGCAAAATTTCCTTAAAATCATCAATTCAGGGGCAATAATCTATAAATTGGTTACCCAATTCATCTGAAAATTTCAGGGTAGGTAGAACTTGATCTAATGCATACTTTAACTCCTTGTCTGATTTGCTCTCAATGCTATAGTTTTTGAGATATAAGCCAAAACATTATTTTGACCCCTATGTTACATTTTTAGCCATGGCGGCCATGTTTGTTGATGGATCAAAAACTTTGGATATAGTTTATAAACAAGATACCTAAGCAAGGACTTATATAGAACCTATATACGTCCCTGTCATAAGGAACATTCAGTTAAAGTTTGGAAGTATTTGGCCCAGTAGTTTCAAAAGAAGAGATTTTTAAATGTTAGCAAACATGATGAATTTTGTAAAATTGTCATTAAAGGGCAATAACTCTTTAAGAGATCAATTTACAATTTTGTTCATGGTTGACTTTTTTGTAGGTCTTATTTTGCTGAACATGTTTGCTTTTTATAGTTGATCTTTAATATCTTTAATATTATATTCAAGATAATAACCACAAACTGCAAAATTTCCTTAAAAGTACCATTTTTTGTGGCAGCAATCCAACAATTAGTTGTTCCATTCTTATAAAAATGAGGGCAGGTAGAGCTTGACCTTATGCATACTTTAACTTCTTATCAGATTTGCTCTAAATTCTACAATTTTTGAGATATAAGCCAAAAACTGCATTTGACCGTATGTTCTCTTTTCAGCAATGGCGGCCATGCTTATTTACGGATCAAAACTTCGGACATAATTTATAAACTTTATACCCTAAGGAACATTCACTTAAAGTTAGGAAGTATTTGGCCTAGTAGTTTCGGAGGAGAAGATTTTTAAATGTTGGCAAAGATGATAAACAAATTGTGTAAAATTGTCTTTAAAGGGCAATAACTGCTTAAGGGATCAATTGACACTTTTGGTCTTATTTTGCTGAACATTTTTGTAGTAAATTGTTTATCTCTATCTTCAATAATGTTCAAGATAATAACCTCAAACGACAAAAATGCCCTGAAATTACCAATTTAGTGGCAGCAACCCAACAATGGATTGTTCCATTTTTCTGAAACTTTCAGGACTGTTAGATATACCTATTGAACATTTTAATTCGTCAGATTTGTTTATAGTTTATAGGGCATTGTTTACCAGGTCAGCGATTCAAGCTCTTGGGAGCCTCTTGTTGTTTCTTTTTATAACTCACAATAATATGAATAAAACACTTCTTGAACAATATTAGTATCTTGTGGGAACAAGATAATATATTGTGGGTATAAGATATTATCTTGTGGAAACAATATATTATCTTGTGGAAACAATATCTTATCTTGTGGGAACAATATATTATCTTGTGGGAACAATATATTATCTTGTGGGAACAATATACTATCTTTTTGGAACAATATATTATCTTGTGGGTACAATATACTACCTTGTGGGAACAATATATCATCTTGTGGGAACAATATATCATCTTGTTGGAACAATAAACTATCTGTGGGAACAATTCATTATCTAGTGGGAACAATATATTATCTTGTGGGAACAACATTTTATCTTGTGGGAACAAGAACACAATAATATTGGGAACAAGTTAAAAAATATTTCTTGCATGGCCTCATTCTGCCACCGTTTAGTATCAACACAACCGCAAATTTATTTATTTTTCAGTTTAGATTAGTAATACTAACTCATACGAAGCGCTTACAAGTATACACAACAACAATGTTTTGAATGCGGTTCATTTTGGTGTTGCTTTTCCAGCTTGGCATAGATATTTTCTATTCTAGTAAGTTCTTACTATACTTGTCCGTTGTCGTCAGGGTGTACACTGCTAAGATACATAGGTAAAAGTGAATTTCCTATGAATCTCACATGGAATTCACATCAGATTCATTTCAAACGAACTGATACTTGACACTCACGTGAACATTTTTCATGTGAGTAGTCAATTAGTTTAAACATAATTATTTATAGTGGATTGGGAAACAAGTTATTACAACTTATATTAATCCCTCTCCACTTTGCGGGTGCGAGTGCTGCCTTGTACCGGCAATAGTCTATTCTTTTTCGAAATCTACAAGGGTATCTTTAACGTGCAAGAGATATGGCTCTCTCTTAACAGGGGTTAGCCATTTATCGTCCCCTACCGACGAACACTCATCGTTTCTCTAGACAATACTAGTAAATGATGTCGAGGGAGAGCAGAAAATTCAGTTCCTGAAATTTTCTCCCCGGAGCCGGGATCGAACCAGGAACCTTTGTGTTAGTAGTCCGATGCACTAACCACTACACCACGGCTCTCAATTGCTCGTGAATTAAGCTTCACATGATTCTCATGTAAGAATTTTTCAAAGAATTTTCACATGAAATTATCAAACAATAAAATATTGTGTTTTTGATGATTTTGATTAAATTTGAAAATTGGATTATTATTTGAATAACAATGTACTCTAAATGAAAAAAATGCGTTAAACAAAATGCTTGCAATTTTCACGTGTAATTCACTAAAGTCATACAACGAGATTTTATGTGAGTTTCACGTATTAGATAATTTCATGTGAAGTTCACATGAATTTATATTCAGGGGAACTGGATGTAAATGAACTTTTCCCTTGCCTCTTTGACTAGAAATTCTGTATGACTCGTGAACACTTAGGAAACCGACAAAACATCATAAAGAAATGCCTAAGACTAACAAAATTCCCTATCAGTGTCCAGTTTTCAATGACTACCTACTGGTATGTGTAAATGTCGTCTGTATTTAAATCATGATCCCATAAGACAATTTTACTGAATGCTCATGTAACAGTTTAAAGCTAGTTTTACACTAAGTTTTTATTTGTCCATCGATGCAGGGTTTCCAGAAGATATATTTTCTTTATTTCGCTGTCTTTCAAACATGGTCTGAGAAGTTGTGATGATAATAAATGTTAATAAGAATTGTTTTCACCAATGAGAACTAACTGCTGACAATATCAACATTAAAATAAAACAAATAACTTTAAAAAAAAACCACGATGTGGTATAATTGCCAATGATATAACTCTTCACAAGTGACTGAATTACAAGGAAAAATACAACGATAGGTCACCATATGACTTTCATCAATGAGCAAATTCCATATCGCATAGTCAACTATATAAGGTTCACGAGTTTGATCTTTCTAAAAATCTATGGACTGCTTAAAACTATCCTAATTTAAGGTTACATGTGTGCATGTGGTTGTTGCTTTAGTATAGGAAATGTGGTATTTTAAGATATTCATTTAAAACGGACGTACTTTAAGAGTGTGCATAATACATCCATGCTTTAAAAAAAAAATTACTTGTTGAAAATTAAAACAATTACACATAGACATGACTCTTGAGGTGTGCCTCTCTGGAGCTGTGCTTAGATTGTCAGAAGTTATAAAATACAGATATTGTATTTTTGTAGAACATTGTTAGGCAAAGCAAATCGAGTTTATTGCAGAGTAACATAGTATATAAACACATTTCAATATTTGGTATTTCAATATTGTATTTATCTGTGAAATATATGCATAATAAAACAAACATGAAATAATGACAGTTGATCGGAACTGAAATACTCATAGTTAATTTTCCTGCATTTGATTATTATCCTGGACGAGAAAAAGTCCGTAATTCTTTATCTCATTTAAGCCAATAGCTGTTGCTGTATCTCAGCCGCATCATAATACAACCAATCAGAATCTATATGTGAAAAGTTATCAATTCAAGATGGCGTATATGTCGACTGAAACTAATAGGGATAATTTCAGTAAAAAAAATCCATTGACTTTAATGCTAATCTATGTCTTGAATTAAATTTATACCTGATGTACCTTTAGAAATAAGAAGCTTTTATATATCATTCATGAAAGTACAAATATAGACCTATATTTTGCAATGATAAAACATAGGGTCATGCGGCATTTTTAGGCATTCACATGGCCTTGTTTACAAACACTGTAGATTCGCACAATTCCTTTACTGACCCCCATTTCTTTTTTCTCCGTAGTAAAGAAAATATAATATTCAGTATTTTTTTAGCTCTACTTTTGATCCATATAATAAAAAATATTTATTAAAAACAGTATCTACCAATCAGTAGAGCACAGATTTCAACAGAACGCTCTCACCCTAAATGACAGGCCCTGATTACGTATATCTACTTACTGAATGTATCCCTATAGCTTCGCACCGTAATTCGAAGCAATTACAAGGTGCACAATTCGACAACTTATGTCTCTTCAGTGATGCTTGAGGTTAATTATAACTATTTCAGGATCTAAAACATGTACAATCGCTACTCTCTCTCTCTCTCTTATTGGTTTGACGTCACTATTTACAAAACTATTGGTAAATGTTTTACAGATTTAAACAAGCACTACGACGTTTTGATCGAACTATTACCCTGCCCTATATAGACACCGCAATGTTCAACAGTTCAACGAATCCATGAATATCCAATTGGTGGTCTGCTGCGGGTATTGGTAATAATGAAGGGGGCCAGGTTAGGATGGGACCATTTGCGATCTGGCGATATCAAACACTGGACCGACGGTATGTCCCCCTCACAAGAAATGGCGGGTAAGGAAGAGACTTCTTTCCAGCAGATTGTTACAGAAATATAATACGTGAAAGCAGAAACTCTAGAATATTAGAACCATTGGCTGGTACTAATCGTAACTTAGAGGCGTGTCATAATTATGCACACGCCACTATTGGTGGCACGATGAACGATATTGATGTGTCTCAGTATGACCCGGTGTTCTACTTGCATCACTGCTATGAAGACAAAGTCTGGCAAGATTTCAGAGACAATTCAAAATCTGTTATAGGTAAGTTTAATTTGCCGTTTCAGAATTTAAAGTATCATGGGTAATTTCATTGTTTGTTCCCCAGAACGAAAATAACGTTACGTCATTGGTTGAATTTTTATTGTTTATGGCATTTTTAACCAATAAGGACGTTTTGGTGTACACTTTAAAAATGTTACCCAGGATGCATTAGATTATGAAACGGTGAATTGGAGTCAATCATCAGTAAAAATGAACTTCAGGTTAACTTAAAAAAAAAGCTAAACAATTAAGTATGTAAAAAGTGCGTTATTGAATATGTATTCAGAGCCATTCTTCACAAGTGACTGAATAACACGGAAAATTTAGATAGTTATAAATTCCAATAAAAGATAAAACATCAAGAAAAGAAACAATAGTTGAATTTGAATATATTATATAGATACGTCTAAATGATACACTTTGTAGATACGCCTAATAGTTCAGTTCCAACTTTTATAAGATTTTCATTTATTATCTGGTAGACTGATGGGATACATGACAACGGATATGTATCCTTGTCTCGGCCCCTTTTCTAGTATGGCATCATTGAGGCTGCTTTCCGCATGATTTTACTCACTTAATATTGTCGAGCTGCTATTGTCTGCTCATTCACGCCATCAACATAAGTTCAGTGAGTTGAGATTCAATTGTCGTTAATTGACACAAATTACAATGCTCTACTCATTCACAGAGATACATAACTATCTTTTACTCGTTAACCAATTTTTGACTACTGAAATGTACATGTGTTTAAGTCTTTAAAAAAATAAATGTGTGTTATGTGATGTTTGTGTTTGCAAATTAAGATTTTCAGAATATAAAACATTTATTTGCTTCAAGACTTATTCGAAATCATTCTTAGCCAATATTGTTTCGTTCTAAAGAAAGTTGGCATGTCAGTTTTAGACTACATAACTTTTCAAAACTCTAGCCTATATTGATAGAAAATGAATTAAGGAATCAAAAGAGCCAAACAAAATATATAGGTCACCGTGCTTGTTTTTGAAATTTTAGGAAAATGTTCTCTCTTGATTTTTCATAGCTTTATCATTGACAAGTTAAAGTTCTCAAAAACTATTAAAAAATAAAAAAAGAAGGATTTTATAAGACTTTTACAAATAGCTTATAATTATACATGTAAAACAATTTTAAAAGGAAAAATGGGTGTTAATGTACAAAAAATGTAAGGCATTAAAATGGATAAAACCAGAGGATTCCTAAAATCTGACAAAAATTCCAAAACATGACAAGCAAACATCCTTAACATTGAAATAAACGATTTGTCGTATGTCTTGATGATAATTTACGCTTAATTTCATTCAAATATCTATATTTCAGGTGATGATTTCAAATTTGATTATCAAATTACTGCTGATATATTCCATCAGCCGAACCGAGCAATGGGTAATTTAAATGAATTCACAAATAGCACGGGATATCTTAAAGTTTTCGATGAAAGAATAACATGAATAACCTGTTATGCGCCATCTTATGGAAAAATCACGTGCACACGTAACTCGGACTGTCAAAGCTTCCAATTTTTGAGATGCTCATCTGGACGTTGTATGCCAATTTTTCGTCATTTCCCTTTTGGAGAAGAAAAGTGACATAGAATACGAAGATGACGAGTATAAATCTGATATGGAGAGTTCATATCAGAACAATTTTGTGATTGATGGAGAAGCTGATGTTAGTCAATGGGCCTTCAATTCAGTCACTTTGATGTATATCAGACCGATGGGACAACATTTCGGTTGCAATCCTGTACGAAATGGTAGTAAAGATGACACCGAGGATATCTATTCAAACGACAAATCCTGAAAATTATGGGATTATTTAAAACCAGGAGTAGACAAAAGACGGGTTTCCGATTCTCAATCTGGCGCAACCAAGTTTTTCGAACAATCCCATGGTATATCGTACAAAGGTCGATACATCGATTATGGTATCCACGGTGTATAGACAGATTGTCCAAAACACTTTTTTTACAAAAAGTGTTCCGGTTTTATCAAAGTGACGAAAGAAGAACTCCAGATGTATGGTGACGACATTGCCGAGGCAGTCAGGTACAGATATACGTACAACTTTGACGGACACAAGCCTACAATTAATTATCGAGATATATTTCTTCATGTCGTATGTAAGTGGGGGCAGAGTATCCAAGGAAAGACTGTAGTACTGTTTAAATTTATCTCCATGTAAATTGTAAAAGAGAAATATCAATAAATGAAAGTAACAGTAGTTTCTTGCTTCTGAAGCACCTTTCTGGATTGCCCTTCAACAGGAACGTTCTAACCTAAACATTTGAAAGTAAGTGATGTCTAAATACGTAAAAACATACCGAGTTGTATTATGAAAGGAAACCTGAAACCGATGGGACAACATTTCGGATGCAATCCTGTACGAAATGGTAGTATAGATGACAACGATGATATCTATTCAAACGACAAATCCTGAAAATTATGGGGTTCTTTTAAACCAGGAGTAGACAAAAGACGGGTTTCCGATTCTCAATCTGGAGCAACCAAGTTTTTCTTACAATCCCATGGTATATCGTACAAAGGTCGATACATCGATTATGGTATCATCGATGCATGTCAGATGGTATACGAAACAGTCGTTTAACAGGTGCCAACCTTCACCATTACCCGAATCAGTGGTGTAACATTGCAGTATAGAAAAAAAACACCATAAAATATCAATTGAAATGGCTTCGTTAACTCAATCAAAACAAATATTAACAACTGAACGAATAAATTTGATCTATGACAAATTATCAATGCAATATTAATTAAAAACAAGGGGGAGATGTGAAACTATATCAAAAAGCCAATTATATCTTTATATAATTTAGCGTTAAATAAATTAAAGTATACAGGTAAATATAATAATTTTAATTTGTTGTAAGGGGTACATAAAATATGGTTATACTTTTATTTTACAAAATAAATAAATTTGTTCATAATATGAGAACAAACTTGTTTTAAAAAGTGAGTAACTAATACGTTAAATCGAATGACAAAGTATCTATAAATACTATTATTTTGCGAGCTATTAAGTGGCCATAAGAAGTTACAAAGTCGATATAACGCATTACTAAAGTGTTATTACGAGTTACCTTGTCGTGATAGCGATTTCGAATAACTAAAATATGACACTAACTGGATGTTCACACAGTAACACACGCGATACTTGCTGTGTAAAAGGATATGTACAAAATATATGCAAGATATACGTTCACGAGAAGGCCTTTTGACAAAAATACAATCCGTTATGTGGCATCACTCAACCTCCAATATAATACATGTATAAATCCCTGTGTACTATTTTTAAACTATATTCCATAAGAAACATTCAAGTTTGTTTTTTTTATATTTGGTCTAGATATAAAGTTCCGAATAACTGACTCACAATTTTAATATTTCATGAACTGAAATTTAATTCGTGACCAACATATGCAAAATAAAGGCAACAGTAGTATACCGCTGTTCGAAACAATTCATAAATCAATTGAGAAAAAAACAAATCCGTTTTTTCCAAAGGTGATTTGACAGAATCGGTTTTAAAATTTAAATCACATGTATCGTGTTTATGTTGATAAATAAAAAAATTAAAGATATTTTTAGACCCTGAAGGTAACCAAATTGTAGGTCAAGTATGTGATTCATAGCACATGTATTGCCGCTAAAAAAGAGGGGCGAAAGATACCAGAGGGACAGTCAAACTCATAAATCGAAAAAAAAACCTGACAACACCATGGCTAAAAAATAAAAAGACAAACAGAAAAATAATAGTACACAAGACACAGCATAGAAAACTAAAAACTAAGCAACACAAACCCCACGAAAAACTTCGGGTGATCTCAGTTAGTTATGTTTGCTTTTACGTTTACACGGCATATCTTGTGATACAATTGAATTGTCCCAAGGCTTTTTATACTGATGTATATATTACTATACACATCTTTAATACACAAGGATCCCACGGAGCGGCGTTTAGCCTTTATGGCGTACAATGCACGTTAAAAATTACATTTTTATTTCCTTAATTGAATGATAAAAATTTAATTCATTTATCAAAATTGATTGGAATAGAAAATTACCGAGAAGCTGATGCATTCGTCATGAAAAATATACCATCTGCTAAACAAATTACCAACGATGATGAATTTAGAGAAAGCAGCACATATTAGCAAATACGAAATAGTGCACTACGGTCATCATGTTGTTTTGATCACAAATCGTTGTCAATATCATGAAATTTTATGCGACTGTCTTACAAAAAAGAGGTTAAGGAAGCTTTCAATCAGGTTTAATCTACACATTTTTACATATTAAAATGCCTGTACCAAGTCAGAAATATAACAGTGGTTTTCAATTCGTTTGATGAGTTTGTGTATTTTATTATGCCATTTGATTTCGTTTTTGAATTTTAGAGACAGCGGCACACTAAAAGTGTTGTCGTTGTTCGAAGTTAATTTGAAAATACAAAGATAGTCTGCTTTTGAATGTTTGGGTTTTAACATTCCCCATGAAAGTGCATCCAGAAAAAATATAAGTACAGTGAAACCTGTCCAAACCGAACACCCACGGGACTTTGCGTTTTGTTCGGTTTGGACAGGTGTTCGGATTGTAGAGGTAAACGGAAGTCGACACCAAAATAATTTTGGCATTTACTGACAAGGGATAATAGGTGACACAACAGACGACAGTTTATTTTTGTGTTGATTTAGATGTAAATGTAAAAATAAAAGAAGATGAAGATAGACGTTTTGCTACATTTTTGTTTATAAATCAAACGCCACTCCGTCAATCACGCTCGTCGTTGGGAGATGTCCGACGTGGAGCGATTTGGCCTTTTCATAAATATTTTCTCATCCGTTAATTCACTGACCAATTCAGATTCGCAGTCTCTGTCAAATGACGATTCTGTAGTTGAATCGGGAACGTCATTTTACACATGAGTTCTAGGACTAAACTGGTCACCTGCTGATTGATACTTCGGCACACGATAACAGTGAAACAACAGCCGGTGTCCAGTTTATTCTCGGACTTTATCGTTGTTAAATAGCTAACGGAAGTCTTCGGGAGCATTCGAATCAAGCAATCGAAATCCATTGACCTTGTTGTATAGTACGACTTCTTAATCCTGTGAAAGGCTTTAAAACTATTATTTGATTAAACAGTTTAGCTACAGAATAACAGTTTCGATTTTGTGGCCGTAATTATTTGAGTAAGGTGCATTTAATTGATCTGAGTGAAAGTTCCTTTCTTGTCATTATCGGCGATGGGGGTATCTGACCAGTTTAACGTTTCTTTACAAAAGAAAATCACTTTATACATGGACACAGACATGCTAATTAGTTTGTAATAACAACTCACAAGTTCATTAAACCCCAAATACCCTCGGGGGTACTCTGCCATCCTGTGTTTGTTTAATTAAATCATGCAAATAATTAATAATATTTTATTGTTTTGATTGGAATGGATGGATTTTGACAGGTAATTTTTAGATACAAATTTACTAACGAGCCTTCAAAAAGCGTTCGGAATTCGATGTTGACAGGGTTCGGTTTTTTAAGGTTAGATTAACGTTAATTGATAGGGAAATTTTGTGGGACTTCGAAAATTGTTCGGTTTAAACTGAAATTCGGTTTTATCAGGGTTCGGTTTACCCAGGTTTCACTGTATTAGTATCGTCTGTAAGTATCATATCGAGATAGTTAAAACAAGAACTATCTTTAAAAAAGATATCCGACGTATTTAAATTTGAGTATAATGTTTAAAACTATCATTTCGATAACCTTCAGAAGCACAATGATTTAATGATGCAGGACCTCTTTAATTAAATCTCCATCTGAATGTAACTACAAGAAGGCGATTGCAGTGCACTGCAAACCTGCATAGTTTGACACAATTTGTCCTTGGTGGCAACGCCCGTTCACTACCTGTGAACAACAATGATCTAACTATCTAAAAATCAATGAATTACCAACAAAATAACGTTATAAATTGTTTTGTGAATATTCCGATTATATTTAAATAAGTGATTTACCATTTAAATAACGTTTTCTCTGTTTGTGTTCAGTATTCTCGGTCCTCTTATCTTTCTGCTTACATTCACCAAAACCCCGCGGAAATCTCACATGCGTAGGTGCGTTCTAAAAGTCATGTACGTTCGTACAACAAAGTTTACATTAAAAATTATATAATTGTCGCGAATAAACAGCTGTCATGGATGCAAAGAGCTATTGGAGAAACAATTATTTTAATAAAAATATAAATCTTTGTAAGATCTAGTTCAAATATTTATAGTTTTTCACTTGCTTTCCATTACGATATAATTAACGAGACGTTTTTTCAAACACAACCAAATCACCCACCATGACAGCATTTTGTCCAATCACAGAAAGGATTTTCGAGCATGCGTATTCTGTTGCAATAGTTAAGCGTCAAAAGTTCAAAGGGCACAAACTTATACCGACTACGTCGGAAAAAGGCTTTCTTGGACTAAACACAACCTTGAACTTATATCAGTCCTCCAGGCCTGGGAATGGCATATTTAGACAATCACGGTAAAAATCATTTCTTCTAACATGTAACGTATGTTGAAGTCCTATTCATTTCCGTTTCAAATTTCAGCATCAAATTCAATATTTTTTTAATTAACATTACGAGGTTTTATAATTTTATAAACGTTTGCAATGACTCATTGAAGATAACGGGTTTATTGTTTTGTAAGCAGCCAGATGCGCATTTTGTATGCAGAACACTTATCAGTGGTGCTCTAATAAAGAAATTGTTTTTACTAGAGTGGGTTTCTCCGCCTATCACAGTTCCTCACCATAATTTAATTCCTCAAAATGAGCTCCACAAGAATGTTACTATCTATATATTTTTGCTATTTGTTTCAAATAACACTACTTCCTTTATGTATAGTTCCTAAATCGGGATCATTCAAACATCAAAATAGTTATAAAGCCAAACAAGTACAAAGTTGAAGAGCATTGAGGACCCAAAATTCAAAAAAAAAATATGCCAAATTCGGCTAAGGTAAGCTATTTCTAGGATAAGAAAATCCTTAGTTTTTCGAAAAATTCAAAGTTAGTCTGTTAATTTTCTAGTATAAAATGTTTCAAACTTTTCATGTTGGACTATCTATGGCTGACTATAAAATATTCATTTTCTTTTTAATGTTTGGAGGTCATTTGGTAACCTATATATTACTTTCCGATATGAAGATGAAATAATAAAAAAATATAAGTTTTGAAAGGTCAGCCTATTATCTTCATTTCTAACAACTGGGGCCATATTTACTAGACTAGATTCCATTACATGATAAGACAATATTCATGTATTTTCAGATTCAAATATTTAGTCTAATTATAGAAGTCCCAAATTACTGACAAAATTAATCACAATTTAGGACTTTCATGAACTAAAATAGAACGTGTGAGCGAAATATCAAACACACCTGCTATAATGGTGCCCTTGTTCTGTGTGTAAGTTTGAAAACTTACTAATTAGTACAAAATGCATATTTTGCAAGATTTAATTATTTGTCATAATTTAGTAAAAGGTCTCAAATTCATTATACTTCTGATCTAAATAGTAATTGTATCACTTTCCGTAGGGTACAGCTTATCAGTAACAAAGTAAATATGAAACAGATGCAAGCAATATTTGAAAACCCAGTTATATAATAGATATAAAAAGATGTGGTATGAGTGCAAATAAGACAACTCTTCATTTAAGTTACAATTTATAAAAGTAAACCATTATACGACCTTCAACACGGAGCCTTGGCTCACACCGGACAGCAAGCTATAATGGGTCCTAAAAATTACTAGCCTAAGTGTAAACTCATTCAAACGGAAAAACCAACGGTATAATCTATATAAAAACGTGAAACGAGAAATACTTTTGAACCACATAAACAACCAGATATAAATCTGTTTTTCATTAAGATATAAAAACTTGTTGTTTATCTTTAGGCTAATCTCCAATGTTTACAGTCATCATAGTGTTCCTTAGCCAGTGTTCATTGTGTTTTAAAAATATAAATAGATTGATAATAACCGCTACAGACTAACAGTTCTCTTGTTTTATTGTTGTAAGATAAACCAGTCGGTTGATTGATACCATCGTCTGCTGACAAGACAATGTCATGTTTCTGTCCATCATTAGATATTTTATGTATGTTGTTTGACTTCCATCCTGCTAAATACACATCCCCACGGTCATCTACAGATACACCATAAGCACTTTTCAGGTCAGGACTGTTGTATAGCTCACGTTCTTTTCCATCCGAAGAAACTAAGAATACTTTATTACTATGTAAGTCAGTACAATATACATCACCATCTTGATTGGCACAGATATCATAAGGATCAAATGTTGTTTGTATTTTATTAAGATCTTCACCATTGATATCCATAATTGTTAGAATGTAATATTTATTTACTACCCAGATCTTATCATTTACACAGGCGATTCCTCTACAGCATCCTTTACCTTTAATTCTCCTACCGGGCTTCAATGATATCAGGTCGATGATCTGGATACCTTCATCACTTACAGATACTACAGCGTGGTTTTTGTCATATAAGCAAGTATTAAATGGTTCATAATCCAAATTAATCACGCTTGAGTTCGATCCATCAAGTTTACTAACAAAAAGTTGTTTGCCCTGGTATTGACAGAGTAGTAACCTATCATCAGAAATAAAGCATCCTATACGGATACGTACTTTATTTCCTAATTGCCTGGTCGGGAATGAATGTTTCAGTGATAACATGTTTTCGTCCCTAACGAGGAATTGACCTTGTTGATCAATATCTAGTAAAGGCATTTGGATTTGGATATTTTCTACCGTTATTGTACCTAAGTCTGGGACTAGTTTACTAATGTTCGACTCGGATTCTGGCGGATGATATTTTAGTATCGGAACAGTAGCTGCTTGGATTTCTCTGATTTCCAATTCTTTCTGGTAAGTTTTTGCATCTAAAAATTTTACCAACTGGAATAAATGGATTTCTGATGTATGTTGCTTGAGTGAAAGTAGATCACTTTTCCATGTAGACAGAGAGTCTGAGAGGGACTGGAAGCTATTTCTGTTTCGGGACACCATCTCAGTACAGGTTTTATACCTAGAATCAATGTCTTTATGAATATCTGCTTCTAACCTATCTAAATAAGCAATAATGTTCTTCTTCATTTCCGACACCCTTTTTTTAATTTTGTTTCGATTTTTTTCTAAATCAACAAGTGTTGTCTCATTTTGACTCATTATGTTCTCTGTAACTTGGCATAGGTTAGAAAGCCTTCCCTCTAGATCAAAAATAGCAGTGCCATCTTTCACGCCTCTAGCAGCTTTTTCAATTGAAATGATATACTTGCAATGTTGATGTGATATCGGAACACATGAATCACAGATTACTTTGTCATGTTGACAGCAGTACAGTATTATCTTTTGATCTGGATGATTCTTGCAGTTGGCGGACAATCTGAGAAGTGAAGAACTGAGTTGTTGTATTTCTTTCATTGGTACTACCTTGTGAGGTGGGGACATCTTTTCGTGAACTCTGGAACACGCCTTACATACAAGTTCCCTGCAATCACTGCACCAAGAAAAAGCTGTAATGTCTTCACCACCGCGCTGACAACCAGCACACAATTTACTGTCCGCCATTCTGTAAGAATAGAAAAATATAGCGTCTGTAGATACTCACTAAAGTATGAAAATTATGGCGGCCTTTTTTGACCTCAAATGATCTGTAAAGATTTCTAGTTAAATGTAGACATGAATAGTAGTACATCTTATGAAATTTTTCAAAGGAAATTATATCAAAACATTTTTATTCTTTTGATATGGGAGTGTTCAGCCTGTCATTTTAATATCCTAAGAAATCATCAAATAGTGCAATTAATGAACACTAGTAATAACTAAGAAAAAAGGGATCCATGCAACCAGCGCCTTTGTTTCAAAAAATAAAAATAAGATAAAAGAAAATTTCGATTCGTTTTGATCCGAGATTTTCACTGCTTTTGCAGTTAGGTAACCAAGCAAAATAAAAGCCTTAGGGAAATTTGGTATATGAACACAGCATTAGCAATGGCGGATCCAGCCAATTTAAAAAGGGGGTCCCACCCAAAGATAAAGGGGGTTCCAACCACATGTCCCTATTCAAATGCATTGATCGTCCAAAAAAAGGAGGGTTCAAACCCCCCTACCCCCCACACACACACCTAGATACGCCTCTCAATTGAATAGAAAAATACCACAATACGCCTTTGCATGTAGTTTTCAAATAAATTTAATCATAACAAACATTCTTTATTATCTTGGTTACCGATGTAAATTAACAATTTCTATTGTCATCTTTATCATTAGAAGTTTGACTTTTCTTTTTTTAATGTAATTGTTTGATTTAACTTACCTATCCAGTGTCTTTTAAAGCAAAATTGTTTTTATCAGCACAGTAAAATTACTTTCGTTTTCAGCATGTTCAGTGGGAAATTCCATTTCCACAGGGAAACAACTTAAATGTACTATCGGTGATTTGATAACTGAATCGGCGCTAAAATTTAAATCGCATTCGTGTTTATCATGTTTATGTTGATACGAAGAGATTTATACCTAAATAAGCCCGGTAGTTTTCTCGTTTGAATGGTTTTACATTGTTATTTCGGGGCCTTGTATAGCTGACTATGCGGTGTGAGCTTTTTTCATTGTTGAAGGCCGTACGATGACCTATAATTGGTAAGTTGTGTCATTCTGGTCTCTTGTGGAGAGCAGTCTCATCTGCAATCATACCACATCTTCTTTTTATATCAATATTGATTGTACTGTCTTCTATTTTTCTTTACAAAAATATACACATCTTGATATACATTTAAGCTGACACAGGGCTTTGTATAGTGATGTAAATATTACTATACAAATCATTGATAAACAATGACTCTTGGAACCAGGGAGAAGGGGGCGTGCTCGTATATCTACTGAAACTCGTGAACAGAAAATGGATTTAAATACATAAACAAGTCAATCTATGTTGATCTTCGAAAAAAATGAGTAGCTAATAAAAATGATTTTTTACATTTGGATTACTGTGTTAGGAAACCAATTTTATTCAGAATATTAACTTAAAATCTTAAAATAAAGACGTTCAGTCAAGTTCAATCAGCCCGAAACTAGTCCGGTTATTTTTTTTTTTAAAATCAGTTCGATGTTGATGTCTACCGGTAAATCGCAGCTACTGCAATATATAGACAGTTCTAAACTTTTCTGAACTAAACTAAATTTCCTGCTTCGGATATATGTGATAATAGACTGAAGGATACACATGAATTAAATACACAAGTAGTCCTTCAACTCGGTCGACAGTTTTCTTAGGGTATTACTCTGTCCTATCACCCTCTCAGCTATTTTTTTTATTTCTTAGGTATTCTCCCAGTCGATATTCCAGGGCTTGTATTCCCTATCATGATTTTCTTGATAGAGGGTTGCTGCTCCCATTGAAGCTTTTAAACTAAGGGTTCCAAATTGAAACAATTATTCCTCTGTAGATTTTAATGACGCCTTCAGGAGTTGGTAAACCGTTATGGGATATTCGTTTCATAGATGAATAAAGATGTGTTCCAAATGTCGCAACTACAATCTCGTCTTTGCTTTCCGGGTTTGTACTGACATGAGCAACACGATATGTAAATCAAGCGGAGCCAAATCTGCTGAAGTAATATGTTTCATTCATTCTTATAGTAATCACATTGCGCTATCAAGTAATAATAAGATCATCTTTTAAATTGAAATATTGATATAATGTGTCTCAAATTGATGAACGAGACATGACCATAATTGTCGCTCCAATATAGTCAGATATTCAAATGCCATTGGTACATGTATAATTCACGAAAAGGATGATTGATATTAATTTTGATTAATTTGAATTGTATATTACTTCGGATTTTTTTTAATAAAGTTTTTTTTAGTTTGTTTTTATTTGTCGTCGACTGCATGTCGTTAAATGATCGAAACTGGTACTTAAAGTTCTTGAGTATCCAATCATTTGTGTTTAAAAATCACTTTTAAATATCAAATCCAAGACGGATCGATTTAAAGTAATTCCTAATTCTTAATCGTGTAGACGCTTTGAAATATAAAACAATTTTCGTTTTATGAATTATAGATAAAAGTATGTCAAAAATCGATTAGAATATTTAAAAATGAACATATTCAATTCAATTCATAAAGTTAAAGTCGTTTTATTTATTTATGGTCGTTCTATGATTACAAGCACTTTACTTTTATCATTTAAAATGTTAGGTAATTTATATTTTTTTGCGGAAGATGTTATCATTAGGTGAAATGACCTATAGGGTTATCAACTACAGTCTACTACTTACTAAATGGAGTAGAAACCATGATGTACTAACAGATGCCCAGTTTTGCTTCCGACCCGGTTATGGTACTACTGACTCCATCTTCCCTCTCAATTCTTTAATGTCAAAATCTTTGAGATCTGGTAAAAGATTTTATTGTTGTTTTGTAGAATATAAAACGGCGTTTAACAGTGTCATACATATGAAGTTATGGTTACGACTATAAGATTAGGTAACTGGTAAACTATTAAATGTATTAAAATCTATGTATTCAAAACTTAAATGTTGTGTAAAATTTGATGGTAGCTTCTCACATTTCTTTTTCTAAAAACACAAACAGATTTTTCAAAAGTTTTAAATATGATTGATTTTTTTGCACATTATCAGGGCTTAAATTAAACAGAAGGCTTTTGATTGTGAAAACATAAACACTCTAAAGAAAAATACGAAAAAAATCAACTTTACAGACTAACCAATGAAATATTTAGGAGGTTTTTATGGTTGTAATATTAATGTTTGTCAAAAACTCAATGCTGAAAACAACCACTGGGCGCAGCTTCATACAACCGCAGAGGTCGAATCCTGAACAGTTGAGACAGGTATGGACACAACATTCAAGCTTGATACAGCTCTGAATTTTGATTGTGATTAAATATTTGACACACAGGTTTCTGAAACAGAATGCATGTGGTCTAAGAACTTATTTTTTTTTAATTTACTTATGATGCTCAAATATTCAAAATCTAAATACATGGTTAGATTGAGGCAATAACCCCCAAAATGAATCCAAGCATTCACGTTAAGGTATTGTACCTTGCTGTTCAATTTCAGAAATATTGTCTGAAAACTAGAAAAATGCTTATGTTTGGCCCCTTTTTGGCCCCTAATTCCTAAACATTTTAGGCAATTACCCCCAACTTCAATTCCAGCTTTCCCTTTGTGATATGGAACCTTGCAGTACAATTTCAGAAAGAATCACAATTTTGTTTCAAAACCAGGATGATATGTGATAGAAAAGCAATTCACACGATTACGGAGAAAATATGAAAACATTTCGGAAACAATATTAAAAAACAATTATTGCTATATGGTATATATATATAAACATGATAAAGTAATTAGTCAAACAAATAAATCTCACTGATATTTACTTGTTTATTTCATTGCTGATAATTTTATAATTTAGCTGTTAATTTAAAACTAATGTTAATTGAATATAATGATGCTTACAAGAAAACAACTCTAGATTTATGGTAATTACACACAGGAATTCTTCACTGGAATGCTGGACTAGTAAAGTAAATTGTTAACAGCAGAAAGTGCAATTTGATGAAACTCACTGGATTTTCACACAGTAACACTAGCGATACTTGCTGTGTAAAAGGAAATGTACAATATACATGCAAGATAAACGTTCAAAAGACAGACTTTTGACACACTACAAAAAAAAGCAAACTCCATTAGCGGGGATCATTCAACCTTTTTTTTTTTGTCACAATTTAGATTTAGGTCTCATATTTATTACACTTCTTTTTTTTTATTCAACAACAGTATTGCTCGCTGTTAACAATTACTCCACTGACACAGCTATCTCAGTGAAGGTTCCTGTTTCATTAGTACCAGAAGTTCAGGGATTCTTCAGGTAGATAAATTAATGAATTTATTACACTTCAGATTTAACTAGTTATTGGAATACTTTCGGTTAAGTTTCTTCTTGTCAGTAAAAAGTAAAATCACAAAAATACTGAACTCAGAGGAAAATCAATTCGGAAAGTCCATAATCACATGGCAAAAATCAAATAACAAAACGCATCAAAAACGAATGGACAAGAACTGTCATATTCCTGACTTGGTACAGGCATTTTCAAATGTAGAAAATGGTGGATTGAACCTGGTTTTATAGCTAGCTAAACCTCTCACTTGTATGACAGTCGCATCAAATTCCATTATATTGTCACCGATAAAAGGGTAAATCTGAAAAAGTTTCAAGCAATGTTTGATAACCTGGTTATCAATCAATTTTTCATTAGTATATAAAAACTTAATGTTTAATCTTTAGGCTAATCACCTATAGCTACAGTCAGTAAAGTGTTAATTAGACTGTGCTTATTGTGCTTTATAGATATTGATAGATCTACCATAGTCGTGTAGGACTAACAATTCATTTCTTTCATTGTTGTAAGATAAATCGCTCGGTAGATTGACACCAACGGCTGATGTCAAGACGATGTCAAGTTTCTTTCTATAATTAGATATTCTATGTATGTTGTTTGATGAACGTCCTGATACATAAACATCACCACGGTCATCTACAGCTATACCATAAGCACCTTTTAGGTCAGGACTGTTGTATATCTCACGTTCTTTTCCATCCGATGTAACTGCGTATACTTTGTTATAAATAATGTCAGTACAATAGACATCGCCATCTTGATTGGCACAGATTTCCCAAGGATTACATGTTGTTTGTATTACTTTAAGAACTTTACCATTGATATCCATAATTGTTACAGTTTGAAGTCTATTTCTTACCCAGATCTTGTCCTTTACACTGGTGATTCCTCTACAGCATCCTTCAACTTTAATTAACCTTCCAGTCTTCAATGTTGTCAGGTCGATGATCTGGATACCTGCATCCCCTACAGCTACTACAGCATGGGTTTTGTCATATAAGCATACATTGAATGGTTTATAATCCAAAATAATCACGCTTGAGTTCGATCCATCATGTTTACAAACAATAAGTTGTTTGTCCAAGGATTGACAGAGTAGTAACCTATCACCAGGAATAAAGCATCCGATAATTATACTTACTTCATTTACTAATTGCTTGGTCGGGAATGAATGCTTCAGTGATAACTTTCTTTCGTCCCTAACGAGGAATTGACCTTGTTGATCAATATTTAGTAAAGGCATTTGGACTTGGACATTTTCTACCGTTATTGTACCTAATAGGACTAGTTTACTAATGTTCGACTCGGATTCTGGCGGATGATATTTTAGTATCGGAACAGTAGTTGCTTGGATATCTCTGACTTCCAATTCTTTCTGGTAAGTGTTTGCATCTAAAAATTTTACTTTACTTGTTGCTTGAGTGAATGTAGATCACTTTTCCATGTAGACAGAGAGTCTGAGCTGGACTGGAAGCTATTTCTGTTTCGGGACACCATCTCAGTACAGGTTTTATACCTAGAATCAATGTCTTTATGAATATCTGCTTCTAACCTATCTAAATAAGCAATAATGTTCTGCTTCATTTCCGACACCCTTTTTTTAATTTTGTTTCGATTTTTTTCTAAATCAACAAGTGTTGTCTCATTTTGACTCGGTATGTTCTCTGTAACTTGGCATAGGTTGGAAAGCCTTCTCTCTATATCAGAAATAGCAGTGCCATCTTTCACGCCTCTAGCAGCTTTTTCAATTGAAATGATAGACTTGCAATGATGATGTGATATCGGAACACATGAATCGCAGATTACTTTGTCATGTTGAAAGCAGTACAGTATTATCTTTTGATCTGGATGATTCTTGCAGTTCTTGGACAATTTGAGAAGTGAAGAACTAAGTTGTTGTATTTCTTTCATTGGTACTACCTTGTGAGGTGGGGACATCTTTTCGTGAACTCTGGAACACGCCTTACATACAAGTGCACTGCAATCACTGCACCAAGATACAGCTGCAATGTCTTCACCACCGCGCTGACAACCAGCACAGAATTTACTGTCCGCCATTCTGTAAGAATAGAAAAATATAGCGTCTGTAGTTAAGATACTCACTAAAGTATGAAAATTGTGGCGGCCTTTTTTGACCCCAAATGATCTGTAAAGATTTCTAGTTAAATGTAGACATGAATAGTAATACATCTTTTGGAATTTTTCCAAGGAAATTATATCAAAACATGTTTATTCTTTTGATATGTGAGTGTTCAGCCTGAACTGTCTAAATTCCTTACCTTATGCAATAATGACCGAAAAGCTGCAGAAAAAAATGTGTAATCTAAATGTTTTGTCTTCTTGAAAACAAAATGCATTGATAACCATGTCGAAATTTAATGTAAAACAATTAGAGAGTACCAAAAATCTTATCAATTACTTAGAACGAATAGTAGTTTATGATAATACTTATTTATTTCACAAGGTAAATAAATAAAAAAAAAAATATACAGAAAAATACATCTTGAGGAGGGGGGATAAAACATCATATATAACAGTCAGAATAAAAGACGAATAAGAATTTATTTAAAACTTTTAGAAAATTTTAATGAGATCGATATAGAAATATGCAAACTACTGTCATTCCTATATAGTGAGAAAACATAAAGTAGTGCAATTTATCAACAGAAATAAGAATTAAAAAAGGGGGAGGGGGTCCATTCACCTCACGCCTTTGTTAAAGAGAACTATCAAGATTATTATTGAAAACAATGATTTGTATTTTTCAGAGAGTTTTCAAGTAAGGTAACTAAGCAAATAAAAAGGGAAACTTACAAGATGAACACAGCTTTAGTGTTACCGTGTTTATTTTTTTTTTTCATTTCATTTTCTTTTCTTTATAATGATGTGCACTTGTCATTATATGATGTGCAAACACCTTTATAGGATGTGCAAATATCCTTATATGATGTGCAAAAATCCTTATATTTCGTTATGGTCAATGAACATGATTACGATTAGAACGATTACTGTCTACGTCATAACTGATTCCGATCTGCTTCTGTAAACTATTTACCCGGCTCAAATATGTGTCTATCGCTAGCGAAAGTGCAATTTATAGGGAAAATGAGACAATGCAATTTAACAAAATCAACGTTTCAAACATTTCGGAGGAAAATTAAGATCAGATAATCAAGAGCTAGTTGAAGAAATTCCCGGTTGTGGAGAAAATATGATAAGCATAGGCTCCGTGTTGAAAGTCGTACTTTGACCTTTTATTGTTTCATCTTACAAATTATGACTTGGATGGAGAGTGGTCTCAGTGACTCTCATACCACATTTTCTTATTTCTATTCACTGCAAAAGACACCATTGAAATAACAGTCAGTTTTAAAAATATTTCATAACAATAGCTATAAAATTATCTACTCATGCATAATATGGCGAGATGGTTTGTTTTATAAACTGTTATTGAATAATATAAATCTGTAAATGGTAAGATGTATAATGTAGTATTGAATATGTAAAATGATATTAAATCTAGTATATCATATAATTTATGCTACTAAAGGAAGAGACCGATTTCATTGAGCCGCAACTCCTCTAAAACCAAACAAAGTCGGAAATATTTTTGATATGACGTATACGTTTTTACTTCGTTAATTTGTCTTTGAACCAATCTTTTTTTCCCACAGAACACGCCAATTATGTGAGAAAATACCCAATTTCGGAGACCGCAAGCTTAGTCGACGTAGTGCCTGCGAAATGCGAAATAGCCATGTTGGTTAATTATAAAAAAAAGAAGATGTGGTATGATTGCCAATGAGACAACCCTCCACAACAGACCAAATGGCACAGATATTAACAACTTTAGGTCACCGTACGGTCTTCAACAATGAGGACATATTTGCATATATACAGATTGTTTATTTTCAACTTATTTTAATAGAGATTTTAATTGCTAATAAAATTCTGCAACTTGCGTATGTCAACAGATTTGGAGTAGCGTCAACGATTTCTGAGATATAAGGGGTTGATTCCTGATGAAGTGTTTTAGATTTAATTTTTCTTCTGATTAGATCGGATTTTTTCCATTGCGGTACTCATTTTGAATCTTTTCAGTAATGTCAACGGATTTTACGTAGATGATACAGTTATTGAGTTAAAAGAGCCAAAAAAAAAAAAAAAAAAAACCCACTAAAAATCACACTTTGCCACACTTTTTCCAATTTAGGGTATTTAATATTTTTATTTCCCAACCGAGATGAATAGGGTGACGCCCGTCTTTTGCATTCTGTTCCTCGTTTTCGTCTCTTTAAAAAAAATAGAATAAAAAGCATTAACCTTGTCATTACTGTGTCCACCTTATTACTGTGTCATCACTCTTTGTGTCAACACTTGCCCACTCGCTGGCACCTTCGTGTAACATCGGTACAGCGGATATAGGTACTAACCAAGTTGTCGTGATCGATTTTTCTTCTGACAAGGTACGAAAATCTTTTGTTTTGTTTACATAATATCAATGTGTACGTCAATCTAAACATAATTGTTGTTTCAAGAAATGATTTGGTCGTAGGTTGGTGATTAGAGGAGTCTCATTATTTTCCCAAAACAAGAACGCTTACTAAAGACGTGTGCAAATACTTGTCAAAGAAGTTGGCGCTCGTCTCATCCGATGTAATTCTATATTCATTGCAACTCTTTCTGATAGAAGGCCACAGTGTGTGCGTAATAAGTATAGCTGTTTCAATAATTGGCATTGAAATCTTTTATACATATGTTATTTTTCGATATTTTATTCCGACAAGAAGCGTCATGTATGGTGCATAGCTGACCACATAAATCCTTCTGTACAGTGCATAGTTAAAAGAATGTACGGTATATAGTTTTTCACGCTTCGAAGTACCTATAAAGCTATATACGCTGTACTGATGATACACGGTGGGAATTATAATTCGAAATACTTTGCTTGCTTGTGACAATGGTGTTCGACAAGGAGAAAATTTATAACCCTATTTTATTTACTTTTGATTGACTAAAATATTTTCTTAGTGAGTAAAAATATTACAGGACTTAACAGAACTATACCAGAAGATCTGGAAAGAGAATTAGAAATATATCTTAAGTGTTTTGTTATATTGTTTGCAGATGACACGGTTTTGTTGACTGAAACAGCACAGGACCTGCAGACTCAACTCAATGCTTTCCATGATTATTGTAACGCTTGAACTTGAAAGTACAGTTGACAAAATCAAAGTCTTAGTGTTTTGTTTATGACGGATTCCAAAAAATCTCCGATTTTCTTACAATGATACTAACATTGAGATGATAAAACAATATAACTATTTGGGAATTGTTGTTACTAAAACGGGAATTTTTAATATGACAAAAATCATTTATCCGATAAGGCCTTATAGTTGGAGATATTAACAAGCAAAATCGAGGGAATTGTGCAAATGATGATACAAGCATGAAAATTAGCACCAAGCATCATTATTATATACTTCTTAAGAAAAAACTGCTGGCCATGAAAAAACATCATTTTTTGAAGATGGCCACGGCCTTTTTAAAAAATGGCTGTTTTTTTAGTTCAAAAATACTTATTTTTCTACAAAACATGTTCCTTGACCTTCTTTTAGTGAAAAATATTATATGGTTTGGTAGCGACATTACTTGCATTTGACGTATTTAAAAGAAATTAATATTTGACTCTTCATGGTTTGCGCAGGCGCGAAAATATAACAAAAACCACACATAAACATTTGAACTATTTACTATTTACTTGGTGCCTTTGGATTTTTAATGATATTATGAATTGGTTTGAAAAATTAATTTAAGGTTATGAAACAAATGCATTTATCAATTTTGCGCATGTACAAACGATTTATAGACATACAGAGTGATTTGCACCAACTACCAGGGCACATTGATGTAAATCATAGTTCATGTAACAGAGGATGATTTGAATTTCGTAAACATATCTTGGTCGTCATTTCATTCCTCTAAAAAATTATACTCTTCAAGTAACTGTAACTTCTATAATGCCACTGTTTGAAAACACGCCCACTCAGTTGAATTGAGCAATCATACGATGGGTAGGTGAAAAAATTGGTTAAACTTTCAAAATCCAGCCAAACATCAATTATAGCTGCACTTTTGGTATTGCGTAAGTAAGTTCAGTATGAAAGGCCAGATTTGTACGGATAATATAAGTTTATCGTTATGATTGGTGGAAAGTACTTTTTAATGGTTTTTTTGAAATTCATGGGGTTATATTGCCTGAAAGTGGACGGACTTGTGATCTCACTGAAGCCGACATTGCAACACCTAGAACGTCATATTAGTTTCAAATATATTCAAATGAACCTAGGTTTAGACACGCGAATCAGATAACTGAGTGTGTTTTGCTGAACAATTAATGTCTAAACGCAGAAAATTATCTCATGAATCTGTATCGTTCGATAATTTGACAGACTGGTGCAAGGAAAGAGAGTCATCTCGACCAACGTTTAATATCTGTTGTTCAATTATTTAAATTAAGAACTTTTGTTATTTCGGCGGTACGCCCATTTTATGAGTCAGATATCGTACAAACAGTCCAAATAAAGCATGATGCCGTATTTTTTTGGTCCAGATCATGAAAATTATTTTCGACAGTTACGGATCCATCTTCAAGATATGACTTCCCTTCACGAGCATCACCAACAAGGTGCCAATGGTTATTTTACTGTACGTAAGACCATCAAGTTTTTTCTAATATCACAATTGATCAGGCACAAACACAAAATAATGCAATTGAGAAGGGAGATGTTTGTGCCACCGAAGATTCCCTTGAAACAATAGATGGATGGATGTCAGTAGACTGGTAGATTAATTTGAACGAAATAGTGGTTTTAGTCATTCTAAAACAAATGGTCGAAGACGAAGACGATACGAAAACACAAAAGGAATTTTTCGAAAAGAGTCAAAGGCTTTCTAAAGTTATGACCGAGTTTGGAAATCCATCTTCTAATTTTACTTTTTTCTAGAACAGTCGTAAGATTTGTACACAATTGATTTTTTAAAGGAAATTATTGACTCCGAGGCAGGTGAGATATGTATGCGATCTCTTTTCTATACTTTTCATTTCCTGTAAATGTAGACAGTTTGACTTGGAAGATGTATTTATCCATTAAAACAAAATTGCTTCTCTGTTTTTGTCTAAGGATGTCACTTTAAACAGTGTTATTAAATCGCAGCAAATGGGTATACTTGAAACATTGTGAAATTTGCCGCTAACTGATCCAAATTCTGACACGCGTTTTTTTTATTTTGGGGGGGGGGGGGGGGGGGGGGGCATCAATGGTCAATTCCAAGCCACTACGTGCTAAACTATTTGATGATTATGCAATCGATGTCATATTGCCTCACATAAAATCTTGGATCGAAAAGTATTGACGAGTAGACATTGTCTTTGATGTTTACTAAATGAATAATTTAAAGGCTGGACCGAAAAAAAGGCAAGGTGCTGGTGCTAGACGGAAAGTTGTTGGTTCTGTTAGAACGCCAAGAATTTGGAGTCGTTTTCTTTGTGAAGATCATGGCAACAACACGGAATGATTCAAGTTTGTTGCCGACAGAATTGCTTCTTTGGAGACTTGTAAAAACGTTTATGTTACTCAAGGTGAAATATTCTTTGCAATTTCAATACGGATACTTCCCTGCTATCCCTTTTAACCAAAAACAAGTAGATACACGTATGCGTGTCAATGATAAGCTTGCTGCTGAAAATAGCTGATAAAAGTAATTTTAAGTAGTACTGATACAGATGCAGTAGTATTAGGATTGCAGCTCTCGCAGTCTTAGGTATTGACAAAGTGAGGATAGGTTTCTGAGGAAATAAAGACGTTCAATGGCTTCATGTATATGACATATTAAATGTGCTTGGTCTACGTGCAGCTGCTTTTATTTCCTTTCATGCATTCTGTGAATGTAACACTGTGTACGCATTTGGTGGGAAAGTGAATAGGTCAGCTTGGCAGACATTGGAATTATTTCCCGGTGTAAAGGATGGTGTTGCTCGCTTTAGTTTTGTATGAAGACAGATACATGGACATCATAGAAGCATTTGCTTGCATCATTTGTCAGGAAGCAGCGCCCTTACTATGCTATTCTCCCTACAAGAAATTCTCTTCCGGAGCACATATAAAGAGAAGCATATCAAGATGGGCTCAACCGGATTTGTGCATTCAACAGGACCTGTACACATACCAAGTCATGAACACTGGGTTTGGATGAAAGAAAAACAAACACTGACAGTTGGAAACCAAAATGGACTTCTTTGGCTGCATTTGCACCCTCGTAACAGAAACTTTGGAAAAGCGGATGCAAAAAATCCAGCGTTGTTGATAACTGTAAACGATTCCGTTCTGGCTTACCTTGTACGTGTTTGTGTTGGCAACTATCAGATAATGATACGGAATGCAAACTGACCAAACTAGGTATTTGAACTCAACAAATTAAGCGATATCTCTTTTAAATTAGAAGAAAATGAAAAACATAATGGAATTTTAAACTTTTTTGTCGACATTTTGGAACCGGAAGTTACTTTTTCGTCGTGTATGTATTGGGTCATCGTACTTTAGGAACAGTAATCTACGTTTTATCAAATTTGCATTGGATTATACCTACAATACAGCTTTCAAGGGATTTCTAAATGGAGCCATTTTTAACGATTTTGCCACTATTTTGGAACCGGAAGTAACTTTTTCGTGTTTTATGTATTGTTTCATCGTACTTTAGGAACTGTTATTTTCGTTTTATCAAATCTTACTTTGGGTTATACCTAAAACACAGCTTTTAAAGGATTTATGAAATGTGGCCACTTTCAACGTAATTGCCGTCATTTTTGAACCGGAAGTCACTTTTTCGTCATTTATGTATTGTTTTATCGTACTTTATGAACTTTTATTTACATTTTATCAAAATTGACTTTGGATTATACCTATAGCACATCTTTCAAAGGATGTACGAAATGTAGCGAATTGGATATGACGCCATTTTTAAAATGAGCGGTGGCCATCTTGAAAAAATGAAAACTTTTGATGGCCAGCAGCTGATTTTTTTTATTTATCGTTTAGTCAACCTCTATTCCAAATTCTAGCTTGTATCACGATTTGCACAATTATCTCCATAATATCTCCCACTATAGCTACAAACATATTTTATGCAACATCAATCAATATGTTACACTTTTCCTCAATTCTTGTAGAGATGAAGCTACAAAAATATTTTTTTTGGTCATGCATCCAATTTCACCTTGAGAGATGCACACGCCTGATGAAGCTTATTTGTTTAGCGAAATATTGCGTATTTTTATTTAAAATGTATTATAAAGTTAGCGTGTTTAAGTTATATTCATACATAGACATTTATATATATATGGAGTTTATGGAATCAAGAAGGATCTGTCTTACATCATTGTACTTGGGGCAAATGAAAAAGAAATGGGGTGATTACAGTTTGCACAAAAAGTGTTCTCGGATAAGAACTGATTAAACAGATGACATTTTCGGTTGCTAGCATTATTTCTGAGTTGACAATGACTTGTATTAAGTTTCCTTATCTCATAGTTGAAAGGTTTAGATATATATCATCAGTCCTATAAAACTTTTCCAGTCCACTGCTGAATATACCCAAACTTGGGGATTTTTGTAAACTCAAAGGAAGACTATTCCAAAGTCTTATAGTGGAAGGAATTGAACTATTTAAATAAGAGCTAGTTCTAGCAAGAGGTGGATGAAAAGTGTTATTTTCATTCCTCAAGGTATAAGGGGTTTGTCTGGGAAGATATGGCTGGACTAACTCATATAAGTATGCAGGTGTCATCCCATTTGATATTTCATAGAATAGTATAAGCTTATGTTTATTACGTCTATTCTCCAGAGTTTCTAAACCTAATTCAATATAAAGTTTTTGTCTGGAGGAGTTACGTCGTAAACCTGTAATAATTCTAGCGGCTTCTATCGGAATATTTTCAAGACGCTCAGACTCGTGCTTGGAGCAATTCCCCCATACAACATCACCATACTCTAATATAGGTCTAATAAAAGCATAATAAATACGTATAAGTGAACTCCTTTCTAATAAATGCAGCATGCCAATATTTGAAAAAAAACCTCTTAAATGTGACTTAGAAATGGCAACACCAATGACCTTCCCAAATGTAAAGAGCATGTAAAACACATGACAATTACTAAATTGATACGTTCAGTTTGTAACTTTTTGGTGAGATGCCTTTTTTTTGACAATGTTTGAGGTTTAATTAAATTCCACCAAGGGCTGTTCCAAAAATAAATGTAGGGGGGAAGAAGGTTCTTTTTATTTGACCCCACCATGCATACATTTTAAATTGGATATTTCATTTAAATGTTCAAGCAATCTTTCTTAAATAACCACCATCCATCAAATTTTAATACAGGTTCCTTCCTCCCCCCCCCCATACAATTTATTCTGGAAAGGTCCTTAACAAAATATTGGATTTTCTTATGGTTGAAGAATGTTTGGTTGCCTATAATTGCTTACATCTACTTCTTTTGAATTTTGGTGGATAGTTGTCTTATTGGCAATTAACCACATCTCCTTACTGTTATATTAAGAGCTGTGCTTGGAACAGAAGGATACGTGTTCTCATCAAAACTAACTTCTACTGTGAATTGTAAGATGCACTCTGGGAATGAATAAATTTTTTAATATCGGATAGATTTTATTTTGATACTAGGATTTTTAAATATTTCACAGTAAATTGCAATCTCTGATGGATGTGGTCTATATACCACAAAGCATTTTTAAGTTTACTTCGCAAAATTGTCCCTGATTCTTAAGTATCTGAGGACCACCCACAATTTATAGTACTAGCCAAGTCAATAAGGTCACACAACAGTTTCTCTGGGCCTATCAATTTCTTCTTGCCCTGTTCACATGATTTAAGTTTAGTTTTTCTATAGTAAGTTCTATTGTTTTTTCATTGACACGGCAAACGCATTTTCTTTAATGGGGACCTGTTGGTAATTCATTTAAATTATTGTTTGGATCGGAGGGTGTTCTTCTATCTATTTCAAATATATTAATGGTTTACATACATATAACCACTCTTAATAGTAATCAAAAGTACCAGGATTATAATTTAATAGGCCAGACGCGCGTTTCGTCTACATAAGACTCATTAGTGACGCTCAGATCAAAATATTTATAAAGCCAAACAAGTAAAAAGTTGAAAAGCATTGAGGACCAGAAATTCCAAAAAGTTATGCCAAATACGTCTAAGGTAATCTATTCCTGGGATAAGAAAATCCTTAGTATTTCGAAAAATTCAATGTTTTGTAACAGGAAATTTATAAAAATGACCATATATTTGATATTCATGTCAACACCGAATATTCATATCATCATGACAAAAATGTAAAATCTGCAAATTGCGGAAGTAAATTTTAGTTTATTCCTCGCCAAAATACTTATGTACATAAATTCATTTGATGTTTTCTTTTTTAATATTGGTGTTGTTTTGGCTTTTTTTTGTCATTGGCTATCATATTAACGATATTTCTGATTAATTTATAAATACCATGACGTATGGGCAACAAACTCAAATCAAGCTATTGGAGTGAAACAGTATAAATCATGAAATTTATAGTTTTTCAAACAAATCTCACTTTTTTTATTTCTAGCTTGTTCTTTTTTAAATTAGCTCAAATAAAAAGAAGCTGTAGCTTTGTTGTTTTTGTACGGCTGTGTGATAGAAACAGAGAAGGAAGCAGGAATGAAAAGAGCCAATGCAGTATACATGGTATACATGTAGTTCATATGTCCAGTATGCAATTTGAAAAAAAAATCAATCGCCTTTCCGTTGAATAAGGCTAATGATTTTCATTTTAAGAAAAATAATGTGTACTTAGATGTTTTTTTAACGGTTGCTTTTTTATGGTTTTTTTTGTTGTTGTTTTTTTGGCTCATAACATTTCGACCTAATTGTTCGCCAGACACGCTGTGGGCCTCTGCCATGGTCAACTAGACCCTCTAACTTGATATACGAATACATATTGCTGCAACTCCTTATAAATGAATTGAAGGAATTCCCAAAATTCCTTTATAAGACTTATAAGACGCAAAGCTGTGTATCTGCTTTATTATGTTTGAACTAGGTTTATTTGGGGACGGGTTTCACTTGACAAAAACAAAATAATGTATTTTTCCATTTATAACTTTATTTGTGGAGAGGGTAGTCGACACAGGTCGGTATCCCTATGAAAATTCTCCCCCCATCCCCCCCCCCAAAAAAAAAAAATAAAAAAAAATAAAAGCAACAACAAAATAGAAGACAAACGGATCTCTGACTTGATAAGATACTCATCACTAAATAAGTACGTAAACAGTATAGCTTGTTTTTTTCTCGACCACATACCGGTAGTAACTACAATAGTTTTCGATGGAAAACATCGAGAAATATAGCAAACCCCTTTTTTGTTTATCGCAATAACCATAATTTTTAAAGATTTAGGAAGTCAGTGTTCTTGAATCGTTTTAAATATGGATCTATAGAATAATTTTCAGGATTTAGTCTCACATGTCTAACGCGTATTCAACAATCAACTGTATTGATATGACATAATTTTGCATTTAATTGGCCAGACGCTTATAATATTTCATTGATTTTACACACTCAAAATGTGCCTTTTAAATTTTGTCTTAATTTTCAGGGTTAAATGGCATTGTTTTCATATAACATTGATAAAAAATATGGACAATTGCCAAAAAGACAACTATCCAATAGAGTTCAAATGAAGTGGAGGTGAGCAACTACTGGCAACCGTATGGCCGTATTCTATTCTGTTAAAAATTTAAAAGCTGCTTAAATGGACTACGCTGTTTTTTTATTTCGCTAAAATGGCAAAATTTTAATATCATACAAACAACTTATCTATTCTCTGACAGTCTCTTAAAAATCTTATCTCATATTGGAGCACACTTTTTTCTTTCAATTAAGTACTGGTGAAGGATATCTGTGACAAAATATATTAATATTATAGTCCCAGAGGATATCAAATATACATATAGTCTCGATAAACACTTATCGCCTAAAGTCCCTCAACAACGGTACGTTTGACTATAGTTAAAATAACTACGCATATATGTATGGTAAATATAAGCAGCTTGTAATTGCGTACAAGGAAGTATTCAAATGATCATTAAAGCAGCTTGCGTCATAATACATTTCGCATCATATGTAACATATCTCTATAGCAACTTAAAGATGCTAATACTTATTCAACAGGTCAAATAATAAGCTATTGCGCATGTATATGAAAGGTGGCCAAAGAAAGAACAGATGTATTCCGAATAACATCCGGTGTTGCGAAAGACTACGGACATCGTCCAATATATACTGCGTAAACCCTCAGGGGTTTACGCAAAAATCACATCTGATATTGTTGGAAAATTGTCAAAATATATATGAATTGCAAAGTTTTGTTTAAATCGACGGGTCTACAATAATGAGCATACGGAGGCTACAATAATGAACATACGGTTAAGGTTATTAAATCTAAGAAATAATTCTTTTATGTCATGCTCTATGATCGATTTAACGAGGGAAGGTATTATATTTGTCAATTTCGGTAAACCTAACGTTAGCATTTTTTCTTTAGGAAGTTAAAACACGAATTCTAGTATGTTCATTTATGTAAATATTGCCTTGCTGATCATTTTAGCTGTTTGAGTTTCTCTTTATATGTTCTCAAGATAGACACAATAGAATGGGAAAAAATCGGACTTTGATAGGGTAATGGGTGGGGGTGGGTGGAGTCTGGTCTTTTCAAGTAGACCGGGATTTTTGTTTTGAACGCTACGCGGGACAGATTATTGTTTTCATTGTTCAACATTTGTTCAATGTAGAAAAGAAAATTCATTTGGGATTTTTTTTTAATATTTTTTTTTTATTGGCTATTATCAAGATAATAGTCAATAAAACAACAAAACTCTGAAAAGCCAAAATTCACCAAAAAGTACCTTTACTAAAGAGTATATTCAGACACAATTCACTATTTTTTTTTAATCTATTATGTTTCCAGGATAAACGCAAAATATTAAAAGCGGCTGCCGTGAATCTTCACTTTGAAAAATTCAAAACACAACTCTCTATCTGTAAGAGAACAGGTCTCAGTAAACAATAATTAAATGCAGTGTTGTAATAAAATTGAGAATGGAAATGGGGAATGTGTCAAAGAGACAACAACCCGACCATAGAGAAGACAACAACAGAAGGTTACCAACAGGTCTTCAATGCAGCGAGAAATTCCCGTACCCGGAGACGTCCTTCAGCTGGCCCCTAAACAAATATTTATACTAGTTCAGTGATAATGAACGCCATACTAAACTCCAAATTGTACACAAGAAACTAAAATTAAAAATAATACAAGACTAACAAAGGCCAGAGGCTCCTGACTTGGGACAGCCGCAAAAATGCGGCGGGGTTAAACATATTTATGAGATCTCCCCCCTCCCCCCATACCTCTAGCCAATGCAGAAGAGTTCATTTTGACACCAATCTGATTATATTACAGATATTGTGTGTTCAAGTTTTGCTTACGCCGATCTAAAACGCTCAATTCAAGACCATTGGGATTCTTTGATTTTGTCGGATTGATAAACACCTTCAAAAATTTAAAGGCTGGAATTTTATTGGCTGATGTAATATATAAAAGGACAGAAAGTAAAATGAAGTGTTGGCAGATCCTTGTATCCAAAGCTCAAACAGATGCTCTGTACATTATATATTAATCAATATATTATATTAATTAGACACCGACTCTTGTGTGGAATTCCGGAAGGAGCACGTGTATTTCCTTGTTTGACATTAATGGTTTATTTTTTTTTTTAAATTTCATCATTGTTTTATTTTCCCTCATTTTAAATGGAAACAAACTATTTCGTTTCCCTTCTGAAATAGATATAATCAATAATAGAATCAAACAAAATTAACCCCCCTCCCCCAAAAAAAATCATAAATCAATGGTCCTGTTTAATTGAGTGTAGAGGTGTATACCAGTATATGAGCGACTTCCGACGAAACCTTTTATATTGCGGGTTACTGCATGTCTAGTGGTGGTGCTTTCGTGGTAGCATGTTCTCCTTGAGTGAGGGAGGTCGTGGGTTCGAATCCCGGCCAGGTCAAAACCAAAGACTTTAAAATTTATATTTGCATGCTGCTTCCCTGCTAAGCACGCGGGATTAAGGATTAAGAGCAAAAAACTGGTCGGTTTGGAATCAGAATAATGTGTCCGGGTAAAGTGACATGTCTTCCTTCGGAATGTTACCTTTTGAACTAGCATGTTAAAAATCCGGCTCAGGGTGTCGGTATAGTACAAAGCAGGGTTAATATTCATATCACATTAACATGTTCTTGTACGAATATGCATATTAATTTGCAGCTGGACGTCTAGAATCCACCCATAATCATCTATTATAGTTAAAACTGTGAAATATATGCACAAAAACATAATAAAAAGCTGCACGCAAATGTAATGCACCGAGTTCAGGTTTATTCAAAATCTCCTTTAATCCATTTCAGATAAAAGGGCTGGGCGCTCGGTGGTCGAGTGGTTACATTGTCATTTCGGGGCCTTTTATAGCTAACTATGCGGTATGGGCTTTGCTCATTGTTGAAGTCCGTATGGTGACCTAAAGTTGTTAATTTCTGTGTCATTTTGGCCTCTTGTGGAGAGTTATCTCATTAGCAGTCATACCATATCTTCTGTTTTATAAGTAGTCGAACTACTGTATCACTAGCATGTCAACACGTAGGTGTGCGAGTTCGAATCCCGCACGTGGCAGGTAAGCTCGACTCCGATCTTAATTGACCAGAATTGTCTGTTTTCCAAACGAAGGTCAGAGGGTCTCTCCGGGCACTTCGGCTTTCTCCACCAATATGAACTCACCACCACGAAATAGCATGATAGTGTTGAAAGTGGCGTTAAATAACAGCCAATCAATCATCAATACCGGTATACGTATGGCCTTTAAATCTTTATATTTATTCTCACAAAGTCAAAGTTCGACATCAGTATACAGAGATAACAATAATAACTATTTACAATATATACAAGACAAGAGAGAGAGGTTTCAAAGTACTAAGCCAGCTGGAGGACAGACGCACGTGTTTATATATATATTTTTTAAATGAACAAAGCTTCTTCAGGACTGGTTTTCGAGTACTCGACATAAGTTCAAATAAAATTGAGAAAGGAAATGGGGAATGTGTCAAAGTGACAACAACCCGATCATAGAGCAGACAACAGCCGAATGACCCAATGGGTCTTCAATGTAGCGAGAAACTCCCGCACCCGCAGGCGTCCTTCGGTTGGTCCCTAAACAAATATGTGTACTAGTTCAGTGATAATGGATGTCATAATAAACTCCGAATCATACACAAGAAACTAAAATTAAATTTTTTAACTGTAGTGTATCATGTCGTTGTATACAATTGGAGGATAAATACTCTTTACGTTTTTATAGTGATATTCGTCTCCAATTTGACGATTGTTATATTGATGGCAAACATGGTTTTATCTTATTACATCTTGCCACCTTCCTGTTTCTATCGGTAATTTGTTATTAGTCATTCCAATCGACGGAAAACAACGTCATGTTTAAAGTTAAAAATGTTAAAATATTCCTCAAATTCCTGGTTTTTCTTTAAAAATTGCAAGGAATAGCTTTTGACGAATTTTGGAATAGCGAATTACAGTTTCGAAACTGAAAAACTGATCTAACAATCTTTGCTTTATACAGGTAACAGTTTTTAGTTCACCATATAATTTGGTGTTGAGGATTTCAGATTTGAAAGTAATTTACAGAATTTTAAATATATCTTTTCTAATATATAATTATTACTTAAACTCCATACTTCGCACCCATACACCAGCAAAGGCTTGATAATTTTGTCAAAAAGATCAAGTTGACATTTTACAAAAAGCTGATACATCCTTCCCATTCTCAGGTTTTCGTACATGTCTTTAATAAAAGTTTAACACATTGATAGATGTTCGATTAATTGAATGAATTTCTATAAATTAATTTGTATGATTTCAAAATAATTATGGTTTTGATTTACTTTTAAATCTTTTTTCGTCTCTCTCATTGAGTCCATCAGGTTCAAGAGTTCGTAACTGGTGCATCCAAAATCTCTCTCTTTTTCGTCTTCCTTGTGTATCCCAATTTTGATTTTTCTCAATGATTTGAAATGTGACGTTTTCAAAATCATGTCCAGCTCTTAAAAGGTGTCTTGTAATTGGACAGTTCCTTTCTTTTGTATACAATGACCGATGGTTATTTAGTCGGATGTTAAATGGTGTTTCTGTTTCACCAACATATTGTAATTTGCAAGTTCCACACGTTAGAACATAAATGCAATTTTGCGTTTTGCAATTTGATGTTTTAAATATGTTGTATTTTTTCTTTGTGACTGTGCTGACGAATTGGGTTTCGATGTTATACTTAAATATACTTTGCATTTAGTAAGTAACACTGTAAACATATATTTGCTCGTGTGTGCTCATAAGTAGCATGCATGTTCCACTATATTGCATTATTTTAAATACAGTTGTTATAATTGAATTATACCTTGTACATGTAATATGGAGAGAGCTTTTATAGACTGTGCCTGTTGCTCAATCCTTTTCATATCTTAATGAATAAAATATGTTTAAAATCTAATCAAATCAAGCTTTTGGGTTTACGATTGCATTTCTTTTTTAAAAAAAAAGCAACTTGTTTGCATCTTTAAACGATGTACTAACATGCCAAGGTTTATCTCTTTTAAGTCTCAACCATTTTCCAAACGGTAGCTACAGATTTGAGCCTAATAAGTAATTACTCCGCAGAAGCAGATCGGAATCAGTTATGCCGTAGACAGTAATAATTCTAATCGTAATCATGTTCATTGACCATAACGACGACGAAAGCACATCATATAAATACGTTTCGACATCATATAATGAAGTAAATAAAACCACATCATATAAGATTACAAGCACATAATATCACGACACAAACACATCATTTAAAGATGTTTACACTCTATATAAGGGAAACTGCACATCATATAATGATATGTACACATCATATAAGTATATTTGCACAGCATACAAGTATATTTGCACATCATATAAGAATGTTTGCACATCACGTAAGAATGTTTGCAAACCATTTAAGTACATTTGCACATCATATAAGTATATTTGCACATCATATAAGTATATATGCACATCATATAAGTAAATTTGCACATCATATAAGTATACATGCACATCATATAAGTATCCCAAGTCAAGAGCCTCTGGCCTTTGTTAGTCTTGTATTATTTTAATTTTAGTTTCTTGTGTACAATTTGGAAATTAGGATGGCGTTCATTATTACTGAACTAGTATATATTTGTTTAGGGGCCCGCTGAAGGACGCCTCTGGGTGCGGGAATTTCTCGCTACATTGAAGACCTGTTGGAGACCTTCTGCTGTTGTTGTTTTTTTTGTGTTTTTTTTTCTATGGTCGGGTTGTTGTCTCTTTGGCACATTTCCCATTTCCTTTCTCAATTTTATGTTTGCACATCATATAATGATGTTTGCACATCACATAAGGATATTTGCACACCATATAAGGATATTTGCACATCATATAAGTATGTTTGCACATCATATAAGGATGTTTGCACATCACATAAGGATGTTTGCACATCACATAAGGATATTTGCACACCATATAAGGATATTTGCACATCATATAAAGGTGAATGCACATCATATAATGAAAAATGAGCATAACAAGACAGTGTTGGCGTTCCATAGGAAAACTAACTTCAATATTATGCTCTCAGTCAGTTTACTCTTTTGACCATAAACAGTTTCTGTTCAACTTCCGGAAAATTTCACAAAGGTTTGGCAAATTTATCATTATTTAAAAAATAGTTTCTCAACATACTCAACCTAGATATTGATGCCGCCGACGAAATTTAGGATCGCTATGTCGCGCTTTTGGCGTCATAAATACAATTCTAATGCAATTTGGATGTAACAACTTTTTTCATTGGCTAAAAGTTGCCGTCAAATCCACAGTTTACCAGGCGTAACTAAAGAGAGACCCGCCATTTTGAATTGATTGAATCAACAAATGTTCGATTACTACTAAATAATCGAAAATAAAACATTACCTACCTCGAATCGGCCGTTTACATGTAGTTTTATCAAAATTTAAAGCGTACAAGTAACGTGATAACCTCCAGTTTGTAAGTTTTCATGTGTATGACGTCACGTTTAGCCATGACGTCTTTGTACCAAAATCATTCATGAAGTTTCGCGGATTTTTTACTATTTGTCAAGTTTAAACATTTTTTCAAGTTTTATCGTATGTTTTCTTTTTGTAATGCATTATAATCGGAATAACAGTACTGGTATTTCTTAAATGTATGTCACAGTCTCGACAAAACTGTCAACCACAAAACGAATCTAAGGAGATAAAGGATTGCTTAAAACAAACATTTGCCGAGAACATATTTGTCACTAGTCAAGGGAAATATATTATCCACATTAATCAAGATATGTTTAAATAGCACAAATACAAGTATTAGAGCAAACGTATTCCTTAAGTTTTAAATTAATAAAATATATATTAATGTAGTAATACAGGATGAGAATGACACGAATTAAATGAATATTTCAGTTGATTACTTGTTACACGAGACTGTGTAAATTTATTTACATATACTATACTAAACCACTTGAAGAATATCTAAATGAGACCTGGGAATTACTTAAAATATGTGCAAATGCATGGAAATCACACGAGAAAATATTTTTTTTTTCTATACGGTAACTTATTTTAAAGTTCTTATCATCTGAATTTGATATCGGAAGCCCTCATGTTATAATTCGAAGTACAAAAAAATGTAGTACAAAGATTTCTTTCGTAAAAACAAATGATGCAAATGGTTTCTCAAATTTTAACACGAAAAGGCCTGCAATATACGATTGCAAATGAGGTATACTATGTAGTTATCTTATATGATCGAAAAATTAACAGATCGAATTAATGTGGTATTTTTAAATTATATTTTAGTTTGAATAGATATAATAGGATCTGATATGAGTGCTAATGCAGCAACTCTCCATCCCAGTCACAATTTATAAAAGTACACGATAACAGGTCAAATTATAGTCTTCAACACAGAGCATTGTATCACACCGAAGAGCAAGCTATAAAGGGCAAACAAAACTGTCTAAATGCAAAATATACATAACGAAAAATATATTTTTGCTTGATGAACTATTCATTCATGTCTTACTTTTGTAGTATTTTAATTTATTTATCTCACTTAAAATGAAGCTATATTTTAATAATCATTTTATCAAGAGTGACCGTTATAGTAAGAAGACCCAATTGTTTATTACTGTATGTGGTTGATCAATTTTTATGACATAAACAAATTATCAACATATGATACTTGCTGCGATTACTAAAAGGATATATACATGTAAGGTATTTGTTCACAAGATGGTCCCTTAACACACAAAAAAAAAACACAAAAAAAAAACAAACAAAAAAAAACAAACAAACTACCTAAAAATATATAAAAAAGAAGACTTTAAGAAAATACGAGAACCTTCCAAATTATGCAAATGTTTTTACAATATCAAGCTTTAAATACAACAGGATCAAACGACTAAATAGAAATAATCACACATTTACGGTTAAAACATGATTTTCAAAGGAGCTACAAACATTTAGATTATATATGACTTACAGCGAGGTTCTTGACTTAGAACAGGTACATACAAATGTGGCCGGTTAAACTAAATTCTTAAATTTGCAAACCTTCTCATTGTGTGTGCAATAAATTCCTACTAATTGTATCTCTTTAAATGGTTAACCACATTGATTTAAATAACATATTTTATTGTTCTTTTAAATTGATTCAGTTATATTGTATTGACTCAATGTATCGGAACTTTAAACAAGATGCATACAAATGGTAGATTTAACATTGTATATCAGCACCTGCTAGTAGTACTTTGTTAATTTACGTATCATTGTTATTTGTGTAGCTTCTATTGTTACCTATTCTGAATTATGACTGAGACTTCTTTCAAACTTAGTTTAATTGTGCGCATTGCTGTGTATTAATTTTTTTACATTGGCCAGAAGTACATGTATAAGGGAAGGTGTGAGATCTCAAAAAACAATTTTAACCCCGCTGCATTTTTCCGTCTGTTCAAAATCAGGAGTTTCATGCCTGTACTAGTCTTGTATGAATTTTATTTTTGTTTATTTTATATATTTCGGAGTATGAAGTTCATTCTCATTGAACTAGTACATATTTTGTTTAGGGACAAGCTGAAGCACGCCTTCGGGTGCTTAATTGTATCGCTACATTGAAGACCCATTGGTGGCATTTGGCTTTTTTTCTGTTCTTTTGTGGAGTTGGTGTCTCATTGTCTGCTCTTTTTTGGAGTTGTTGTCTCATTGTTTGCTCTTTTTTGGAGTTGTTGTCTCATTGTCTGCTCTTTTTTAGAGTTGTTGTCTCATTGTCTCCTCTTTTGTGGAGTTGTTGTCTCATTGTCTGCTCTTTTTTGGAGTTGTTGTCTCATTGTCTGCTCTTTTGTGGAGTTGTTGTCTCATTGTCTGCTCTTTTGTGGAGTTGTTGTCTCATTGTCTGCTCTTTTTTGGAGTTGTTGTCTCAATGTCTGCTCTTTTTTGGAGTTGTTGTCTCATTGTCTGCTCTTTTTTGGAGTTTTTGTCTCAATGTCTGCTCTTTTTTGGAGTTGTTGTCTCATTGTCTGCTCTTTTTTGGAGTTGTTGTCTCATTGTCTACTCTTTTTTGGAGTTGTTGTCTCATTGTCTCCTCTTTTGTGGAGTTGTTGTCTCATTGTCCGCTCTTTTTTGGAGTTGTTGTCTCATTGTCTGCTCCTTTTTGGAGTTGTTGTCTCATTGACACATTTCCATTTTATTTCTAAATTTTATCAACCTGACTTAATTCATCATTATCTGCACAAAATTTTTGTATCAAATCAGGAATATTTTTGTTGTTTTCCATTCGTTCCATAAATTTTGTCATCAACAGTACATAGAGAAAAATCAGGAACGAACTGTACATAATCTCATCGAAGAAAAACATAATTGCTGAAAGGTTCTAAAATCTAAGACGCCGAAAAAATGTGGCAAGTAAGTTACAATAAATAATTATCGAATTAGGCAAAAAGTAAAATCACAAAAATGCTGAACTCCTAGGAAAAGGACAAGGTACAAAAAAGCCCGTTTTTGACCACCCTATTTTCTCATTTTTCAAATTATCTTTTGGAAACCTACTTATTATGTTAAAATATTCCCTGAGGATTGAAGTTTGTTTGGATGAATTGCAAAAACACTATTTTTTGCAACTGGGTTGGGTGAGGGTTAAACTTTCTGTTATTATTCAAATATTGTCATCATTATTCACTTTGCAGGTGTTCAGTAAAACTATTTGTTAGTTTTTAAGTGCATGCGTCAACGTTTGTATGTTTAATGACAACGTCATGAGAACTGTTGCTGTCTAGATCGCCATAATTTTCTTCGTGTCACGTAGTTGCACGCTATCAAATAGTAAGAAACAATGACCAAAAATCTTAATATGTTCTTCCATTTTGGCGTTTTGTATGCCATTTTACCCCCTCACCTCATCCATTTTCTAGAATTAATGGTTGTGACGTTCATTCAAACAATGTTCAAACCTAAGGCAATATTTTAACGTGATAAGTAGATTTCCCCAAAAATTTGAAAAAATTAGAAAATAGCGGGGCAAAAAACGGGCCTTATCGCACCTTGTCCTTTATAACGGAAAGTCCTTACTCAAACAAATTAACAATAACTGTCATATTCCTGACTTAGTATAGACATTTTCAAATAAAGAAAATGATAGATTAAACCTGGTTTTATAGCAAACGATTCGTGAAAGTAACCATGTGGAGTCGTGTATAGTTGTTCTTGGGCATAACTCTATTGAAGCATATTTTTAAGAGATGTTTTAATGAAACATTGAGGTATCTTTATTATTTTAAAACGCCAAACCAAAATATATGCAAGTTTGAAAGATATCCAACAACTTGTACACAAATATAATGAATTTATTTTTCATGAGTTTTAATCTGTCATATTCTATCAAAATTGTTCTTTAGACTAACTATTTTAAAAAAAGTTTTTTAAAAAGTTACTTTCATATAGTGCTACTGGAAAGTAATGCCAGATCGAAATAAACAGCAATCAACTTGTTTGAACAAACTAAATTTACTGCAGTGGATTTATCTACAAAAAGACTGGAAGACTATAAATGCCTTAAGTAGACTTATTTTGTTCAGACAAAAATGAACGTTGAAGATCAACATTCGTTTACTTATTCTGTTGATAAATCACTTCACCCAAGAGTTTCAAGTGTTGAAGTTGCACTCATCCATTCGTAAATTGTACGGACGCAATAAACATGATAACGTGTTGGTTGACCATTATGTACTATAAATTTTACATATAAATGCGAATATGTTCCAAAAGTGGGAAGAAAGATACCAAAGGGACAGTCAAACTCATATATCTAAAACAAACTGACAACGCCATGGTTAAAAATGAAAAAGACAAACAAACAACAGCACACACGACACAACATAGAAAACTAAAGAATTAACAACACGAACCCCACCAAAAAACTAGGGGTGATCTTAGGTGCTCCGGAAGGGTAAGCAGATCCTGCTCCACATGCGGCACCCGTCGTGCTGCTTATGTGATAACAAATCCGGTAAATAGTCTAAATGTCGTAACTACAATACCGCCCCTTTGCCTGACTTTATACTGACACGAGCAACATGACTGGTACCATTTGTGGAGCTGGATATGCTTACCCTTTTTGCTCACCTGATATCATCCCTGTCCTTATTTTTATTCAGTTTGAATGCTCAGTCTTAAGTTTTCTGCGTTGTGTTTTGTGTAATTTTGTTTGTCTGTTGGTTTTGGTATTTTTTTGTTTGGTATCATTTGTCTTTCTTCTATAAATGTGTACATGAACTTCACTTCACTTCAACTCAGATATACAAATGTCTCATCGACACGCATCTTATTGTCAACTGACAGGATCATGTCATCCGCCATTTATTTGCAAGTACCTCTTGTGTGTTCTAATTTATGTAACTGGATAACGAAAAATAGCGAACATGATTGTCGCGAAGTCTACATGGGAAAACCTGCAAAAATAAAGGATTCGGTCTATCTCACTACACAAAGATTTGTTTAGTTCAATGGTTACTTTCTACGTTTTTTGTAAGTGCAAGCTCATTTTGAGACAAACTCTGGCAAGATTTCAGAGACAATGCTCAATCTGTTATAGATAAGTTTAATTGGAGTCATTCATAAATGAAAATTAACCTCAGGTTTACATAAAACAAAAGCTGAACAATTTAGAATGTAAAAAGGTGCGTTAACTATTGAACTTGAATATTCTAAGGCCCTCTATAAGATACGGTTTATAAATCGTTTCATTTTCATTTTACATTTATTATCTAGTGAACTGATGGGATATTATTTCCTTGTCTCGTCCCCTTTTTTCTCGTTTGGCATCATCGAAGGATACGTTTGGCTTGATTTTACTCACTTGTTGACCAGGTATGGTATGATCATTGTTTTCACCGGAACGAGTTGAGTGAATTTAGATTCAATTGTTTTTGACTGTTACAAATTACGATGTTTTACTCATTCACAGACATATATTACTATCTCTTACTCGTTAACCAAATTTGGACTACTGAAATGTCATTAAGTCTTCTTAAAAATGGATGTGTGTTATGTGTTCATTGTTTTTTCTAACCAAAAGTTTTATTTTACACATTTACTCGTTCATGTTGTTTCAAAACATAACTCTAAATGTCAAAGTCCTCAATTTTTGAGATGCTCATCTGGACGTTGTATGCCAATTTTGCGTAGTTCGTCATCACCATTCGGGAGAAGAAAAAAAATGTGACGTAGAATACGGAGATGACGAATATAAATCTGTTATGGACAGTTCATATCAGAAAAGTTTTGAGATTGATGGAGAAGCTGATGTAAGTCAATGGGCCTTCATTCCAGTCACTTTGATGTATATCGGACCGATGGGGCAACATTTCGGTTGCAACCCTGTACGAAATGGTAGTATAGATGACAACGACGATATTTATTCAAACGACAAAACCTCAAAAGTATGGGATTATTTTAAACCAGGAGTAGACAAAAGACGGGTTTCCGTTTCCCTATCTGAAGCAACCAAGTTTTTCGTACAATCCGATGGTATATCGTACAAAGGTCGATACATCGATTATGGTATCATCGATACACGGCAGATGGTATACGAAACTGTCGGTTATGTCGGTGTACAAAATCCTCAGAGTGGATCTGCAACATCTTCTGCGAGTGTTTATGATCTTCACGGCCATTTCTGTCAGCCACGGTGTATAGACAGATCGTCAAAAAGACTTGTTTTTATAAAAAAATGTTCCGCGTTATCAAAGTGACGAAAGAAGAGCCCCAGATGTATGGTGACGACATTGCTGAAGCAGTTAGGTACAGATATACGTATAATTTTGACGGATACAAACCTAAAAGTAATTATCGAGATATATTTCTTCAATTCGTTTGTATGGAGCAGAGTATCCATGGAAGAACTGTAGTAGCGTTTACATTTATCTACATGTAAATTGTAAAAGAGAAATATTAATAAATAAGAATAACAGTAGTTACTTGCTTCTGAAGTACTTTTCTGGATTAACCTTCACCACCTTACACTCTAACCTTAACATTCGAAAGTAAGTGTTGTCTAAATACGTAAAAACGTTCCGAGCTGTATTATGGAACTAAACCTGAGTAATAGCCTAATTAGTCTTACGTAGCACTTCACAGTTAGAAAATAAAAAACATTAAAAATGAACCACAAAATGTTTTATCACCTCCTATTCCTGGATTTCTAATACATTAACTTAACTGTTTGTGTTGTACATGTACATGTATGTAATCAGTATCTTCCATAGATTAGATTTTCAAAAGTTAAAAGGGTGAAATATAATGACTTTTATGTGTATCTATGGCAACATTTTGCATTTGTTTACCATAAAATATTGCAAAAAGGGGGTGAAAATGTCACATATCCCCCCAAAATCGGGATCAAACTAGAATGTCAATGCCTTTGAGTGAAACCTTTTTAGAAACTGTTGACATTAATGATCAAATAATCGACTCATTTTTCGTAAAATTTAATCACAAAGTTCGTGAGACAAAAAGTTCGAAAAAAAAACATTACAATAATTTACGGACCAATGTATGGTATGGATATGCAAATACGGACTGCCATACAGAAAACAGCATATGTTACATACATTGAATAATCTAAATGTTCATATAAATCCAATTTGAAGGCTATTTTAATTCTAAGCTATCAAAAAATGAATTTTATTGCACACTAGCTCTCATATTTGAAAAATCCACAGGGACCAAAATGCGAAACTACACACCTAACTGTGAAGTGCTACCTTAGATCAACTATGCCTAAGGTAGCTAGAACCCAATGTATCTGCGTTTGATGAATGAAAGTCAAACTGGATTTTTTTTACGTCTTCTATTAAGCGTCAACCATGTCAAACAATAACACTCTTCACAAGTTCAATTAAATCAATGGTTGCACCTATAACTCTCGATAGCTGTACTATTATATGAAGTATATTTTAGATATTAATGTCTCAATCTCTTTTAGAACACAGGAAGCCTTTCAGCATTTAGTAAAGAGACAACCTTTAAGTACACTAATTTCATTAATATGTCTCTCAATGTGTGGAACAGAGACTATAACCAAATATCATAGTATTGAAGAAGCAAGTAGATACAAGAAGATGTAGTATGAGTGCCAATGCTACAACTCTTCATGCAAATTAAAATTAGTACAAGGTAAACCATTATAGATAAAATACGGCCTTCAACATGGAGCCTTGGTTCTCATCGAAAGCCAGATATAAACGGCCCCAAAAATGACTAGTGTAAAAACATTCAAACAGAAAAACCGACGGTCTAATATATATGGTAAACAAGAAACTACTATTGAATCACATCAATAAACGACAACCACTATACAATTAGTTCCTGAATTATGACTTGTGTAAGCAATTGCAGCAGGTTTAAACGCTTAACAGGCGCAAACCTTCAACCTTATCGGTAGGAGTGGTGTAGCATTGCAATATAGAAAGACACACTATTAAATATCAATTTAAATGGCTTCGTTAAGACATTTTAATGAAAATAGGTAAACAGAACTGAATGAATAAATTTGATCTATGACATAAGATAAATGCATTTTTTATATAAAAAAGTAAAACAATATCAGAAAGACAATTATATATTTGGAACAATTGCGTTAAATAAATTAAAGTGTACAGGTGAATATAATAATTTTTGTTGAAAGGAGTACATGAAATACGGAAATATGTTTACAAAATAAATGAATGTATTCATAGCATGAGAACAAACTGTAAAAAGTATCGTGATAAATATAAAATATGAAACTTTTAAACTTTAGCATTCAGGGGCGGATCCAGTATTTTAGATTAGGAGGCGCAAGGTTTTATATTCGCCGAGGTGAGCGAGGCGAAAAAAAATTTGAGGTAAAATTATTGAAATATTCTTCTAAACGGGGTGCAATGTAAATATCGAACTTTTTTAGTGGTAAAATTAGCGAGAAATTAAAGTTTCAAGCCGAAACTGCCTTAATCCACCACTGACAACAATCTACAATCACCATAATTAACAAGAAATCTGTGAGCATCTATTCATTGAAACTACCCCCATATATTTCTCAGAAAACGAGAATGAAGACAATAAGGATAGAGACATACCTCAACATTCTCAATGTGGAGTACACAAATGCACAAGCTGACCCTCCATATTATAAAAATGTAAATAATGTTATGTCAACGTTTGCTGGGAAAACTGATGTTGCATTCACATTAGTCAATCGTATATCTTCAGAGGAAAATGTAATAATGACGTCACAGTATTGTATGCGTCCTAGTGGATCCTCCGGATAAAAGAGGGACGAAAGATACCAAAGGGACAGTCAAACTCAAAAATCTAAAACAAACTGACAACGCCATGGCTAAAAAGGAAAAAGACAAACAGAAAAACAATAGTACACATGACACAACATAGAAAACTAAAGAATAAACAACACGAACCCCACCAAAAACTAGGGGTGATCTCAGGTGCTCCGGAAGGGTAAGCAGATCCTGCTCCACATGTGGCACCCGTCGTGTTGCTTATGTGATTTCAAATCCGGTAAATAGTCTAATTCGGTAGGTCACATTCATTAAAGGGAAGGGGATTGTATATATCAAGTGACTGACTGACGGATGGACAGAGATAAAACAATATGTCCCTTTTCTGCGAGAAGAACCTCCGAGTTATGATGGCAATGTGTCCTACAAATTGGACAAATCTGCAATATCTGTTAAACTGGCTGGATTATATACTTTGAATGTTAAAAAATGGAATGTCTCTTCTAATACTTAAATAAATTGAAGACAACCCATGCTTTGCAAATTTTAGGAGGGGGACACGCCCGCCACGCCCCTGGCATTCATCTCACTGTGTACATATCTTTGTAAATATTTGTTAAGGGTTAAACCTATATCCCACGTGGGAGTGCTCCGAAACATAACGGAGGAAAATACCTGTACAGAATAGAAAAGATACTAAGTGCTTTTCAAAGGAAGTACATATTAAAACTAGTGAGCGGAGATATAACAGAGAATAAGTAAATATTGAATAAAACGCATTACAAATTGTATCAAAAGATCAAATTAAAACGAAAGCACGATAAGAAAGTTCGCAGTTTCTGAAAGCTACTTAAAAGTCGTTAAAATGTTTCACATAGTCGTTAAATCGAGTGACAACGTATCTATTACTTGTAAGTGGTCATAAAAAGTTACCAAGCCGTTATTACAAATAACCATGTGATAGCGATTTCAAATTAACTAAAAGAAGCCACTTAACGGATTTACCACACATCAACACGTGCGAAACTTACTGTACATGCAACATATACGTTCATAAGACAGCTTTTTGGCATAAAAAAAATCAAATAAAAAAAAAACCCGTTGAATCACTCAACCTTCAACATAACACAAGTCCCTGGATAATATTTTCAATCTACATTAAGGTTCCCTATGAAACATTCAAGTATTTTTTTTTATATTTGGTCTGATTGTAAAAATCCCCAAAAAAACTGAACCACAATTTTGATCTTTCATGAACTGAAATAGAATGTGACCGAAATATGCATACCCATCCGCTATAGTGCCCTTCTCCTGCTCAGTGTGCAAGTTTGAAAAAATAACTTACAACTAGCACATTTATCCTTTTAATATATTTTTCTATATTTTTAAATTCGTCATATTTCCGTGAAGGTCTCATATACATTAGAATTCAGATTAAAATAGTTACTAACATAAAATATTATTGGATCATTTTCGTAACGGTTAAGTTGACACCATAAAGCTAAATCTGAAAAAGGGTCAAGCAATATTAAAAACCCTATTGTATGTTTAACCCTTGTATATTAACATTTCTTTAGAATATGAAAACTCAATGTTTATCTTTTTTCTTATCATCAATTCCATCAGCCAGTGTTCCTAACCAGTGTTCATTTTGTTTTATAAATATTGATAGATTGACCATAGTCGTTTACGACTAACAGTTCTTTTGTTTCATTGTTGTAAGATAAACCGAACGGTCTATTGATACCATCGTCTGCTGTCAATACAATGTCATGTTTCTGTCCATCATTAGATATTTTATGTATGTTGTTTGATCGATTTCCTGATACATACACATCACCACGTTCATCTACAGCTACACCATTAGCACTATTTAGGTCAGGACTGTTGTATATCTCACGTTCTTTTCCATCCGATGTAACTACGTATACTTTATTACTATCTAAGTCAGTACAATAGACATCACCATCCTGATTGGCACTGATTTCACAAGGATTAAATGTCGTTTGTATTACTTTAATAACTTTACCCTTAATATCCACAAGGGTTAGAGTTTGAATTATATTTCTTACCCAGATCTTGTCCATTACACTGGTGATTCCATAACAATTTCCTCTAATTTTAATTCTCTTACCAGGCTTCAATGATGTCAGGTCTATGATCTGGATTCCGTTATTACGAAGAGATACTACGGCGTGGGTTTTGTCATATAAGCATATATTATACGGTACATAATCCAAATTAATCACGCTTGAGTTGGATCCATCAAGTTTACAAACAATAAGTTGTTTGCCTATGTGTTGTTTGAGGAGTAACCTATCATCAGAAATAAAGCATCCTCTGTCGATACTTACTTCATTTCCTAATTGCCTGGTCGGGAATGAATGTTTCAGTGATAACTTTCTTTCGTCCCTAACAAGAAATTGACCTTGTTGATCAATATCTAGTAAAGGCATTTGGATTTGCACATTTTCTATCGTAATTCTACCTAAGTCTTGGATTAATTTCGAAATGTTCGACTCGGATTCTGGCGGATGATATTTTAGTATCGGAACAGTAGCTGCTTGGATATCTCTGACTTCCAATTCTTTCTGGTAAGTTTTTGCATCTAAAAATTTTACCAACTGGAATAAATGGATTTCTGATGTATGTTGCTTGAGTGAATGTAGATCACTTTTCCATGTAGACAGAGAGTCTGAGCTGGACTGGAAGCTATTTCTGTTTCGGGACACCATCTCAGTACAGGTTTTACACCTAGAATCAATGTCTTTATGAATATCTGCTTCTAACCTATCTAAATAAGCAATAATGTTCTGCTTCATTTCCGACACCCTTTTTTTAATTTTGTTTCGATTTTTTTCTAAATCAACAAGTGTTGTCTCACTTTGACTCAGTATGTTCTCTGTAACTTTGCATAGGTTGGAAAGCCTCCCTTCTAGATCAGAAATAGCAGTGCCATTTTTCACGCCTCTAGCAGCTTTTTCAATTGAAATGATAGACTTGCAATGTTGATGTGATACCGGAACACATGACACGCAGACTGTTTTGTCATGTTGACAGCAGTACAGTATTATCTTTTGACCTGGATGGTTCTTGCAGTTCTTGGACAATTTGAGAAGTGAAGAACTCAGTTGTTGTATTTCTGTCATTGGTCCTACCTTGTGAGGTGGGGACATCTTTTCGTGAACTCTGGAACACGCCTTACATACAATTTCACTGCAATCACTGCACCAAGCTACATCTGTAATGTCTTCACCACCGCGCTGACAACCAGCACAGAATTTACTGTCCGCCATTCTGTAAGAATAGAAAAATATAGATCTGTAGTCATTGATACTCACTAAAGTATGAAAATTGTTGCGGCCTTTTTTTTTTTTTTTTTTTTACCTCAAATGATCTGTAAAGATTTCTAGTTAAATGTAGACATGAATAGTAGTACATATAATGGAATTTTTCCAAGGAAATTATATCAAAACATTTTTATTCTTTTGAAATGTGAGTGTTCAGCCTGAACTGTCTAAACTCCTTATGCGATAATGACCGAAAAGCTGCAGAAAAAAATGTGTCATCTAAATGTTTTGTATTCAAGAAAACAAAATGCATCGATAACAATGTCGAAATTAAATGGAAAACAATTAGAGAGTACCAAAATTCTTATCAATTACTTAAGACGAATAGTAGTTTGTGACAATACTAATTTATTTCACAAGGTAAATAAATAAAAAATAACTATACAGAAAAATACATCTTGAGGAGGGGGAATAAAAAAACATCATATATTCCAGTCGGAATAAAAGACGAGTAAGAATTTATTTTAAAATTTTGGAAAATATGAATAAGAACGATATGGAAATTTGCAAACTACTGTATTCTTATATCGTGAGAAAAACATAAAATAGTACAATTTATCAACAAAAATAAGAATATATAAAAAAAGGGGGAGGGGGTCCATTCACCACACGCCTTTGTTAAAGAGAAATATCAAGATAGTTATTGAAAATTTCGATTTGTATTTTTCAGAGATTGACACTGTCGCTTTTCAAGTAAGGTAACTAAGCAAATAAACAGGGAAAATTACTATATGAACACAGCTTTAGTGTTACGGTGTTTTATAATTTTTTTCATTTTCTTTTCTTTATAATGATACAATGAATAAGGTTAATTAAAGTCCGTATGCTACATGTACACGTATCTCAATTAAAAATAAATATATCACAATACGCCTTTGTAAGTAGGATTTTAATAATCATAAGATACATTTTTTATTATCTTGGTTTCCAACGTAAATAAACACTTTGTACTGTCAGCTTGATCATTAGAAGTTTGACTTTTCTATTTTTAATATAATTGTTTGATTTAACTTACCTATCCAGTGTAAGGCCAAATTGTGTTTTTTGTTTTGTTTTTATCAGCACTTTTGTTTTCAGTTGGAATTCCCGTTTCATTAAAGGGAAACTACCTAAGTGTTCCAAATATATCGACACTAAATTTTAAATCACATTTATCGTGTCTATGTTGATAAATAAAGAAACTAAAGGTATTTTAAGACCCTGTAGCTAACCACATTGTCGGTCAAGTAGGTGAATCATTACACATGTATTGTCCACAATATTGATATGTTTGCTTTTATCATGTTTATTATTACACAATATTTCTTTGAATACAATTGAATTGACCTAAGGTAACAATACACAGTTAGAAAAATAACTTAAAATTTACACTCAAAATTTTAGACACCCTCTTTACCATCCTTTCTAACAAATAAGGCTTAATATTTGTGTTATGCATGTGTATATTTATAGAAAGAGAATCTTTCAAAGACTTGATTTCCAAGAGTTCTAATCGTGAAATATAATCTCTTTTTGGTGTAACCATGGCAACAATCTGCATTTATTTGATAGAAAATATTGCGAAAAGGGGTCTGAAAATGTCAAAAAAGTCCCAAATTTTGATCCAAAGGAAGTTTAAATCAATAAGAGTGATATCTTTCCTAAAACCACAGACACTTATCTATCAAGAGTTAAACAAAAAATCATATGCATTTCAGCTCGTCTTTCCGTAAAATTGAATTGAAAAGATCGAGCGTCAAATCTTTGTTGGAAACACTACAATCATGTCTGGACCTATGGGCGGTACGGATAGGAAAATACGGACTTTCAAACACAAAAATCATGCTAAAGCAACATAAATGTTCATACAAACCCCCTTAGAAGGGTATATTATTTTTCAACTATAAAAAAATCAAATGTATTGTACAAAAACATTCATTTTCAAAAATGGCCATAATGCGAAACTAAACTTCTAACTGTGTACTGCTACCTAATGCTTTGTATAGTAATGTCTATATAACTATCCAAATCCTAAAAAACACAAGGATCCCACGGACAAGAAGGTTTAGAGCGGCGTTTAGGGTGTAAAATGAATAATTACCTTAGATATGTGAAAAGTAAAAGGAAGTTTTAAAATGTAGTTGTGCAGACAAAATTTTTTGATTTAGATCCAAATTCGTTTACTTATGAAATCAGTTGGGTTCAAATATGAATAAATATTTCTATGTACATAATACATTTTACAAATTTCGTTTTCCAGCTCCGTAGTACTAAATAATGTTACATGTTTTAAACATTACAAAACCTAATTCCCTACTTGAATTAGAAAAATTGACTGGAATAGAAAATTTACGAGATTCTGATGTATCCGTTATGAGAAATATACCATATGGTCAAACAAATTACCAACGGTGATGACTTAAAAGAAAGCGGCACACATATCTTTACATTTTACATTAACAAAGAACTACTAGCAGTTACTGACATGCCAGCTCCAGACTAAAAGAGGGGCGAAAGATACCAGAGGGACAGTTAACAAATAGATCAGCACCCATCCATCAAAAAAATCATAATATCAAAAACAAGCCCGGAAATATCGGATCCTTTGGTAGATATGTACTCCGTATGCAGGCACTGTTGGAATGTTGCTACATAGAAATGGAAAGTGCACAATTGGGAAACTTAAATTATATCTAACTGCTGATCTAAATACATGTATACAGTGTATACATCGCATGGCAATGTTTTGCTCTCATATGTGTACTTTTCCCTGAATTTTTTGTATCGTGGTTCAAATTAATCAACTTAATTTTACAGACAAAGCCCCTATTGAAAATATGCATCTTAAATTTTGTAAATCTACTCTAGGACTAAGAAATAATGCATCCAATTTAGGAGCAAGAGTTGAATTAGGGAGACTACCGATAGAATGTTTTATTAAAACACAAACCCTTTTATATTTAGCTAGACTACATAATAATAATAATAATAATCCATTGATAAAGGAAGCTTTTTCTCTTGCACAGTCTCTAGACTTGACAGGAACTTATTCATGGTATATACATATGCAAAAAATATTGTTGAAGAGACTACTTAAATATTCTTTTTAGTTGTAAGGACATAAAAGATGTAAATAAAATATAAAACGATATAAAGTTAAAAATGAAAAATAAATATGAAGATATAATTCAAACTGAATTTGAAAACATTGATGATAAAAGTAAATTTTATCTATATGAAAAACTGAAAAAAAGATTACAAACTAGCAGATAAGGAGATTACTGATTAAATTTAGAATAAGTGATCACTCCCTCTTGATTGAGATATTTTAAAATCCCAAGTGAGGAACGACTTTGCCATAAATGTAAAATACTAGAGGATGAGAAACATTTTTTACTCTATTGTGATTATAATATAAAACTCTAAGAAATGCCTTTTTTCAACACAAATGTACTGAAAATAATAACTTTGATAATTTAATTGAAGAAGACAAAAATCATTATTTAGTAAATCCATCAACGCCTCTACAAACAAATAAGTTATGATCCTTCTTGAAAAAGTCATTAGAACTGAGGGCAGGGGACTCTTAAAAGCTCTTTTGTTGTTATAAATGTTGATGCTATTTTTATTGTGTATATGCTTGATATGTATGTATAAATGTTTATTGTTTATTGTGTTAATATATGTTGGTCACAAACTGTAAAGTTTATACGACAATAAAATATTTGATTTGATTTAATTTGGTATACTCAGATTTGTTGATTTCAAAATTAAAAAAAAAACATTCTCAATATAAAAAAAGCACGGAAGTGCCTGCAATATATTGAATATGCGATATGCTATATAGTAATTTTAATGATATCGATGAATTAACAGATCACATTAATTATTTTTAAATTATATTAACGTTCAAATATATATAAAAAAATGTAGTATGAGTGCTTGCGAGACAACTCTGCATCCAAGTCACAATTTGTAAAAGTAAACCCTTACAGGTCAAAGTACGGTCTTCAACACGGAGCCTTAACTTACATAGAAGAGCAAGCTATAAAGGGTCCAAAAAAAAGATACTACTGTAAAACTGTTCAAACGTCTTAATGCAAAATATTCATAACGAAAAATATATTTTTGTTTGATAAACTATTTGTCCATGTCTTACTTTTTTTAGTATTCTAATTCCTTTATTGTTTGAAATGAAGTTCTAGTTTTATAAACATTTTTATCAAGTCTAGAGTAACCATAATATTATGAAAACCCAATAGTTTATTACTGTATATGTTTGAGCATTTTTTTAATTGTTGTGCATATAAAGAACACTTGTTTTTTCATCTGCCATTAAAACATGATTTTTAAAATAAACATTAAGATGATATATGACTTACAGCGAGATTCTTGACTTGGACTAGGTACGTACAAAGGTGGCCGGTTGAACTAAATTGTGAAAGTTTTAAAACCTTCTCATTGTGCGTGCAATATATCCCTACTTATTGTGTCTCTTTAAATTGTTAACCCAATTGAATCAAATACATATATTTTATAATTCTGTTAAATTGATTTAATTAAATTGAATTGAATCAATGTAACGGAACTTTAAACAAGAAGTATACAAATGGTAGATTTAACATTGTATATCAGTGCCTGATAGTATTCCTTTGTTAATTTACATATCATTATTATTTGTTTAGGTTCATTTGATACCTATTCTAACATCGGACTTATACTTCGTTTCAACATAGTTTAACTGTGCGTATTTTTGTGTGTTTATTTGTTCTACATTGGCTAGAGCTATAGGGGAGGGTTGAAATCTCAAAAGAACATATTTAACGTATATTGCTGCATTTTTGCGCCTGTTCCAAATCAGGAGCCTCATGCTTATATAAGTCTTGTAAGATTTTTTAATATTAATTTTTTTTTAATATTTCCGAGTTTAGTATGAGGTCAATTTTCACTGAATTATTACATATTTATGTTTAGGGACCTGCTGAAACACGCTTCCGTGTGCGGGATTGTATCGCTGTATTGGAGACCCATTGATGGCATTCGGCTGTGTTCTGCTCTTTGGTCGGGTTGTTGACACATTCTCAATTTCCATTCTCAATTTTAACACATCATTATCTTCACAAGATTATTGTATCAAATCAGGAATATGTTTGTTGTTTTCCATTCGTTCCATTAATATTGTTCAGCAAAGTCATCGACAGTACAGAAAGAAAAATGTTGCTAAACATCAGAAACAAACTGTACATAATTTTATTGCAGAAAAAAACAAAGTTGTTAAAATGATATAATAAACGATTGTTTATGTATCTAAAGAATAAAGACCCCGGAAACATGTCCCTAGTATGATGGGACACAGGCATATCGATTCGAGCAAACAATTCGTGAAGGTGACAATATGGTATTGATTTCAATCGTTCGTTCTCATAGCTCTGTTTTAAAATTTTAGGTCGTCAATGCTATATCAAATTATAAGCCTGGCTAATTTGATAACTATTGAAGCATTATTGTCTGTTAGGAATGTACTTCTCCCAAAAAAGTAACGATGTCTGAACAACTTTGATAGGAATAATACCACATTAGATTCCCCTAGCTTTGTACTTTGTTAATTTCGCATTTTGAAATAAGAAAGATATTTTTTTTTTAAGTAGGCATTTTATATCAAATTTTAAAAACTGCTTCCACGTTTACTCGTGTATCAATTATCGGGATAAGAAGATTCACTAAGAAACATTTAGATAAAGTCTTTTTTTCAATATCTGGTTTTATTATAAATGTCCAAATAACTGACTCAATATTTTATTCTTTTAATGAACTGACATTAAATGTGTGACCGAAATATGCAAAACTATCCGCTACAGTGTTGTATTTTAGCATTTAGTGTAAGTTTGAAAAATTGCTTGCAATGTACAAATAGTTGAAATCAAAATATTTTTCTAGATTTTCTAATTCGTAATATTTAAGAAAGAAGGTCTCATATTTATTAAGCTTCAGATAGATACTTCCATCTAATAGTTTTTGATCATTTTCGGTATGCTTTAATTTGTCAGTATCAAGCTTAATCTGAAAAAAGGTTCACACAATATTTAAAAAACCGATTATATTTATATCAATTTTCATTAAAATATAAAAACTTATAGTTTATATTTAGGTTACCCATCCATACTAACTAAATTAGTGCTCTGTAGCTGGTATTCAGTGTGTTTTATAGATATTGATAGTTTTGAAATCGTCGTTTAAGGTTAACAGATCTTTTGTTTCATTGTTGTAAGATAAACCAGTCGGCTGATATATGCCGTCGTCTGCTGTCAAGACAATGTCATGTTTCTGTCCATCATTATATATTCTATGTATGTTGTGTGATCCACATCCTGCTACGTACATATCCCCACGGTCATCTACAACTACACCAGCAGTACTTTTCAGGTCAGGACTGTTGTACATCTCACATTCTTTTCCATCAGATGTAACAACATATACTTTATTACTTGTGCCGTCAGTACAATAGACATCACCATCCTGATTGACACAGATTTCCTTTGGATCGAATGTTGTTTTTATTTTTTTAAGAACTTTACCATTGATATCCATGATTGTAATATTTATTATTAGCCCAGATATAATCCTTGACACAGGTGATTCTTCTACAGATTCCATCAACTTTAATTCGCCTACCTGGCTTCCATGATGTCAGGTCGATGATCTGGATACCGTATTCGCCAACAGATACGACAGCATTGTTTTTGTAATATAAGTTAATATTTCTGGGATTATAATATAAATCAATCACGTTGAGGTTCGATCCATCAAGTGTACAAACACAAAGTTTCTTGTCAGTGTAGTCACCAAGGAGTAACCTATCATCAGAAATAAATCAACCTCTAAAGATACTCAGTTCATTACCTAGTTTCGTTGTCTGGATTGAATGTGACATTGATAACTTTCTTTCGTCTCTAACGGGACAAAGACATTGTTCGTCTAGATCTAGTACAGGCATTGATACTTGAACATGTTCTACCGTTATTGTCCCTAAGTACCGGAACAGAAACTGTTTCGATTTATCTGATTTCCAATTCTTTCTGGCAAGCTTTTGCGTCTAGAAATTTTACCTCCCGGAACAAATGAATTTCTGATGTATGTTGCTTGAATGACTTTAGATCACTTTTTCATGTTGACAGGGAGTCTGAACTGGATTGGAAGCTATTTATGTTTAGGGACATCATCTCAGTACATGTTTTATACTTAGAATCAATGTCCTTATGTATGTCTGCTTCTAACCTATCTAAATGGGCAAAAATGTTCCGCTTGATTTCCGACATCCTTTTCTTGATTTTGTTTCGATCTTTTCTAAATCTGCAAGTGTTGTCTCCCTTTGACTCCGTAAGTTCTCTGTAACTTGACAGATGAATGCAGATATGTTCCATATGTCGAAACTAAAATTCCTGACATTAGCAGTAACACGATAGGTACCATATGTAGAGAAGTATATGCTAAAGTAATAGGTTCACGTGTGTTTAGTAATCACATAACGATATCAACTTTTAATAAGATAATCTCTTAAATTGATATATGGATATAATGGATCTAAAAATAATCAAATAACGAGGCATGATCATCATATTTACTAGTATTGCCAAAATAGTAGGATGCTCAATTGCCATTAAAGAAATAGATGGAAAGGATGTTTGAATTTTATTGATAGATGTCACTGTGACATTAAACAGTATTTTTTTTTTAAATATTTTTTAATGGTGGATACAAAATTGCCTTTTTATTCAGTTTCCACAGCAGTTTTGGTTAAATTAAAAATACACATAAAAATGTCCTTTACTCAAGTTCTCATAACTGTATACTATTTTGACTAGTATGTCGCTTTTTTGGATATCGATAAAAATGCACATCACCCATAAGAAGTCTTCAGCACTGTATACGATTTTGACTAGTATATCACTTTTGTGGAATAAATGTTTACATTTTCATAAACTGCGTATCGTTTTTAAAAACCAAAACTTGAAATGTATGACACAATTTACATCAATACTAATTATATGACTTCTATATGTATTGTGAATAGCCGAAAATCTGTTCCGTGTTTTACCGTTTTAAATCACTTTAAACTGTCAAATCTAATATGAAATTTGCGTAATTTCGTATTTAAGTCGTTTAGACACTTGATAATTAAAATGGAATTTCATATGTCTTCAACACTGTGATTTGTTTGTTTCCTGTCTGATAATCAATAGGGAAGAATGGACAGAGTTTCTGTTTGCTTAGATTGCAGTCTTAGACGTATCTAAAACAAATGCACAACATTTTTATTTGTTGTTATTAGCAAACGAAACACATAAATATTGCGCTATGTATGAAGGACTGTTCTTTTTAAAATTTAACATTTTATTTCATCGAATGAAACGAATAGTTTGAAAGATAGGATATAATTTTTCCCTCTTGAATACGGAAGTTCTATTTGGTAATCACGGGACACAAAGGATGAAGAAGTAAAGACTGGTCGACTCGATTGCGGAAGGTCATGGGCTCGAATAAAATCGAGTCAAACCAAATACTTTCTGATTGGTATGTGCGGCTTCTTCGGTAAGCATGCGGCATTATTGAGTTTGTTCAAAGGCTGATCAACTCACTTGCGAAAGATAATGGGTTCGAACAGGACCAGGAATTATAAGTGTATACGCATGGCCACACTCAGTGCCACAAAAAGACACAAATACATTTCACTGTAATCTCGTGACAAGAAGGACGCGCGTATCCAATGACTTAGTACATAAAACAAGATGAACTTTATTCAAGATCTAGTTAAAGTAATAATTCTACTGTTGATAAGTACACGTCGTTAAGTAAGAAGATCGTCAGCTTGGTCTTATTGTTTTGTCTGCGGCTTATTTGGTACAAAAATGTACAAAACGATGAAAATTTAAAAAACAACATTACTAAGTAAAATTATAATCTTTAAAATGTTATATCCTGAAGATTCATTTTTAATATTTAAGGTACACGTACTTTAAGTTATCGAAAGTCCAAATAATAGTTATGGTAGTTGGCCATACGAGCCATTATTCTCACAGTAATAGACAGTAGTTTGGTTTTTCTCAATGACGTTGTATTCACATAGCATAAACGTAAACAAAAATTAACCTTAATAAAAAAAAGTTAAAAAGGTACCAGACTTATCATTTTAATGTTGTGTCGTTGTTCTCCTCTTATATTTAATGCGTTTCCCTCAGTTTTAGTTTGTTACCCCGATTTTGTTTTTTGTCCATGGATTTATGAGTTTCGAACAGCGGTATACTACTGTTGCCTTTATTTATCATGTATTACGCCATATTATTAAACCAAAAAAAGTAATCACACAACCGCAAATTTATTTATTTTTCATTTTAGATTGGTAATATTAACTCATACGAAGCGCTCGCAAGTATACACAACAACTATGCTTTGAATGCGGTTCATTTTGGTGTTGCGTTTCCAGTTTGGCATAGATATTTTCTATTCTTGTAAGTTCTTACTATACTTGGCCGTTGTCGTCAGGGTGTACACTGCTAAGATACATAGGTAAAAGTGAATTTCATATGAATCTCACATGGAATTCACATCAGATTCATTTCAAACGAACTGATACTTGACACTCACGTGAACATTTTTCATGTGAATAGTCAATTAGTTTAAACATAATTATTTATAGTGGATTGGGAAACAAGTTATTACAACTTATATTAATCCCTCTCCACTTTGCGGGTGCGAGTGCTGCCTTGTACTGCATTAGTCTATTCTTTTTCGAAATCTACAAGGGTATATTTAACGTATAAGAGATATCTCTTAACAGGGTTCAGCCATTTATTGTCCCCTACAGACGAACAATCATCGTTTCTCTAGACAAAACTCGCAAAAGATGTCGAGGGAGAGCAGAAAATTCAGTCCCTGAAATTTTCTCCCCGCAGCCGGGATCGAACCAGGAACCTTTGTGTAAGTAGTCCGATGCACCAACCACTACACCACGGCTCCCAATTGCTCGTGATTTAAGCTTCACATGATTCTCATGTAAGAATTTTTCAAAGAATTTTCACATGAAAATTATCAAACAATAAAATATTGTGTTTTTGATGATTTTGATTAAATTTGAAAATTGGATTATTATTTGAATAATAATGTACTCTAATTGAAAAATTGCGTTAAACAAAAGGCTTGCAATTTTCACGTGAAATTCACTACATTCACACAACGAGATTTTACGTGAGTTTCACGGATTAGATAATTTCATGTGAAATACACATGCATTTATATTCACGGGAACTTGATGTAAATGAAGTTTCCCCTTGATTCTTTGACTAGAAATTCTGTAAGACTCGTCAACACTTAGGAAACCGACAAAACATCATAAAGAAATGCCTAAGACCTAAAAAAATCCCTATCAGTGTCCAGTGTTCAATGACTACCTACTGGTATGTGTAAATGTCATGTCTTATTTTTTTCATATTTTGATTCCTTTATCTCGTTTGAAATGAAATTATATTTTTATAATCATTTTATCAAGAGTGGCCATCATAGTAGGAAGACCCAATAGTCTATTACTGCATATGTTTGCGCAATTTTTATGACATAAACAAAGTAACACATATGATACTTGCTGCGATTACTAAAGGGAGATGTACATGTAGGGTATTTGTTCACGAGATTATCAATTAACACACAAATCGGAAAAAAACAAACAAACTTCTCAAAAACATAAACAAAAGGTGATATTAAGAAGGGGTATAAGTCAACCTTCAACATTATGCAAAAAACTTTACAATACCAATCTTTAGATATAACAGGATCAAACGGTTAATTAATAGATAATGCATATTTCTTGGTTTTTTTGTCATAGAACACACCGATGGGTGCCAGGATTGATCAAATGAAAGACCGACGTCGTATCTGACTTATATACCGTCAAAAAATATCATTTATTTATAAAGATTTGCAAAATTTAACATCCTATATTACCGATCGCACTAAAGTGGGATATTCCTTTCTAATGCGTTCAGGTTTTAATACGCCCTACGGCTCATTTAGAATGTGAAATAAAATTAACCAATTAATCTAGATATAAACCTTAAAAATTATTAATCATACACAATGAAAATATTACTGTAACTGCATGAAGTAAGACACAAATTAATTGTTACTATCCGATAACGGTGTAAGAAAAATACAAGACACTTTGTTAGTAATTTATTGTACCAACTTAGTTTATTGAAATTGAATTGGGGAAAGGGGGTGGTTGGGTGCTATGTTTTTTTTCTATTTCTAATGACATTTCTATCGCGGAAAAGTGATTAATTTTTCGACTATTTCAATTGAATTGAATGAAATATTCAGAATGATTTTCTTTTGAATAGCAATACATTTGTTAACAGATAATCAGGATATAAATGATAACTAAACCCTCCCTCCCTTCCCACCCGACCACGTTGTGAGGTAATTGGATGTTATTCAATAGAATATAAGAATATTTTTTTAGTTGCATATTTGATAGAGTAAAACGTATACACAAATGTAAAAAAGTTAAGAACTGACACGAAGGGAGCACAAAATCATGATACATGTACATGCAACACGAAAACGAATATCAATACATGTAGGTCACAGTATGATTTCCTTTACTGTGTGAATCGATAAGATTTCCAAAATCTTACACATGGATATGTTAAATCTAGCTTTTTTTTTTTTTAAAGTGTTATCAAAGTTTTACATAAAAATTCATTTCACATATATAATATTGTCTCTGTTTTGAAGCAATAAATTAACAAAACTTCACATTATTTGTTTCTAAAATTAAAATGCAGACAATGACGATCTTTTTACACCTATCATAGATTAAACTTAAAAAATATTTCCCAAATCGGCAACAAAATACTATCCGACGAATATAGTTTAAAGTAAATTATTGTTTGCCTGTTTATCAAGGAAAATAATGACCGCACACAGGTCATTATTTTATGCCTTGGAGCATATTTCATTGAAACATGGCTTCGAAAGAATGACCTATCGTTCTGAAAGAAAATAATTCCATATAGGTATGTAAGTAAGAATAATCACACATCTGCCGTTAAAACATGATCATTTTCAAAATAACAAAAAATATTAAAATGATATATGACTTACAGCAAGGTTCTTGACTTAGGACAGGTTGAACTAAATTGTTAAAGTTTTAAACCATCTCATTGTGTTCACAATTATTCTCTACCAATTGTGTCTCATCGAATTGTTCACCCAATTGATTCAAATAACAGTTGTTTATAGTTCCGTTAAATTGATTCAATTATATTGAAATGAATCCATGTAACGGAACTTTAAACAGGTTGTATACAAATGGTAGATTTAGTATTGTATGTCAGTACCTGTTAGTAGTCCTTTATTAATTTACGTATCATTGTCAATTGTTTAGCATGTTTACTTTTCTTTTGTTACCTATTCTGACATCGGACTTAGACTTCTTGTGAAATGAGTTTAACTGTGCGTATTGTTGTGTGTTTATTTTTTCTACTTGACTAGAGGTCAAAAGGGGAGGGTAAAAATCTAAAAAAAAAATAGTTATATGTTTAATAACGCTGCATTTTTGTGCCTGTTCCAAGTCAGGAGCCTCATGCATTTATTAGTCTTGTAAGATTTTTTCTTATAAGCTTCTTTTATATATTTTGGAGTTTAGTATTACGTCCATTTTCACTGAACTAGTATACATTTTTGTGTAGGGAGTAGCTGAAGCACGCCTCCGAGTGCTGGATTGACTCGCTGTATTGAAGACCCATTGGTGGCATTCGGCAGTGTTCTGCTCTTTGGTCAGGTTGATGTTTCTGTGACACATTACTGACTCCAAATTTTAATCTTTCATGAATTTAAATAAAGCGTGTGACTGAAATATACATACCCATTCGCTATAGTGCTCTTATTCTGTGTGCAAGTATGAAAATTTACTAACAAGTACCAACATCATATTAAAAAGTCTCATATTCGTTTTACGTCATTTATAAATCGTTAGTGGATCACTTTCGTTTTGGTTCAACTTGTCAATATAAAGCTATATCTGAAAAAGTTTCAAGCAATATTTGAAAACCCGGTTATATAAATCAATTTTTCATTAAGATATAAAAACTTATTGTTTTATCTTTCGACCTTACAGTCATTTAAGTGTTCCTTAGCAAGTTTTTATTGTGTTTTAAAACTTATGATAGATTTATCATAGTCGTTAAAGACTAATAGTTCTCTTGTTTCATTATTATAAGATAAACCAGTCGGTATGTTGATACCATTGTCTGCTGTCAAGACAATTTCGTGTTTCTGTCCATCATTAGATATTCCATGAATGTTGTTTGATAAACGTCCTGCTACATACAAATCCCCACGGTCATGACTGTTGTATATTTCACGTTGTTTTCCATCAGATGTAACAACATATACTTTATTACTTGTGCCTTCAGTACAATAGACATCACCATTTTGATTGACACAGATTTCCTTTGGATCAAATGTTGTTTTTATTTTTTTAAGAACTTTACCATTGCTATCCATGATTGTTAGAGTGTAATATTTATTATTAACCCAGATCTTATCCTTGACACATGTGATTCTTCTATAGATTCCATCAACTGTAATTCGCCAACCAGGCTTCAATGGTGTCACGTCTATGATCTGGTTACCTGCATCACCAACAGATACTACAGCATTGTTTTTGTCAAAAAGACTTATATCTCGTGGATCATAATCTATATCAATCACGTTTGGGTTTGATCCATCAAGTGTACAAAAAATAAGTTTCTTGTCAGTGCAGTGACCAAGGAGTAACCTATCATCAGAAATAAAGCATCCTCCATTGATACTTACTCCATTACCTAGTTTCGTGTTCTGGATGAATGTGACAGTGATAATTTCGTCTCTAACGGGAAAATAACATTGTTTGTCTATATGTAGTACAGGCATGGGTACTTGAAAATTTTCTACAGTTATTGTACCTAAGTCTGGGACTAGTTTCCTAATGTTAAACTGTTATATATGTCATTACAAACGTATTGCCACTAATATTGTAAAACTATTGTGTTTGCTTTTCTCGTCTTTAATACGAAACTAATTGTTTTACTAACAAAATAAACAAAATATCTAGCAGTACTATTAAATTGAACTAACGCTATGTAAAGTGAGGTCTACTCTAATATACAAAAAGTAAAATCACAAAAATACTGAACTTAGAGGAAGATCAATTGGGAAAGTCCATAATCACATGGCAAAATCAAATAACAAAACGCATCAAAATCGAATGGACAAGAACTGTCATATTCCTGACTTGGTACAGGCATTTTCAAATGTAGAAAATGGTGGATTAAACCTGGTTCTATAGCGCTAACCCTCTCACTTTAATGACAGTCTCATCAATTTCCGATATTTTTACATTGATGCGTTAAATAAACAGACACAATAAATATAATAGTCAAAATATGGGTACATCAGTCATCATCGTTTAACAATTTTAAAAGGAACAATTTAACAGAACACAAAAACATCATTAATAAACAAAAATTCAATGTGAAAAAATGAGTGTGCGTCAGTGACGGAATCAGAGGGACATACAGGTTGACAAACACACGTTGAAAAAATGGAACTTATAAATAAATAACAGAATTAGAAAGTACAAAAATCTTATCCATTTATCAAGACAGATATCAGTGTCAGAAAAAAACATATGTCAAAAGATATAAGAAATTGAAAAATATACAGGCAAAACACATCAGGTGCGGTAGGGAGAGATGATTATAGATTATCGTTGATCATCTCAAAGAGATTGATTTTCTCGCTTGAGCCGGGACGGCGAAACCGAGAAAGGCAATCGAGTTGAGATGACCAATGATAATCTGTTTATCGCTATTTCACCTATGACGACGTTGTCAACTTCATGTCAATTTTGTTAGCAATGCCATGTGCTTGCTTAGTTTCTAGCGATTATTTTCCATCTCAAGAGAGTAGCATGATATGACAAATTATCACAAACAAAGATCAGAGGAAAAATGCACAAAATAGCGATAAAACATTATATATTATAGTCAGAATAGAAAAACAAGACCGATATAGAAATATGCTAACTACTGTCATTTTAATATCGTAAGAAAATATCAAAAAGTAAAAAAAAAGAATATTGATTAGAATTACACAAAACAAGGTGTTTCGTTGTACCAAGCGCCTTTAGTCTAGAGAAATATAAAAAAATATGAAAATCATCGATTAGTATTTATAAGAGCTTAACACTGTCACATTTCAAGTTAAGTTACTCAACAAATTCAAATGGACAATTGATATAACAGCTTTAGTGTTAGCGTATTTATTAAGCTTCTCTTTTTTTTCGTCGTAAAACTGTAATGAATAAGTTGTTTTTAAAGTCCGTATGCTATATGTATACGTATCTTAATTAAATATAAACAAAAACAATTAAGATTGTCATCTTTATCTTTTGAAGTCTCACTTTTCTATTTGAATATAAATAATTTATTGAACTTACCAATCAAGTTTGTTTAAACAATCTGTGCCTTTTGTTTGTTATTAACCTAGGCACATTAAAATTACTTTCGTTTTCCGTGGTAAATCCCATTTGATTAAAGGGAAACTATCGAAATATGCCAAAGGTGATTTGACTGAATTGGCAGTAAAATGTATATCACATTTTTGTTTATGTGGATACATAAAGAAATTAAAGACATTGTTAGGTGATTCATTACACATGTATTGTCGCTAAAAAAAATAGGATGAGAGATAGCAGATCGACAATCAAACTCATAAATCGAAAATAAACTGACAATGCTATGGCTAAAACATAAAAAGACAAACAGACAAAAAATAGTACAAAAGACAACATTGAAAACTAAAGACTAAGCAACACGAACCCCACCAAAAAGTAGGGGTGATCTTAGTTAGTTATGTGTACCTTTACAGTAACACATTGACAATATATCTTGTGATACAATTGAATTAACCCACGGCTTTGTTTAATGATGTATACATCACTAATGTAACAAATTCTTAATACACACGGGATTCCTCGGACAAGGCGGGCTTAGAGCAGCGTGGGCGTACAATGCACGTTAATAATTACATTTTTGTTTCCTTAATTGAACTACCCAGACTTATTTGAACTATCAAAATTGATTGGAATAGAAAATTTACGTTGATGCATCCGTCATGAGAAATATACCATCTGGTCAAACAAATTACCAACGATGATAATTTTAGAGAAAGCAGCACAGATTAGCAAATACGAAATAGTGCACTAGAGTCATCATGCTGTTACATTCTACATGTTCTATGTATGTTTGTTTAGTTCACAAATCGTTGTCAATATTATTGAATTATATGCGACTGTCCTGCCAGGACAAGGTAGCTTTAATTAAAGGTTTAATATACCAATTTCTACATAATAAAAATCCTGTACAAAGTGAGAAATATGACAGTTGTTGTCTATTCGTTTGATGTGTTAGTTAATTTGATATTGCCATTTGATTGCAAAACTTATGTGCTGAATTTATTTTCGATGTTCGGTATTTTTGTTATTTATCTAGTGTACAGACCGAAAATTGATATACTACTACAACTTACAATGTCATATGTTTTATTGTTATGGTAATATATTGTTCTTTAAGTTAATTGGTTGATAGGGATTGATCAACAAAACATACTTATACAGTATTTTGAATTATCTCGGGAAACTATTTGTATTTGTGATCATTTGTATGAGCTCAACATCAAGTTACAGTTTTGTCGGTGTTCGAAGTCTAATTGTAAAGTCACATTTTCTTTGTAAAGATCGTTTTTGCTTTTGAATGTTTTCGTTTGAGCATTCCTGATGAAAGTATTTGAGAAAAAAATATAAAGTCTTAGAATCGACCATATACGAAATTCTATTAGGGTCACATCTTTTTTAAAATGATTTCGTAATTACGAAATAAATATCTCGTAATTACGAGAAAAACTATCCGCTTTATAACGAGATAAATATCGCGTAATTAGGAGATAATCATTTTTTTATCTCGTAATTACGAGATAATTATTGCGTAATTACGAGAACCCTTTCGCGTAATTACGAGTGAAGATTTTTTTTATCTCGTAATTCCGAGATAAATATCGTATTATTACGAGATAACTATCGCGGAAATACGAGAAAAAAATCTCGTTATTACGATAAAAATGTCTCGTTATTACTAGATAAAATTACATATTATATATATATATATATATACAACTCGTCTAAACATCAACCCAACAATGTTAGATGATCTGTAAATTTGCTTTCGCAATTTCTTTTGTTCTTCCCTCGCCGGGATTCGAACCCATGCTACTGAGATATCGTGACTCCAAATCGTCTGCACCGTAGCCGTCTCGCTAGACCACACGACCACCTGGGCTTCACAAAATATAAAGCTTTCGGTGGTCGTGTGTTACCTTTCCTTGTCAGTTTTAATCTAGCATCGTACTACAGTACATGATATATAAGGCATGGAGATGTTATTGTTACAGATCAGCTCAATTATTTATAGTAAAGGATCCTACAAATTAATGCAAGATACAGTCACAGAAAATAATTATATTTATAGGTACGTCTGAGCCAGTGACAACTCTACAACAGATTTATCCATCGGATCACCAGCAATGATGGTGATACATGGCTGTGTACATCATGTATATACAACTCGTATATATATATAAGAATGCAGATTATGATTACCCTTCCGGGGCACATGATGAAACGCCCATTTTTATTAGCTCACCTGAATCAAAAGTTCAAGTAATCTTTGCCCATCACGTGGCGTCCGTCGTCCGTCTTCGTCCGTAAACAAAAATCTTTTTCTCTGAAACCACTTGGCTTTAATCATCCTTAGGGTTTCTAGTTTAAAAAATATATCCAAAGACCCCGCCTACCAACTAAAATAGCCACCATGGCTAAAAATAGAACATGTGGGGGGGGGGGGGGGGGGGGTACAATGTAGTTTACGGTTTATATCTCTGAAATGAAGCACTTAGAACAAATATGACAGGGTAAACAAATTCTGTTGTTGGGATGCTGCCCCTAAATAAGTAATTTTAATGATTTGTTTATCAGTTTTTGGTTTTTATCCTGAATATTATAATAGATAGATATAAACTGTAGCAGCATAAGGGTTTAGCCAAGTAAGATCTACAAACAAGTAACATGAACAAAAATGGCAATTAACTCCTTAAGGAGTTATTATCCTTTAAAGTCATTTCGGCAATTAAGCATATTTTTGTAATCTTTTACAAAAATCTTCTCCTTTTAATCTACTTGGCCAATTGAATTTTTATCTCGTAAAATACGCGATAGTTTTCTCCTATAATTATGCGATAATTTCTCGTAATTTCTCGTAATTTCGAGATAAAAAAAAATTATTATCTCGTAATTACGCGATGATCATCTTGTTATTACGAGGTAAAATTATTATCTCGTAATTACGTGATAGTTTTCTCGTACTTATGCGATAATTATATCGTTATTACGAGAAAAAACAATGATCATCTCGTAATTACGCGATAATTTTTTCGTAAATACAAATATTTATAACGTTATTACGAGATAAATACATTTTTTTTTGTGACCGTAATAGGCTTTCATATCTATAAGTATAATATCGAAAATAAAGGCTTGGACTGAAAATAACCTTGAATTGTATATCAGTCCTGACAGACTTTGGGATGGCAAGTTCATGAGATCATGGTAAAACCCAATTTAACGTAATTTAAAGTTCAAGTCATTTTCGTTTGAAATTTAATCTTCAAATTCAATATTTTTGTGAATTAATATTACGAGGTTTTATAATTTTATTAAATTTGCAAAGACTCATTGAGTATGAGTATAAAATTTTGTAAGACAGATGCGCATTTCGCATGCAGCAAAGCTATCAGTGACCCTCTAATCAAAGACGTTTTGATTGCAGATCCTTACCATAATTTAATTCCTCAAAATGAGCTAGACACGAATGTTACTATATATATCTCTTTGCTACTTGTTTCAAATAAAAATACTTTCTTTATGTATCTTTATGTCAGGATCCTGTAATTCAGTGGTTTTCTTTAATATATTTCTTTCATATTTGTATTTCATAATTTTACTGTTATAACTGAGGCCGTTCGTTTTCTAGTAACAAATGTTTTCACCCTTTTCATGTCGGGCCATTTAAGGATGAATATATAGTATTCGGTTTTTTTCTAATTGTTGAAGGCTTTTTGATAACCTATGTATTACTTTCTACTATAAAGATGAAATAATAAATAAAACATTGATTTAAAGCATCAGCTTTAATGTCAAATTTTAACAATTGGTGCTATGCGCACTAGACTAGATTTCATAAGGAACATTCAGATATTTTCAGATTTTAATTTTCATGAACTGACATATAATACGCGACCGAAATCTGCAAACTCATCCCATAAAATGGTCATCTCTTGCTCTTTGTTCAAGCTTGAAAAATTACTTACAACAAGACTATTAATATCTTTATCTAGATTTATTCATTTGGTAATATTTGAGAAAAAGGTCTCATAATTATTAGACTTCAGATTTAGATAGATAACTTTCTCCAATAATTATCTTCTTCATTTATTCAGTATGGTTCAACTTCTCATTAATAATAAAACCGAAAAAAAAAATCAAACACTATCTAATAATCAGGTCCGGTTATATATGTATAATTGTTTTCATTTCCCCTCATTTGATATTCGATGTATGTTGTTTGATGCATATCCAGCTATATACACATCCCCACGGTAATCTACAGCTACACCAGAAGCACCTCTCAGGTCAGGACTGTTGTATATCTCACGTTCTTTTCCGTCCGATGTGTACTTTATTACTATGAAAGTCAGTACAATAGACATCATCATTTTGATTGGCACTTATTACCCTAGGACTAAACGTTGTTGGTATTACTTTAAGAACTTTACCATTGATATCCATAATAGTTAGGGCGCGAGATTTATTTTTAACCCATATCTTATCTTTTACACTGGTGATTACTCTACACTTTCCTTCAACTTTGATTTTCCTTCCAGTCTTCAATGATGTCAGGTCTATGATCTGGATACCTGCACCACCAACAGCTACTACAGCATGACTTTTGTCATATAAGCTTATATCTTTTGGTTCATATTCCAAATCAAACAGACTGGAGCTCAATCCATCAAGTGTACAAACAAAAAGTTGCTTTTCAGTGTTGTGACTGAGGAGTAACCTATCATCAGAAATAAGGCGTCCTCTACTGATACTCACTTCATTACCTATTGTCTTGGTCTGGAATGAATGTGACAGTGATATCTTTCTTCCGTCCCTAATGAGAAATTGACATTGTTGATCGATATCAAAAACAGGCATTTGTACTTGAATATTTTCTACAGTAGTTGAACCTAAGACTGCTCCAAGTTTCCTAATGTTCGACTTAGAATCTGACGGATGAAATTTTGGTATCGGAACAGTGACTCTTTGGATTTTTCTGATTTCCAATTCTTTCTGGTAAGTTTTTGCATCTAGAAATTTCACCACCTGGAATAAATGAATTTCTGATGTATGTTGCTTCAGTGATTTTAAATCACTTTTCAAATTAGACAGCGAGTCTGAGCACCACCTCAGTACATGTTGTATACTTAGAATCAATGTCTTTATGTATTTCTGATTCTAACCTATCTAAATGTGCCATTAAGTTATGCTTGATTTCCGAAACTCTTTTTTTTTGCCTTCGTTTCGATTATTTTCTAAATAAACAAGTGTTGTCTCCCTTTGACTCCGTATGTTCTCTGTAACTTGACATAGGTTAGAAATCCTTCTCTATAGATCATAAACAGCAGTTCCATCTTTCACGCCTCTAGTAGCTTTTTCAATTGATATAATGGACTTGCATTTTTGATGTGATACCGGTACACACGAAAGGCATATTACCTTGTCATGTTGACAGCAGTACAGTGCAATCGCCTGATCTGGATGATTTTCGCAGTACTTGGACAATGTAAGAAGTAACAAACTGAGTTGTTGTAAACCCTGAGTTGGTACTACGTTGTGAGGCGGGGACATTATTTCGTGAGATCTGGAACACGCCTTACATACAAGTTCACTGCAGTCACTGCACCAAGATACAGCTGTGTTATCTTCATCACTACGCTGACAAGCAGCACGTAATTTACTGTCCGCCATTCTGCAAGCATAGAAACAAACATAGCATCTGCAGTTAAGATATGCACTAAAGTATGAAAACTGAGGCGGCCTAATTTTTTTTTTTACCTCAAACGATCTGTAAAGAGTTTTCGGGTAAATGTAGATATTTAATATTTAAGAATTGAATGCCTTTTTTTAAAGTTCATTGGGATGTAAAAGCGCTGTCCTAAGTACATTTTGTTTGAAGCACAGAGGCGCTTCATGCTGATAATGTTCATGCTGATAATGTTCATGCAGTCAACGCTTTTACAACCCTATGAAATTACCAAAAGAAGCATTCAATACTTATAATTATAGTTTTTAGCTAGGTTAATGAAAACCCGAATAAATCAAGTTTTTCTTTAATATACAAGTGTACTTTATTGCGGAGCCTCGTTTCGTTATGAATGTTAAAATTTTAATGGTGTAGTGAATGTCAATTTCAGAAGGACGCGAGATTGCCGTTAGCCAATACAAATAACATATCATAATAAAACATACATGCAATGAAATTATTTTTTCTGATGGCATTTTTCCAAGGAAATTATATCAAAACATTTTGATTATTTTGATATGTGAGTGTTCAACCCCTTATACGATAATTAACGAAAAGCTGCAGAAAACAGATGTGTAATATAAATGTTTGTCTTCAAGAAAACAAAATGCATTGATAACTATATCGAAATTAAATGTAAAACAATAAGAGAGTACTAAAACCTTATCAATAATTTAAGACAATAATAGGTAGTGACATTACTAATATATTTCATCAGATAAAGAAATAAAAAAAAAGAGGAGAAAATACATATGGGAGAGGGGAAATAAAACGTCGAAATAAAAAGACGCGTAAGAAGTTATTTAATCTTTTGGAAAATTGAAATGACAAGGATAAAAAAAAATATGCAATTTACTGTCATTCTAAGATCGTAGGAAAATGTCAAATAGTGAAATTAATGAACATTATTAAGAATAAAAAAGGGAAGGGGGAATGTTCCATAAACCAAGCGCCTTTGGTTCAGAGAAATATTTAGAAAATATTAAAAAATCGGTTCGTATTTACCAGAGATTTTAAAACACGGTTACTTTTGCAAAATGCAAAAATTAAAATTGGTATATGATCAAAGCGTTAGTGTAAGTGTTTATATCATTTTTCTCCTTTTCTTTACATCATAATGTAGCAACAAATAACGGATTTGAAATTTTCTTGAAAATGTCCGTATATTACAAGTATCTAAACTAAAAATGAAAAAAACACCTCAACATGCCTTAGAAAGCAGTTTTAAATAATCATAACAAACATACCTTAACGGATGCTATTTTTACATTGTGGTTTGGAAGCTACTTTGAATAATCTTGATAACCGACGTGAACAAACGATTTATATTGTCATCTTTATCATTAGAAGTTTCACTTGTTCTATTTTGATTATGCTTTGTTTGATTTGACTTACCTATCTAGTTTGTTTTTGAAACTGTGTCTTTTGTTTGTCATCAACCGAGGTGAACAACAATGAGATGTTATAGTCAGAGTAAAAGGCTGAAAAAGAATTAAATGAAAACTTTTGGAAAATTTAAATGAAAATGAAACAGAAATATGCAAACTATATTGCTATTTAAGTATTGTCAGAAAACCTCAAATACATGTAGAGTGTGTGAATGTTTTTCTTAATGAAAATGTTAGGCAATGTTGTATATAGGGTTGAAAAATTTAAACTTTGAACCGCTTAAAAATCACCAATATAAGCATGTAATTTATTAAGTACTTCCAACGAATTTTTGACACTCCAAAAGTAATTAATTCCACTGTTTTCAAAGGGTTATTGGATCCTTCTGTTATTATGTTGGTGAATTGGTGATTTTTTTCAGAACCTGAATGTAAAATATGTTTATTATGGTTGTTGTCAAGAGAAAAATGTTATTTAAAATGTTGAATACGTTTATCAACTATGTTCATTACTGAAATAAAAAAAGAGTCCCAAAGATAATGATATTACAACACTCATTCCCATTTACAAATGACGGGGGATGATTTTTAGGTCCTTTACTGAGGAATGATTTTAACTCTCGGTCTTGAACAATGTTAAGATCTCCTGTTATAACATGGGAAATGGGTCCATAATCAATGTACTTGGAATAACTGTAATTACATGAAGTAGGTGTATTTTCACTGATATTAATACTAGTATATATTTATAGCGAATTATTAAAGGAGCAAAAAGAGCAATGTGCTTGTTTTCGAGATATAAGCCATTGACATTTTGGCGGGAAAATGTTCTCTTGATTTGTCTTAGCTTTATCATTGACAAGTTTAAGTGCCTATCAAAGTCAATAAGGATTTTCTAAGACTTTATCAGATAATTTATAATTATAAATATTAAAGATTCCAAAAATCTGACAAAAATTCCAAAACATGACAAGCGAACATTCTTAAAAATACAGACAATATTCACAAAATCAAAACGTTAATTGACACACTTTATTTCAATAAAATGTTTTTTTATGATCTTCCGGTCGAACGATCCAAGCAATGTCTGAAAGCTATCTTTGCTTAATTTATCACACAATTCTATCATTTAGTTTAGTTTCAAATCACACAATGTTCCCTTGTATATTCCATACAAGATGTGTCATGTTGTCACATTTTTTTTTATAGTTTGAGAAAATGCTCGATGACTTATCATTTTCATTAACTTTTTGAACATATATCAATAGATTCTACATTTTGGCAAAGAATGAACAAATTCTATAATTTTAAGTTTAGACTCCCATAGTAGTTATGGGTATTTCAAAACATATTAGCTGTGGACCCACCTTGAAATTTCAATATGGCTGCTTTTTCCAAGATGGCCGCCATAAAATATCAAAATCTGAAAATATAACTTATATAAGGTCAGTTTCAGGTCCAAATTTGGCATGACAGTAGTGAAAGGTGTTTCAAAAAGTAAAGACTATGAATACAGCTTTTTTCCAAGATGGCCGCCATTAAAACTAAAAATCAGCAAATATCACTTATACATGTTGAAATTTTGGATGTGGGTCTTCCTAGATGATTGGTACAATGATATCTATTGACAAAACTGAAATTTCAAAATGGCGACTTTTTCCAAAATGGCCGCCATATGATATCAAAATCAACACATATACATTATATATAGTTACAAACAGTTTTGTTTTGAAGTACCATCAGTAACACTAAGTGTCATTTGCTACATGCCACATTTTTATACTCAAACAAAGCAACATTGACTCTCTCAACATTAAAAGATTTGTGAAGAAATTACAGAAAATCGTAACTTCGGTACCCGTCTTGCTTAAATGTAGCCTACATCGAGGAATGACGTGTAGATACTGGCGTTTTTTCAATATCTAAACTAGAATAAAAACTTCTCGAATCAAACAGATCCTTTATGATAAGGTGGAAGAGGATAAGTAATAATCTTAACATAATTGCAGTAATCATGGTAATATGATGCAAAGCAGTTACTTCTTCTAGTCAAATATTATTTTGGTGATGCAATTAAACAGGGCAATTACAACATTTGTGTAGGACTACAATACATGAATTAGCTGCACATAAAGATAGTTAAAAAAGACAGAATGTAGGCATGATGTCGTTATGAACTAGAATGATCCAATCATTCATTCATCTAAAGCGACTGTACTAGAAGATTTAATCTATTCAGTACTGAAAATGTTGATTCTTTCACAAATGCTGATGGTTTTACAAAGACAGCCATGAACAATATTGAAAACAACCGGAGTTTAATTACCGCTAAAAATTTGTAATTTAGGTAAACATTTCAATATTTCGCAAAATCTTTTCCCACAGTCATTAAAATATTACTTGATATCTTTTGGGCAAATATTCAGATGTAATCAAATTATTCTATTGAAGCAACTAATATACTATCTATTTCACAGTTTCTGTTTTAGTCTTCTACAGTACTACAATCAAATCGACTAGAACCATCTCTTAATGTATATGACCCTTTTACAACTGGATCAAGAACCAGTAAAGGAGGTACTAAATGAAAAAATGTGCAGTTTACAATGGTTGTTTATGTATGATCCAATTATTCATTTATCTTCAGCATGTTCAGTGACTGAACTAGAAGATTCCATCTATTCAATATTGAATATGTGTAACCTGTCGCGAACGCTGGTGGTTTTACAACACCAGCCATGGACAATATTGCCAACAGCTACGACTAAATAATCGTTACACACATGTAGGACGAACACTGCCTTATTTCAGCATTTTTAACCGGATTTTTGTGACAAAAATGTCGGTTATTGATTTGAGGATGTACGGCGGGCGGCCAGGCGGGCGGGCGGGCGGGCGGGCGGTAATCAAATGTTGTCCGTGCATTAACTCATGAACCGTTCAACCAAAGCTTTTAAAATTTTAATATGTTGTTACTGACAACTAAATAAAGGTCAAGTTCAATAATGGCGATTTTGACTTTTACCGTTCAGGAGTTATGGTTCTTGAAAGATTGAAAAATGAAGTTTCAAGTCATGTCCGTGCATTTACGCATGAACTGTTCTACCAAAGCTTCTTAAATTTTAATATGTTGTTACTGATGGCAAAATAGAGGTCAAGTTCAATAATGACGATTTTGACTTTTACCGTTCAGGAGTTATGGTTCTTGAAAGATTGTAAAATGGCGTTTCCATTCACGTTGTTGCATTTACTTATGAACCATTTAATCTAAGCTTTTCAAATTTTAATATGTTGATACTGATGACAAAATGGAGGTCAAATTTGATATTGACGATTTTCACTTTCACCATTCATCAGTAATGGTTCTTGTGATATTGCCAGGACAAATAAATATTAATAAATCTGGTATGCTGTCGTTGTGACAGCCTCTTGTTTTTGTCTAATTTGGATAATTCGTCGTAACCAAATGGTTCCAAATGTTTGCATTTCTCTTATATTCTCTGATACTTTGACCTATATATAAGGTGCCAGAACAACTGATCGTACTATGGCTATGACATATTAACAACTAAAATTGATATAGACTAAGAAATATCCTAGCACTTTCCAAATATAACAATGTGTTTCATACTTACATCTAGTAAAGCTGTTTTATGGATAGCACTCTGTCAATTGTCTTTCAAGAAAAACATGTATGCTAATTTGGTAAAACAAGTCAATTGTGCAACTCTCTCTATACATGGTATATATACACAACTCAACAAAATGATAACAAAGATGGGTTGAAGCAGATGACAATGAAAATATTAAGTATTTCTTGACATCATTCCACGCATTAAAGTCAAGAAAAATGACCATTCGAATTAAATAATGTTTTAGGAAGATATAAAATATGTCACTAAGAATCGACATTTTCTAAATAAAATCCAGCAATGTGTCAATTGTTTTTCCTTGACATGTATCAATTATTAATTATGATCAATCTTTCTTTGTTGGAGCTGATGCCAACTTGAAACAATGGAACATGGTTAATATTTTGCTTTATATATTTATATATAGTAATGGCATAATTGAGAAGCTTATGTGATTGGCTAGAAAACGTTATTGAACATAGTTTTTCGTGAACAGCAGATTGATTTCACAGGCTCTCATGCATCATTGTGCATCATGAACACTATATAAACATGATGTTACATCATGTTTACTTCTCATTCTTATACGAAGATCCTAAAATAATTTTAACTGAGGCACGAAACAGTGGTAAACTATGTAAAAGTCAAAGACAGAATTATAATTGGATAAATTGAGGTCACGTAACCTCTACCTACTGATTTGTAGCATTACTGATGGAAGTAGACATTTTTATGTTAGAAGGTTATAATGTTCTTCTTTTGTATTAAACTGTTAAATGCTGCTTATTCTGTGGCTCTTAGCATTTTCTAATCCCATTATTATAGTGTCTATGTGCTATAGTATGTGATGTACCAGTAACTATACAGTTCTTGTGTTGTAAACTTGATTTGCAAATGGTTTATGTAGATCAAGTAATGAGCAGAATTAAACACTTAATAATAAGAAGGCCAGGCTATCGTATTGAATTTTATTAATAATATCGCACAAATACAGCACATAAACAGGAAGTCTATTACATAAATGGATATATACCCTTTTGGATACTTATCACAAAGGTATCAGCATTTTGTATGAGCGCGTAAAATATGGTTGAAAGATACTCTAGAGTAGATAAAAATGTGGTTATGATTTAATGTACATTTCTTTTTCAAATGGGGTGAAGAATTGTGCAAAGAATGAATGGGCGGCTGTACCTGGTACACATTTTTAAAACTGCTGTTAAAATATTTTGTTGTTTAAATGTTTAAGAAGATGAGGAAGACACCATGAGCAACAAGAACCCTCTCACAAGGTCCTTAAAATCAATGAAAAATTCGTTGAACAAACCATCTGGACCATGGCTTTTCTCGCGTTTTAAGTCATGTATAGCTTTAATAAGTTTATCAATGGTTATATCCATATCCAGTTCTTCAAAAATAAACACATTATCTGGAATTTCTGGTCTTCTGTTGTGCTCTTTACTATCAGATACAAGAGTTTTGAAATATTTAAAAAAAATCAGTTACTGTTAGATCACAGTTGACCTTTTTCTCTTTTTTGAATACAGAATAAAATTTCTTAGGATTGTTCTTCCTTAATTTACAAAGGGTATCACCTTCTTGTCGCATATATATACGTCTACGTTTACGTTCATAGTCTTTATATGTCTTCTTCACACAATTTAATTCAATATGGTTTTTCTTTGATTTATTTCCACTAAATCATGTAAATATAGATTTTATAAGTTTTGCAGTAATGAAGATAAAGTTCTTTACACTGTATATCAAACCAAGGTTTATCAGTATGCTTATAGGTTTGCTTATGATTTCGTTTCATTTCAGTACCACTTTTCTGACTTTGTTGAAAAAATGGCGCCATAATGTCAATAAACTGATGGGTAAAATCGTTCACACATGAATCCATTTCATCCTGAGACTCAGCTTCTATATTCTGGAGTGTCGACTTTATATTGTCAGAGTTTATTAAAAGTGTATTACGACACATATCCTTATATTCCTCATTCCATCGAAAGAATTTGGATAACAAAATTGGACTGTACACCATTACATTTAATAGAAAAAATTAGTCTTGAATTGAATATGCAAGGGTGCATGGTCACTGTATGTAGTAAAATTACAAGTTATGAATTTTGACACAATGTCGAAATTACTTGATCTAGTTAATAAATAGTCTATTACGCTCATACCTTTTGGGCCACTGTAGGTATAATAATTAGCGAGACTACCTTCATGGCGGCCTTTAAGAATTCGGAGACCACTACATTTACAAAGGTTGATGAGTTTTGCTCCATAGTCATTAGTTCCAGGATCAGGATTACTCCGGTCTGGTAAAGTCTCGTCAGCAACATAAGCAAACATTTCACCAACCCTATCTAAGAAACTATCATGTAATAAATCATTTTCTACAAAATCATTTAAATGAGCCTGTTCTTGCATTAAAGTTACCCAAAAAAATAATATTCGGACATTCATCTGAGTACTTGATGATTTGTGTTTCCAGTTCATAGAATAAGTCCACATCATGTACCTTGAAAAAGGAAGATCTATATGGTGGTAAATATACATTACAAATTATATAGTCATTTTCAGTACCAGTTAGTTCTTTAGATATTTTCACCCATACAAATGTTTCATACGATATTTCAATTATTTTTACATATGAAGCAATAGATTTTTTATTCATTACAACATACAAAGAGACCACACACTTGTTTATATTTCTTTTTTGACAATGGCATTGCTTTACAAATAAACTCATCAATTTCCACATCAGATGTATTATTTATCCAACATTCTTCTAAAAACACAATATCATAAGTGCACACAAAATTTTTAAATTTTACATCTTTAATTTTCGCCTCAAACCCACCATTTACATTCCATGATAAACATTTAATATTTGTAACTGAAGTTCCGACGGATCCTATGCCGTGATCATATCACTATGAATTTCACTACAAGCGGCAACGGTCTCATTTTCAATATTTACAGACTCATGTGTTTTTTTTAATTTCCTCTTTTTAGCGTTTTCAATGGCCACTTCAATTGGCTCACCTGAATAAACTACATCTCCAATAACTAATTTATCACGAATTAACACTGCCTTAACATCAGCCTATCTAGTTTTTTTTAACAACGGAATAAGGGATTTTCTTTTGTCCACCACTGACTTTGGGTACTGATCCGTAATTGAAATAGTCTCCCCCTTTAATTTGTAACTATTCTTTCGAATACCATCACGTTTTTGCCTATCGTTAAATTTTACCAGAATTGGCCTCGAACGCTCCTGCCCAATATCATGTTCGTTTGACGATTCAGCCTTCTTTCCAAGTCGAAATGCAGCTTTTATACAAAGATCATCATGGACCGCCCGGTTATTATCGCACACATGTTTAACGAGATCAGCGCAATTTTCCTCTGTAACCTCTTTTATACCGTGAAATAAAAAAATGTCACGCATTGATTCGCGCTGGATTGTTTCTAAATCACTGTTTAACTTTTTATTTGCTTTGGCAATTTTATTCAAGTTTTCTTTGGATTCAGCTAGATTTTTAGATTCGATATTCATGGAATTAAATTCTTAACGTAGTGACGCACAGTCGTAGGTAAGTTTTTTCAAATCTGATTCCACTTTTTTGGGTTTTTTTTCGTGCATTTTTACGTTCTCTTAAAAATGATTTCGAAATGAAAGATTGACTATTTTCTACCCCATTTACACACTTGGAGAGATAAACCATATCACTTTTCATATCGGTCACTTTTCGGTCAATATTAGTTACATTGCTTTTAATATCATCAATACTGTTCATTTTTACTGATAACGCATCAAATTTAGACATTAAATCAGTTGCTGGTGTATGGCATGGAAAAATGGGGGGTACCATCTGCGATTGCTGGGTCGGTGAAGTAACAAAAGGAGAAGCCATCATTTGCATAGGCATTTTTTGATAGTTACTAGTCATATTGTTCATATTATTCATATAAGGCTGGCTAGACATGTTATTGTTCATTGGAAATGTTTGTTGTGAGTATGTAATGGAGGACAAATCAAACACACCCACGTTTGGCTCGGTTTTATCCTTGCTTTTAGTTCGTGATTTCTTTTTTTTGGTTGACAGAACTCTTGTGGTGAAGCCATTTGGGACTAACAAACCATTTAAATACTATAATACCGCTCAGAGTCTTCTATAATAGTTACTGTCTACATTTTTTACAGAGCCGGTGTAAACAAACTGCCATACAACAAGGGAGATAATCTAATCTAATGTTTGTCGTGTTATATATTTTGTTTATGTGTGCATTTTGTTTTTGTAGGATTTAAAACAAAACTTTGTATTTCTTTCTTTTTTTGTGTGTATTTATTGATAGGTTATTTTGACTTTTAAATAAGTATTGTGCACTATAAAAATAATAAGTACCGAATGGGGGAAATCGTGTGACATCACATGACATCTGTCCAGTGTTTAAGCTGTCTTTTATATACGACAGAACGAGACGGCGGTGTCAAACAATGATGTTTTAACTAAGCACAAATGTTTGCACCTGTCCTAAGTCAGGAATCTGATGTACAGTAGTTGTCGTTTGTTTATGTAATATATACGTGTTTCTCGTTTCTCGTTTTGTTTATATAGATTAGACCGTTGGTTTTCCCGTTTGAATGGTTTTACACTAGTAATTTTGGGGCCCTTTATAGCTTGTTGTTCGGTGTGAGCTAAGGCTCCGTGTTGAAGGCCGTACTTTAACCTATAATGGTTTACTTTTTAAATTGTTATTTGTATGGAGAGTTGTCTCATTGGCACTCACACCACATCTTCCTATATCTATATACATATACAGAAATTACCTAGAGCATTTTATGACAATATCTCTTTAAAAGATACAGATTCAGATTCAATATTTTATTAAAGTCTCTCCACTTGTAATATAATCATTATAATATAAACATTGAATAAAACAGCAATTTTATAAATTAAAATACAAGTGCCATCCTATAAAGAAATATGAGAGACTATAAAAATTAAACTAAATTATTACTATATAACTATCATGTCTCTAACACATTTCCGTTCTATTTATTCATATGAAATATAAATATAATAATAATTACCTCTTGCAGAATTTCAAGCGGTCTGTCATACTTGTTGCAAATGTGTTGCATTGAAACCCAGGGACGCCACATTTAAACTCTTTTATTTGAAATAAATCTATATTATAATTTGTATCTATTCGTGCAAATATTGAAACAGTAAATGGGGAAGAATAAAAAGAAAGAAATAGACTACAATATAGTCCGATTTGAGTAAAAGCAAATTTCTATTGTTTTTACTATTATTTCCGCAAATCTTTTAGTTCGAAAAGCGCAAACAAACACTTTTTCAAAATATTTTTTTCTAACAAAGCATCAAAGAAAAGATCAACAGCCCTTTTATCATTACTAATTATGACCAAAGAAAATAATTTAATAGTTAAAAGATAATCCCTCAGAATTAATTGGATCAATTAACAAGGTGATCAGACATTACACAAGAAGAGCGCGAGTCACGTTAAAAATGTTAATAACTTTTAAATCTTTATATCATCGAACCAACTTTAAACATATTTTAAAAAAATGATGATTTATTTTGATTAATGATCTTGGTGCATATTTAACCTTTGTTTCATATCCTTAGTTCAGTATTTATAAATTGGTCAAGCTTCATTGGATTCAATCAACAATATGACAACTGGACACATTACACAAAATAGGCGCGTGCCATATAAAATGTTAATAGCTCTTTTATTTCTGAAAATATTTACACCAAAATTTAAATATATGCTCTTTATTCAAATCTATATCGTACTGAATGACCTTGGTGCTATTTGACTGGTCCATCATGGGCTTAGTGCATTTCCTGGAGCTTAGTTCACCAATGCGGCCTAGGGGATGTTTAGACGTACATGTACCGGGATATTTTTTCGGTTAGTTGTAAAATTAAATCTTAATCTTTGTTAAACTACGATTTTAAATTGTTCAATTCTTTCTATTTCATAATGTTGTCAAAGTGTACTTTTTAAAATTTTAAATGTTAAAGATAAAATGAATATTCCATTTTGATTCGAGGAAAATCTTTTTGAACTGTAATGACATGGTCAGTCAACTGATTTGTTGCAAAGCTGATTACAGGTAATTATAACATACAGTAATTTTCCATTACGACAGTGCGTGTACCCTCTAGTGTGTATAACGTATAGTTTTTCTAGAAAACATCCTGTCTACGTGTGATACAGATTGATGTCAGTACACAAAATTTCTTTTGTTTAATGTGCTTAGGTATCTGTGTCCATTCCCTATTTCAACACCACAAATTTTTCGAAGAAAAAAATTAAAAAATCATTCATATGAAATAAAGAAAAAAAGTAGCAAATATAAACTTCAGTAACTGCGCATCGAGTAAGCATAATTTCAAAAATTGCACGAACCAACCCTTGAGGAAACGAACACATGTATGTAGATGTCTTTAAAAAGACCAATTCCCATTGGCTTTCTTTCACACTAGGACCTAAGATAACTAGAACTAAGCAGTGGTTGATCCAGAAATTTTCATAAGTGGGAACTAATTGTCTGCCTAAGAGGGGGTCCCTTCAAGTCATTCTTTAGTGATTCCCTATATAAACTACCATTTTTTTCCAAGATAGGGGGGTGGGGGTGGGAAGGTGTGTGTAAAAACAAACTAAATCCGCCTCTGCTAATTGGGAAGTCATTTGGTCTGATACACACACACACACACACACATATATATATATACCTATTATGTACAAAATTAAGACCAGCTTCCAATATATACATTTTGTGTACATATAAGATAAAACCCGTTCAGGATCTCCTGGGTGCACGCAGGACATAAAAAGTCACGTTAGACATGTATATATATACATTCGATTGATAACTTATTTTATAATCTTGTAATTTTTGTTTTGATTTTATCAGAGACATATAATACATGTATTGAGATATATAATACATGCATTATATGTCTCTGATAAAATCAAACCATGATCTTTAAAGATGTGATTTAAGTTTGAATCCGCTGTCTTTTGCATTTGGATGCCAAAACATTAATGTTATTTACAAAAATGCCAAAACCTGCAAATATTTTTTTGGCAGAAAGAAGATTTTTACACTAAACGTTTTCGTAATTTGTTTTAGAAATATTATTTAGTACATGTACATAGTCATTGCTTCCACCCCTTGATGAAATTCAGAGACGTTAATTATTAAACTATCTTTCTATCGGCATGCGCCGTTATTTGGGATACGTCACGGATGACCGATGATCATATTCAATACCAATCATCATTTGAATTTGGTTAATTGATTTTTAATGAGTAAGAATGATTGGTGGTGGCAAATAATATTTCTCTGGTGATGGTTATAAACACATAGAAGTGAACTTTGCAAAAAAAGTTTCCTTGGAAAAAATTATAAAAATATATGAATATGCTAAGGATTTGCATAGTTGTAACAATATAAATCCTTGAATATGCTAAATATTTTTTTTGTATCGTATGTAATAATTGAGAACGTTTAGAAACATAAAAATTCTTCACATAGTTGGGAATGAAAAATAAATGTTTAATTTTTTTCTGAAAATCTTATACCCGCCAGCCTCCTTAATAGTGTTTGTGCATTCATCTGTCCAGTCTTTCCTCTAAAAAGTATTGGTGAGTGTTTAACATGAATTTCAGTAAGTAACTTGTGTATTAACATGTATATATATACTCAAAATTAAGTACTAATATTATTGGGAGTTTATTAGAAACAAATTTACATTACAGATCAACATAACTGAAATCTTTAATAGATTAATACAAAAAGTTATATTGCATTTGAAATAAAAATTTAAGACACATGTTTAGTCGAGCTGGTACTAGACAGTACAAGTATACTCAGATGGTCTGACTGTATGCATATGGTCGGAGTGTAAGAGTATACTTATATGTTCCAGACCGTAAACATACGGTCCAAATATTGATATGGTCATGAACATTTATACATGTCTTAAAATTAATATCAAACACATTAGTGTTTGTGAACTTGGTAATAAGTTATTCAATAGATTTGTAATGTTTTGGGATATCATAATAAAAATATATCTTATTTTTACTTATAATAAAGAAGAAGATTATTGATGTATGTATAACTGTATATAAAAATGAGACAGCAAGCCAACAACACAAATAATAAGGATAAAACAATATAATTTTTTGTATCAATGTTATAGTTTCCAATATGTCCAAAGAGTTCTTGTTATTTTTTCATTGAAATAAAACACAAGTTAAACTGTCAGAACTTCAAAAGCTTAAGGAAATAGTGTTTCTTTTGTCTGAGTTTTGTATAATATATTGCAAATTCCTGTGAATACTGGAATGTAACTATAATTGCCTAAAATTTTAACATTGATCTTTATATATATAACTTGGGAAAATACCCAAATGCATGTTATAAAGAAGAATAAATTAATAGATTGTTATATAGTATTAGAAAAAAGTAAAATCACAAAAATACTGAACTCAGAGGAAAATCATTGGTACAGGCATTTTGTGGTATATTGCTAATTTGACAACTCTCGATCAGAGACCAAAGGATGTAGGCGGTTAGCAACTGATGACCATGATGACACTGGACAACTTTTAACAATCAGTTAAATCCATACCGCATAGTTATTTTTATTGAAAATCATATTATTGTTACATGTATGCAAACAATTTTGTATAATAAATAACTGCATATTGTATTGGTTCTTTTTCAGAAGGATTGAAATTCATCACGTAGAATAAATGGAGAAAACATAGAAACAAGACCAGAATAAATTCAAAGACAAAAGTTGGATCAGTTATTATTTTCATCACTCAGTCAATGCTTTGGAGTTCTTTTAAATACCAAAAGATATTGAAACCATAATAATGTCAATGTTATGTGTTGAATGACCAAAAAGTGGACTATACAATCACACAATGCTTGATGATAAGAAACTATTAATGTTTTGTGTGGAGGGATATTGTGAAAAAAATACATTTACTTAAATAGCTACTAGTATGTTAAGCCTAATAATAGAGTTTTTCACTGATTCCAAATGGTAAATAATTGTGTTTCGAGAAAGTATTCTATAATTCATAAATAAACATATATTGATACTTACATTATCTGCTTTGTTGTTAAAAAGTTAAGTTTTGAACAGTTATAGAACAATATGTTGAATTAATATTTCCAAAGAAAAAAAGATATTCAATTAAAAAGATTCATCTAATAACAATTTACTACCAAATAGAATACATTGTAACATACACATTACTGTATATTTATATCTATATATTTATAATTTGAATCCCATAGGATTTTAATTTGTCCCATGGGATATTAAAAATCCCATGGGATAAGTATAGTCCCATGGAATTTTTTTGGTCCCATTGGACAACAAATATCCCATGAGACTAGAATTCTTCCATGGAACCAAAAAAAAATCCATGGGATGTTACCAAAATCCCATGGGATAATGGTCGATCCCATGGGATTTTGCCCTGTCCCATAGGATATTGAAAATCCCATGTTTTTATAAATAAATATAATAGTAACAGTAAAAAAACAAATAAAATTATTGAATCCCATGTAATTCCGCACATTTTGGTTATATTCATGACATTGTAGCTCTTATTTGAGGCGGATTTGCAAATGAGTGTTTTGCAAATTAAAAGTGTCCAGTGTTTTAAGATTGCATGGTGATTTTTTTTTTTTTTTTTTTAACAAACGCCCCCCCCCCCCCCCCCCCCAAAAAAAAAAAAAACACCAAACAAACAATATAAAACAAGAACCAAAAACATTGCGGAATGCTTGATTTAATCTTTTTTCCACATATGAAAAGAAATAATAATGCTTATATAATATATCGTCAGATTATCGGAATTCCAATGGGGACTAACTGTGCACCACTTATTGCGGACCTGTTTTTGTATTGTTATGAGTTACAATTTATGACAAAAATAAGCAAAGACCCATCGAAACAACATCTGATAAACAAATTTAATAATACTTTTAGATATTTGGATGATATTTTGGCTCTCAATAATGACGACTTCAGTATGTATATTAATGAAATTTATCCTGTTGAACTTACTTTAAATAAAGGTAATACTAACAATGACCACTGCCCTTTTCTCGATCTTGATATCTATATCACTAATGGAAAGCTGAATACTAAAATTTATGATAAAAGGGATGATTTTTCATTTCCTATCGTTAATTATCCGTTTTTAGATGGTGACGTTCCCTTGTCACCATCTTACGGTGTTTATATATCTCAACTTGTACGATTCGCTAGTGTATGTAACAATGTTTTAGATTTTAACGAGAGAAATTTATGTATTACTGAAAAATTATTACACCAGGGTTTTCGTTATCACAAACTAGTCAAAACATTTATTAAATTTTATCATCGGTATAAAGACATCATTCGTAAATATAGCTCAACATGCAGACTTCTAATACGTTCAGGTATTTCACATCCAATTTTTTATGGAAATATTCTTTATAAAGCACAAAAGTGTCAGTATTCACCTCAGAAACTTACAAAACCTTTGAATAGACTTATTAAGAAGGGATATAATTACGATGCTGTTGTCAAGTCATTAAAGATTGCATATTTTGGCGTTAATATTGAGTCACTGATAAGGTCTTTGCATAGGAACTAAACGCATTTATTCTAAAAAAAAACATTTGTTGGCATGACACGGGTTATATTCTTCTCATATAAGTTATGATGGTATGATACTAAACCCCTAACGGGAAGGATTGTGCCTGATGTTCATATGATGAAGTCATAATCTTTCAGATAGTTTAATTGAAGTCTGGAGCTGGCATGTCAATTAAATGCTAGTAGTCTGTTGTTATTTATGTATTCTTGTCATTTTGTTTATTTTCTTTGGTTACATCTTCTGACATCAGACTCGGACTTCTTTTGAACTGAATTTTAATGTGCGTATTGTTATGCGTTTACTTTTCTACATTGGTTAGAGGTATAGGGGGAGGGTTGAGATCTCACAAACATGTTTAACCCCGCCGCATTTTTGCGCCTGTCCCAAGTCAGGAGCCTCTGGCCTTTGTTAGTCTTGTATTATTTTAATTTTAGTTTCTTGTGTACAATTTGGAAATTAGTATGGCGTCCATTATCACTGGACTAGTATATATTTGTTGAGGGGCCAGCTGAAGGACGCCTCCTGGTGCGGGAATTTCTCGCTACATTGAAGACCTGTTGGTGACCCTCTGCTGGTTTTTTTTATTTGGTCGGGTTGTTGTCTCTTTGACACATTCCCCATTTCCATTCTCAATTTTATTTCCACCTAGTTTTTGATAGGGATTTAAAAAAAATATCAAATAAACATGCTTTACAAAATCTAAAAGGATGACTCGATCTTTCCCCCAAATCCTCCATGAATATCAAATGGCCGCCCCTTAATTTTCATGTCAAGTTAATAAGAAAATTCTATATGCCTACTACATGTATAAATTACTTGTCGGAGATATGTTTTCATTTTTAAACACTTCAGCGTGATTATCGTGCAAATCTATGACAGTATTCGATTTGTTTTTATGCCCGAATTGACCAATTGTCATTCCTCCACCATTTTTTTTTCAATTCTGAGTTTTGGCACATGACCGTCATTTGGTAAAAAAGGTCCGTTTCAAATTTGAAGTAAGGTGGGATTTTGCCTTAGATTTCGCTAGCTCCGTGTTGAAGTCATCACCTTGATTTTGAGATGGTAAACAGCAATAGAAGCGCCGTTCCCTCCCTTTCGTACGTTTTTCAAGTTGATGTAGTCACTTTTGTCGTGGGTTGACACTTATATCTTTTCTCAGTATAAGCATGTGCGAATACCATTGAGAAAATTTTCCAAGCTGTCATTGAAAGCGTTGTGTGCATCTAAAAAAAAATCTTTAATTATAAATCTGTAGGTTTGCAGTGTGTTTTGCGAAACAATTGTACACATCATATATATGTATATATCTGTTATCATTTTATTGGTGGTTATATCTATATATTTCGATTATTAACCTGCAGTTTGTTTATGAATGAGTAACATGTATGGACCTATTATTCAAACTGTACAGGTTTTCGAGGCGTTATTCTGGTGTTTTATTTTTTTCTATATCGTTTAGGCTTTTGCATTGAAGTATTAATTTGTGGTTTGATGTTTTCACATACTAGTAGTTTTTTTGGTTCTGCGGGTGGAATTTATACTATTTCATTCTTTTTAACAGAAGGAGATAATGGAGTTAACAGTAGGAAAGGAAGAACACAATAGAAAAGTGGTTCTCTATGGCCGAAAACATAGAATATGTGCTGACTTTACACTTGAGACATTTTAGTGGTCTTGATAAGGAATAAGCATCGGTTACATTTTTTCTTAAGATACAGTAGGAATTTCAATAAAGATTGATTAAAGACGCGTTGTAACTTATATAACAGTAAGGAGATGTGTGATGCTTTTAAATTGGACAACTATCCATCAGAGGTCAAATGAATTTTAAGTAATCAATTTGTTTTAGGCAGTTGATTACGAGATTTGAAGGTTCATTTAGCTTTCCCATATAGTGGGGTTCATGGTTCGGGATTTTCATCTGAATATATAAATGTTTGTAAGAGAGAAAATTGCCATTTTAACACAACGGGTCTGGATTTTTTGGAATAAAAGGAGGGAGCTTTTTTAAATCTGTTAAAGGGGCGAACACATTTTACCTTAATATTCCCACTGTTTTTTTAATCTGAGTTAAGTGACCCCTATGATACGCATATGCTGTACAAGGTACCAATATTTAATTATTCGTTATTTTTAGAGATTTCAATTTCGTTTTTGAAAATAATATGCAAGGGAAAAATAATATGCAAGGTATAACTTAAATTCTTATTTCACCATCTTCTGAGTTTACAAATGTGTTTTGATTGTTTTAGAAACTTATCAACCGAACAGAACTCTAAAAGACAGAAAAAATGATTCAAAGGAGGAGAAAACATTCATGAGGCATCGGAGATTGAAACCATGTCCTTAGAAGAATCCGATTCCGGTTCTATCTTCGTTACACGTCTTTTGCTGTTGGTCTCTACAGAGTTTAGACAGCTGATCCAGCGGTTAGATAGAAAATACGATCATTTGTTAAATGCTCTGCGGGAAGAGATTAAAATCCAAAACAACACTCGGGGAGCCATCAGATAGACCGTGTCCCAAAAAAATCCCAAGGGACTGGAGTGGATGCACACGTCGCACGCAAACATATTTCCGCTTTTTACACAATTGTTTGTTACAAATATACAATTTTTTATGTTCAATCAGCAAGAATTTTTGTACACTTTTGTTCGCTTATTCTTTCATTAATGTAAATGTTTATATTTAAATGGAATTAACCATGTGTATGATTTATTATTCATTTGTTTTGTCTTATTATCTTTTTCTCCCAAACAGCTAAAAATTAATTCACAAAATTCAGTATATTTATATTCTTGGTTTTTATAAATATATTTGCTAATCCTGGTTGCCCCTTCTAAAGAGGAACAGGGGAATGGCAATAATGAACATATATACATGTCATCAATACGCTGACTGCTTGAAAAAGAAATCTTCATATGTTTAAAGTAAAAAATTAATATAGAAATAGAAAGAACACGTGTTCAGTTTGCCTACATTTTTATTTATCAAAATAAGGTTTAAAAATGAATGGGAACCCAAATATGTTACACTTCTTCAAACCTGTACCTATTTGAAGGTCTATTTTTAAAGAATATAACATATACATTATTTCTACTTGTAAAAAAATAATGGAATCGCTTATATCCCGGGGCTTTTCGTGTAACTAAGAAAAATATAACTTCAGAGTTTTAAATTGCTAAATGTACTTCTTAAGTATCGGGACTATGATATAGGTGTGCTGCTCGATGTTGGTGTTTATCGTTGCAATTTCGTGATTCTTATTGTTTACTTATTATAGGTCATGTGACCTTTGCTGAGTCAAAGTGTCGGTGTCTTGTTTAACATTTTTTAACGTTTAGAATATGTGTAGCAAAATGCAGCTTGCTTCTCTTTTTTTTTTTTTACCTCATTACGGAACAAAAAACGATCAATGACATAAAGGCATGTAGCAAGTCGTGATACACTTGAAGATAATAGGCTTGAAACTTTTACAGCCATATGTTACAGCAAATTCTAATATGACGTGGTTCTTTCGCTTTGTAAACAACAATGTGATAAAATTCTCGATATATCTATACTTAGCGCAGACTCCGAGATGTACATAATAATGGCTGTTACAATATACTTCCCACGTAAAGCCACATGTATTGAAACCTATTTGTAAACCCTTTGCCGATTTTATTGTTTTAACATTATTGCAATTAAAAAAGACAAAATCACTTTTATTCTTATTCGGATGCATAATAAAAAGAAGTAATGCACAATAGCTCGGAGAAACCAACAAAATAAAATAAATAAAAGTCCGCGAAAGTTTATTCATGTTTTTGGCGCTATTAAAGTCATTTCAAAACATGACGTCGTACAAATGAAAACGCTAGAGTTGAAAGTTTTCTGTTACGTGAACCATTTAAATGTCGTTTACTATTGTATTAAAATTGATTCTCAAGGTAGGTTTTGTTTGATTTTCTATCCTATTGCATTATTTGCATATTTACTGATTTCAGCAAGTCAACATGGCGGCTCCTTAGTTACGAAATGTCTACTTTAGATTTAACGGTAGCCTACGAGAAAAACATGTAAATCAAAATGGCAATTGTTGGTTTTGAGAATGAAACAGATTTTTTTTCGGCGGTTGCTCACGAAATAATCCTTGCAAGCTATGGATTTATTAGAATGTTCGAGCTTTATCTAACAGCCACGCACACAGCAAACCCACCCTCGCTTCAGTTTTTTTAATGATCGTATTTGTCCTATTAGAATCGAAATAGTTCATGGAAGCCATAGACTATTGGAAATTTACACATGGCCTGGCCCGTGATATTCGTTAATTTTATCACTCGCTAACGCTCAGGATAAAATTCGAATATCACGGCCCAGGCCATGTGTAAATTTCCAATAATCTATGGCTTCCATGAATTATTTCTTAATTTGTGCATAAGGTTATGGCCTTATTCACGCTTAACCATCTTTATAGAAATACAAACACTATTGTTAATTGTGAATCTGGTAGATTTGTACATCATCAAACTATCAACATATTTGCATACAGCCTTTCGTCTCCCTTTAAACGTTTATATATGGAGCAGGATCTGTTTATATTCCCGTGCTTGCATTTCCTATCATGATTTTCTTGATAGAGGGCTACTGCTCACAAGGAAGCTATTAAACCAAGAGTTCCAAATGGTGATGTTGAAATCATCCCTTCGTAAATTTTACGGACGCCATCACGAGTTGGTTGACCGTTATGGAATAACCGTTTTACAAATGATATCGGATATGTTCCTTACGTCGTAACTACAATCCCCTTCCCTTTTATGAATGTGACTTACCGAACTAGACTATTTACCGGATTTGTAACCAGATAAGCAACACGACGGGTGCCACATGTGGAGCAGGATCTGCTTACCCTTCCGGAGCACCTGAGATCACCCCTAGTTTATGGTGGGGTTCGTGTTGTTTATTCTTTAGTTTTCTATGTTGTGTCATGTGTTCTATTGTTTTTCTGTTTGTCTTTTTCATTTTTAGCCATGGCGTTGTCAGTTTGTTTTAGATTTATGAGTTTGACTGTCCCTTTGGTATCTTTCGTCCCTCTTTTATAGAAATTTAAAAAAACCACACACAAAACCTTCAAACGAACAAATAAAAGGAAGAAAAAAGTTAATTAGAACATTTGGAACAGTTTATTGAGGGTTATAAATTGATATAAATATTAAATTCAAAGGCAATTTACATATGAATAATTTTAAAATATACAAATATAATTTAGTATATAAAAAGTTTGTTTCAATTGTTGCATTTGTAAACTTTAAATTTAATTCACAGTTAATGGTTTCAAACAGAAAAAAAACATAGACATTTGTTATGATTTAAATATTTAAATCTTTTATTTCATCCAATTTGTTATGCTTTAAAAATCTTAAAGGTTCCGTATATCTAAATTTATCATTTAAATAGGTTTATTGTTATTTAAAAGAAATAAACTCTAGATTTATACAACTTTAAAAGTATATATTAATTGGGTTTATTCTTAAAAGTTTAATGGTTATATTAAACATAAAGTAAATACGGTATAAATTAGATATTTACAAACGGAATATATCAAAGATTTTTAAAATCTAAAATATATATTAGCTTTTATATAGATTTAAGTTTCTCATATATGCATCATTTCATGCAGTATATATACAAATTTATTGTTTTATTTTTAGACTAATCACCAATAACTACAGTCCGTGAAGTGTTAATTAGCCTGTGCTTATTGTGCTTTATAGATATGGATAGATCTACCATCGTCGTGTAGGACTAACAATTCATTTGTTTCATTGTTGTAAGACAAACACGTCGGTTCATTGATACCATCGTCTGGTGACAAAACAATGTCACTTTTCTGTCCATCATTAAATATTTATGTATGTTGTGTGTGAACCATCCTGCTACATACACATTCCCACGTTCATCTACAGCTACACCATCAGCATTTTGCAGGTCAGGACTGTTGTATATCTCACGTTCTTTTCCATCCGATGTAACGACGTATACTTTATCACTTTTGTTGCCAGTACAATATACATCACCATCTTGATTGGCACAGATTTCCCTTGGATCAAATGTTGTTTCTATAACTTTAAGAACTTTACCATTGATATCCACTATTGTTAGAGAGTAAGGTTGATTTTTTACCCAGATTTTATCCTTGACACTGGTGATTCCTGTACAGTTTCCCTGAACTTCAATTCTCCTACCAGGCTTCAATGATGTCAGGTCGATTATCTGGATACCTGCGTTACTAGCAGCTACTAAAGCATGGTTTTTGTTATATAAGCATATATTGAATGGTTTAGAATCCAAATTAATCACGCTTGGGTTCGACCCATCAAGTTTACTAACAATAAGTTGTTTGTCCTTTAATTGACAGAGTAGTAACCTATCATCAGGAATAACGCATCCTCTGTTGATAGTTACTACATTTCCTAATTGCCTGATCGGGAATGAATGTTTCAGTGATAACTTTCTTTCGTCCCTAACGAGAAATTGACCTTGTTGATCAATATCTAGTAAAGGCATTTGGACTTGGACATTTTCTATCGTTATTGAACCCAAGTCTGGGACTAGTTTACTAATGTCCAATTCAGATTCTGACGGATTATATTTAAGTATCGGAACAGTAGCTGTTTGGATTTCTCTGATTTCTAATTCTTTCTGGTAAGTTTTTGCATCAAGACATTTTACCACCTGGAATAAATGGATTTCTGATGTGTGTTGCTTCAGTGATTTTAAATCACTTTTCCATGTAGCCAGCAAGTCAGAGCTGGATTGGATGTATTCTTTGCTCCGGGACACACTCTCGGTACAATTTTTATAATTGTAGTCAATGTCTTTATGTATCTCTGTTTCTATCTTATCTAAATGAGCAATAATGTTCTGCTTGAGTTCCGACACCCTTGTTTTTATTTTGTTTCGATTTTTTTCTAAATCAACAAGTGTTGTCTCATTTTGACTCAGTATGTTCTCTGTAACTTGGCATAGGTTGGAAAGCCTTCTCTCTAGATCAGAAATAACAGTGCCATCTTTCACGCCTCTAGCAGCTTTTTCAATTGAAATGATAGACTTGCAATGTTGATGTGATATCGGAACACATGAATCGCAGATTACTTTGTCATGTTGACAGCAGTACAGTATTATCTTTTGATCTGGATGATTCTTGCAGTTCTTGGACAATTTGAGAAGTGAAGAACTTTGTTGTTGTATTTCCTTCATTGGTACTACCTTGTGAGGTGGGGACATCTTTTCGTGAACTCTGGAACACGCCTTACATACAAGTTCACTGCAATCACTGCACCAAGATACAGCTGTAATGTCTTCATCACTGCGCTTACAACCAGCACAGAATTTACTGTCCGCCATTCTGTAAGAATAGAAAAATATAGCGTCTGTACTTAAGATACTCACTAAAGTATGAAAATTGAGGCGGCCTTTTTTTTTTTTTTACCTCAAATGATCGATAAAGATTTCTGGTTAAATGTAGACATGGATAGTAGTACATCTTATGGAATTTTTCAAAGGAAATTATATCAAAACATTTTTATTCTTTTGATATGAGAGTGTTCAGCCTGAACTGTCTAAACTCCTCATGCGATAATGACCGAAAAGCTGCAGAAAAAAAATGTGTAATCTAAATGTTTTGACTTCAAGAAAACAAAATGCATTGATAACCATGTCGAAATTAAATGTTAAACAATTAGAGAGTACCAAAATTCTTATTAATTACTGAAGACGAATAGTAGTTTGTGACAATACTAATTTATTTCACAAGGTAAATAAATTTAAAAAAAAACTTTACAGAAAAATACATTTTGAGGAGGGGGGAATAAAATATCATATGTTACAGTCGGAATAAAAGACGAGTAAGAATTTATTTAAAACTTTTGGAAAATTTTAATGAGAACGATATAGAAATATGCAAACTACTGTCATTCTTATATCGTGTGAAAACATTAAAATAGTGCAATTTATCAACAAAAATAAAAATTAAAAAAGGGGGAGGGGGTCCATTCACCACACGCCTTTGTTAAAGAAAAAATATCAAGATTATTATTGAAAACATCGATTCGTATTTTTCAGAGATTGACACTGTCGCTTTTCAAGTAAGGTAACTAAGCAAATAAAAAGGGAAAATTACTATATGTGCACAGCTTTTAAGATTAGTGTTACCGTGTTTATTTTTTTTTTCTTTTTCTTTTCTTTATAATGATGCAATGAATAAGGTTTATTAAAGTCCGTATGCTACATGTACATTAAAAATAAATATACCACAATACGCCTTTGTAAGTAGGATTTAAATAAAAATAACATACATTTTTTTTATTATCTTGGCTTCCAACGTAAATATTTATAAACAATTTGTATGTTCATTTTTATCTTTGAAGTTTGAATTTTCTATTTTTATGTAATTGTTTGATTGAACTTACCTATCCAGTGTCTTTTAATGCAAAACTGTGTGTTTTGTTATTTATCAGCACTGTAAAATTACTTTCGTTTTCAGGGAAAATTTACATTTAATTAATGGGAAACAACTTAAATGTGCTAACGGTGAATTAACTGAATCGGCGCTAAAATTTAAATCGCATTCGTGTTTATCATTTTTATGTTGAAACGATTGTGTGTACCAACATGAGTGTGTCATTACAAAAATCTCCTTTGAATTGTTTTACATTGTTATTTCGGAGCCTTGTATAGCTGACTATGTAGTGTGAACTTTTTTCATTGTTGAAGGCCGTACGGTGACCTATAATTGGTAATGTCTGTGTCATTCTGGTGTCTTGTTGAGGGTCGTTTCGTCTGCAATCATATCACATCTTCTTTTTTTTTATATTAATATTGATTGTACTGTTTTTTATTTTAAACTTTTCCTTTACAAAAAATATACATATCTTGATATACAATTAAGCTGACACAGGACTTTGTATAGTGATGTATATATTACTATACAAATCATTGATAAACAATGACTCTTGGAACCAAGGGGAAGGGGCGTGATCGTACATCTTCCGAAACACGTAAACAGAAAATGGATTTAAATAATTAAACAAATCAATCTATGTTTATCTTCGAAAAAAATGAATAGTTAATAAAAAAGGAATTTTAACATTTGGATTACTGTGTTAAAAAACCAATTTTATGCAGAATAGTATCTAAAAAACTTACGATAAAGAATTTCAGTCAAGTTCAATTAGCTCGAAATCAATCTTGTAATCCAAATTTATAAAAATATAAGAAGGCATCCAAACCGTGGTTTGATGATGATTGTAAAGAAGCCCGGAAAAAATATAAATCGTCAAAAAGAAAGTTGAGAAGAAATCGATCTCAACTTCAGGAGGCCGAAACTAAATCATTAGAGAAAAAATATAAGAGGACTATGGATAAAAGTATGAGAAAACAAAGGGAAAAAATTAGAAATAAAATAAATAAAATGAAATCCACTTACCCAAAAGAATTTTGGAAAATTTTGAATGGTGGAAAAAAACAGAAAAGCCCTAATGTACCTATGAACATAATGTTAGATTATTTCAAAACATTAAATGCTGGTAGCGCAAATGAAGATGGCGAAAATGTACACAATCAAAACGATATAGATAGATTAAACATGTCATTAAATGTACCCATTACTGTAGACGAAATTGAAAAAGCAGTTAAAAATTTGAAAAATAATAAAGCCCCTGGTGACGATATTATTATAAATGAGTATTTATAGCATTCATTTCATATTTTATCTAGGATATTAGAAAAGCTGTTTAATATAATATTTGACAGTGGTATTATTCCCGAGATTTGGTTATTGGGAAATATTATACCAATATATAAAAACAAAGGTGACAAATTGGAACCCAAAAACTTTAGGCCTATCACTATTATTAGCTGCTTTGGCAAATTATTTACCTCTGTTTTGAATACAAGATTAAACAAATTTTCTGATGATTAGCAGATTATTTTTGAAAATCAGTCAGGGTTTAGGAATGGATATAGTACTACAGATAATTTATTTGTTATTTACATTTCTGTAAAAAGAAAAAATGTGTTGTGCCTTTATAGTCTTTGCTAAAGCATTTGATAGTGTATGGAGAAACGGATTGTTTCAGAAATTGCTTGGAAACAAAATTAACGGTAACATTTATAATGTTATATTCAATAGGTATAGTAGTATTTAAAAATCAAGAATTGTTATCCTTGTCGGGACTTCCTATTATATGATAGGTCACCGTTGTCTACCCAAGTTTTTGGAAATTGGACAAACTACGTAAAACACCTAAATATCAACAAGATGTTTATTTGAAGACATACATTATGGTTGAACATACGATTACATGAATAAATATACTTAAATATGGTGGTGGCTAGTCTAATTGTCTTTATATAGTTCCATATTTGAAAGCCAAACGGTATGAGCGCCTGCTCATTTTAAATTCTAAGTGTAGACTGCCCAGAACCTTGTGAATGACGTCATACTTATAGTTTCTAGGGACAACGAGCCCGTCCGGGCCGGATGTCGAGCACATGCAAGAAGCAGGAAGTCCCGACAAGGATAACAACTTTTATATGATAGGTCACCGTACGGTTTTAAATAATGAAAACACCCCATTTTGCATGGCCATTTAAAAGTATCATCACCCGGGTAATATAATAACAATAGAATAAACATTACGTATTTTTATAAATGCACCAGATGCACAATTCGACAACTTATTTGTCTTCAGTGATGCTCGAGGGTAACATATTTGAAAATCTAAAATAACGTACAATAATTGAAGAGTTGATGAAATCAAAATATGTGCGTAGAACAATTTGTAATATACTGAAACATTTGCTCTCTCTCTCTCTATCTCTCTTCTTGTATTGACGTCATTATTTACCATCTCTTTCTCTATCTTCTTGTTTTGATGTCACTATTTACAATCCCTCTCTATCTCTCTTCTTGTATTGACGTCATTATTTACCATCTCTTTCTCTATCTTCTTGTTTTGATGTCACTATTTACAATCCCTCTCTCTCTCTCTCTTCTTGTATTGACGTCAATATCTAAAATCTCTTTCTTTCTCTTCTTGTTTTGACGTGACTTTTTACAATACTGTTGGTAAATATTTTACAGATTTGAACAAGCCACACGCCGTTTCGATCGAACTGTTACCCTGCCCTATATCGACACCACAATAGAAAACAGTTTACCGAATCCATGGATGTCCAATTTATGATCTGCTGAGGGTATTGGTAATATTGACGGGGGCCAGGTTAGGGTAGGACCATTTGCGAACTGGCAATATCAAACACAGGACCGACGGTATGTCCCACTCACAAGAAATGGCGGACCAGGAAGAGACTACTTTCCGGCAGATTGTTACAGAAACATAATACGTGAAAGCAGAAACTCTAGAATATTGGAACCATTGGCTGATACTAATCGTAACTCAAAATTATGGGATTATTTTAAACCAGGAGTAGACAAAAGACGGGTTTCCTATTCTCAATCTGGAGTAACCAAGTTTTTCGTACAATCCGATGGTATATCGTACAAAGGTCGATACATCGATTATGGTGTCATCGATACACGGCAGATGCTATACGAAACAGTCGCTTATGTTGGTGTAAAAAATCCTCGGAATGGATCTGCGACATCTTATGTCAGTGTTTTGTGATCTTTACGGCCATGTCTGTCAACCACTGTGTATAGACAGATCGTCCAAAACACTTTTTTTATAAAAAAAAATGTTCCGACGTTATCAAAGTGACGAAAGAAGAACCCCAGATTATGGTGACGACATTGCTAAAGCAGTTAGGTACAGATATAATGGACAGACTTCATAGTACTAGATAGTAGCGTTTAAATTTATCTACATGTAAATTGTAAAAGAGAAATATTAATAAATAAGAATAACAGTAGTTTGTTGCTTCTGAAGAACTTTTCTGAATTAACCTTCATCAGGAACGCTCTAACCTTAACATTCGAGTGTAAGTGTTGTATAATTACGTAAAAACGTTCCTAGCTGTATAATGGAACTGAACCTGAATAATAGCATAGTTAGTCTTACGTAGCACTTCACAGTTAGAAAATAAAATTAAAAATGAACCACAAAATGTTTTATCATCTCCTATTCATGGATTTCTAATACATTAACCTAACTGTTTGTGTTGTACATGTACATGTATGTAATCAGTATCTTCCATAGATTATATTTTCAAAAATTAATAAAGTGAAATATAATTCCTTTTATGTGTATCCATGGCAACATTCTGTATTTGTTTACCATTGCAAAATATTGCAAAAAGGGGGATGAAAATGTCACATATCTCCAAAAATCTGGATCAAACTAGAATTTCAATGCCTTTGAGTGCAACCTTTTTAGAAAATGTTGACATTTATCTTCCTAATGATCAAATAAAAAATGAGTGTCTTTCGACTCATTTTTTCGTAAAATTTAATCACAAAGTTCGTGTGACAAAAAGTTCGAAAAAAACATTACAAAAAGTTCCGGACCAATGTATGATATGGATATGCAAATACGGTCTGTCATACAGAAAACAGCCTATATTACATACATTAAATAATCTTAATGTTCATATAAATCCAATTTGAGGGCTATTTTAATCCTCAGCTATCCAAAAATTAATTTTATTGCACACTAGCTCTCATATTTGAAAAATCCACAGGGTCCAAAATGCGCAATTACACACATAACTGTGGAGTGCTACCTTAGATTAACTATGCTAAAGATAGCTAGAACCTAACGTATCTGCGTTTGATAAATGAAAGTCAAACTGGATTTTTTTACGTCTTCTATTAAACGTCAAACATGTAAAAAAATAACACCTTTCACAAGTTGAATTAAATCAATGGTTGCATCTAGAAAGTACAACTCTCGACAGCTGTACTATTATATGAAGTATATTTTAGGTATTAATGTCTAAATCTCTTTTAGAACACAGGAAGCATTTAGTAAAGAGACAACATTTCAGTACATTAATGGCCTTTGACACTAATTTCATTAATATGTCTCTCAATGTGTGGAACCAAGACTATAACCAAATATTACAGCATTGAAGAAGCAAGTAGATACAAGAAGATATGGTATGGGTGCCAATGCTACAACTATTCATGCAAATTAAAATTAGTACTAGGTAAACCATTAAAAGATTGTTCCTTTGCTTTTTGTGTATTTTTCGCTGTACATTTGCTGGTTAAAGATACTCTTTCTCCTTTGTTTTTCTATTACGATATTTTGACTTTTTACGATTTTCTGGGACGTTCTCCCTTTACTGATTTATATCAATGCAGACATTTAGCAAGCAAACTAGTCAGTACATTAGGCTACAGACGACATTGATGTTGTAGTGTCCCTTCTGACTTGATATGATGGATATCTCTAGTTATTAAAAGGTTAAAAAACAATATAAACCGTATTGGTAGCCATATTTTATTTTTAACAGAACGTTGTTTCATTATGTCGTTTTGTGGTTTTCTCATATACCATATTTTGATTCTTTGACAAGTTGATTCTCATTGTGTTCTTTAGTGGTCGCTAGAATTGGTCGCTAGCTTGATTGGTCGCTAGGATTGGTCGCTAGCTTGAGTCTGGTAGATTTCTGGTTTAATGTAGACATGAATAGTAGTACATCTTATGGATTTTTTCAAAGGAAATATTATATCAAAACATTTTTATTCCTTTGATATGGGAGTGTTCAGCTTGTCATTTTAATATCAAATAGTGCAATTAATGAACAATAATAATAACTAAGAAAAAAGGGGTGCATGCAACCAGCGCTTTTGTTTAAAAACAAAAAATAAGATAAAAGAAAATATCGATTCGTATTGATCAGATATTTTCACTGCTTTTGAAGCTAGGAAACCAAGCAAAATAAAAGCCTTAGGGAAATTTAGTATGAACACAGCATTAGCAATGGCGGATCCAGCCAATTTAAAAAGGGGATTCCTACCCAAAGATAAAGGGGGGTTCCAACCACATGTCCCTATTCAAATGCATTGATCGTCCAAAAAAGGAGAGTTCCCACACCCGGACCCCCCCCCCCCCCACACACACACACCTGGATCCGCCAATGATTAGTGTGAGCTTTGTTATGTAGTTTAATCCATTACTTTTTATCAGAATGCAGCAATGAATTAGTTTTTTTCACTTCCGTATGCTACATGAACATGTATCTCAATTGAATAAAAAAATACCACAATACGCCTTTGAATGTAGTTTTCAAATAAAGGAGTCTATTCAGTAAGACCAAAATATACATGTAGCAATTTTACAAAATTGTTAAAATGTAAACCTTTAGTTATTTATTGGACAGTAGATTGCTTCTGCTACATAAATATAGGCTGTTTTTGACAATACAATGCACATATATCCGGTACTAGCACCATTAAGTCATGCTAAATTACTGAAATCCTCATAATTCTAGCATTTTAGTTAAATTTTAGACGGTTTTCGTGTAAAACGAAAGTGGCCGCATTCGTGTTCATCCTTAATATTGAAATGTAAGTTGTATTTTATGATAATTCATAACACATATAAAGGTTGAGGATGAACACGGATGCGGCCACTTTCATTTTTACCAAAAACCATCTGAAAAGTGACATTTTTTCGGCATATTAGGTAGATTTTTCATATTTGAGCTTGAATCGGATCGTTTTAAATGACTAAATCTGTTAAAATCGTTCACAAAAACTAATTAGTTCAAATAAAATAGACACTTAAGTGTTTAAAAAGTGGTCAAAATCTTTCGTCAGATGAACCTGAAATTTGAGGCCAAAATCGGTCATTACCGGACCTACTCCTTTAATCATAACAAACATTCTTTATTATCTTGGTTACCGATGTAAATTAACAATGTGTATCAATTGTCATCTTTATCATTAGAAGTTTGACTTTTCTTTTTTTAATGTAATTGTTTGATTTAACTTACCTATCCAGTGTCTTTTAAAGCAAAATTGTTTTTATCAGCACAGAAAAATTACTTTCGTTTTCAGTGGGAATTTCCATTTAATTAAAGGGAAACAACTTAAATGTACTATCGGTGATTTTATAACTGAATCGGCGCTAAAATTTAAATCGCATTTGTGTTTATCATGTTTATGTTGATACGAAGAGATATATACCCCGTAGCTTATCAATTTGTGTGTACCAACATGGGTGTGTCCTCACAAATGTATTGTCACTAAGGCCACACATATTTGATTCCTTGTTCGACGGACCCGCCCGAACCTATTTTTTTCAAAACAGAATTTTTTTATTTTTTTTATATTCCCGCTTCCCGCATCCGGAAATGTAATCATGTCCATTTCCCGCACCGTTTTTTTGTAAATATTAGTAAGCGGAAGAAGGGATCCCGTAGACCGCCCTACGTCACGATTCATGAATTATGCATATTCTATTTATAGGCTATTTTTAAACGATTCGGATAATACTAATGCTAAAAATAGAATTTCTTAACATGTAAAACTATCTTTAAAAAAAACGATGCAAAATCATTAACTTTCATGGAGAGTGGTAAAGGGTTATTTTCGTGGAACGTGATCGCTTTTTTTTATTTCACGTTCAACGTGTTTTTACTTTTTTATTACACGTTCAGTCGTGCAAAACAGCTAGGTGTTCAAAATGTTGTGCTTATGTAATTTTGTACGTGCTTCGTGATTCAAATGCTTATTTTGCGTGCTCAGTATTTTTCAAAAAAAAAATCAAACACCAGACAGGGATCGTCAAATGGTCAAGAACGAAATTGATTTATGTTTAAACATATTTATTTATAGTGGATTGCAGTGGCGGATCCAGATATTTTCATAAGTGGGGGCCCACTGACTGACCTAAGAGGGGCCCCGCTCCAGTCACGCTTCAGTGATTTCCTATATAAGCAACCAAATTTTTCCCCAAAAAGGGGGGACCCGGGCCCCCTGGGCCCCCCTAAATCCGCCTATGGATTGGGAAACACGTTTTGCAACTTATATTAATCCCTTTCCACGTTGCGGGTGCGAGTTCTGCCTTGTAGCGGCATAAGCTTACTCTTTTTCGAAATCTACAAGGATGTCTTTAACGTGCAAGATTATGGCTCTCTCTTAACACGGGTCAGCCATTTCTCGTCCCCTTCCGACGGACTATCATCGTTTCCTCAAGACCATACCGATACTCGCAAATGGTGTCGAGGGAGAGCCGAAAATTGCATGAGTTCCTGAAATTTTCATCTCAAACGGGAATCGAACCAGGAACCTTAGTGTTAGTAGTCCGATGCACTAACCAAAACACCACGGCTCTCTACAAATTGATTTAATTTTGTTTCCGTGATAAGTAATGACAAGGCGGTAAGGCCAATGATGTTGTTCCTTTATTTGCATTTTAAAAGTTCAGAATATATCTTTATATACTTTTTTAAAAGCTGTAAATTATTTATATCATAAATGTGTACACACTAAATAGGGAATATTAAGTAAAACAGAGAGTTCATATATACAAGAGGACAGTCACAAAAGGTTCACCTTAAAGTCTTTACTTTTCGTGCAACGTTCATGACAGAAATTATTTCACGTTCAACGTGAAATGGTGTCTTAAATAGGAAAATGTTCCGCATTACAGTAGCATATATCATTGTGCCCTCATTAAGCAAATACATATTCCTTTTTAAGATATATATGATATTTCACATATATATGACACACAGTAGTGGTGCCTTAATTATGTTGTAAAGACTTGCAAATGTCCCATGCACGTGATCCCATGGCTTTGAATATACTATGGAGTTAATATTTTTATTATCTGCTTAATAGAGTACTTTGATGTAGGCAAATTGAAAAAAACATGTAGCTTACACGTTCTTAGACACGAGACATTTCCTTTACGGGGTGTGAGGGGGTAGTGGTAGTGGTGATGGGGTGGGGTGCTGGTCTTCGTTTCCCCTGTTATTGTTTATAATGAAGCTACATGTTCTATTAGGACGTTCTACAGGATCTTCTGGGTGGTCTACATGATCCCCTGTTGTCTGAACCTTATATTTCTACTATAGAACGTTCTTTAGGATCTCCTATATTGTTTGTTTATCATGTATATACTAAAGGACGTTCTATAGGATCACCTGGGCAGTCTATAGGATCCCCTGTTGTCTGAACATTATATATAAAGTATAGAACGTTCTATACGACACCCTATTGTTTGTTTTTGATGTATCTACTAGAGGACTTTCTACGGGATCCCTTGGTCGGTCTGTGTGATCCCCTGCTTTCTCAACATTATATATCTACTACAAGACGTTCTACAGGATCCCCTGTTGTTTGTTTTCCAAGTATATACTATAGAGCGTTCTACAGGATCCCCTGGTCGGTCTACGGCTCCCCTGTTTTCTCAATATAATATATCTTCTATAAGACGTTCTATAGGATCCCCTATTGTTTGTAAATCAAGTATATACTAAAGGGCGTTCTACAGGATCCCCTGGGCGGTCTTCAGGATCCCTTGTTGTCTGAACATTATATATCTACTAAAGGACGTTCTATAAGACCCCCTGTTGATTGTTTTTCATGTTTATACTATAGGGCGTTCTACAGGATCCCCTGGGTGGTCTACAGGATCCTCTGTTGTCTTTACATTATATATCTACTATAGGACGTTCTACAGGATCCCCTGTTGTCTTTACATTATATATCTACTATAGGACGTTCTATAGGATCCCCTATATTGTTTGTTTATTATTTATATACTAAAGGGCGTATACCGGATCCCCTGGGCGGTCTACAGGATGCCCTGTTGATTGTTTTTTAAATTTATACTAAAGGGCGTTCTACAGGATCCACTGGGCGGTCTACAGGATCCCCGTTTGTTTGTTTTTCATTTATATACTAAAAGGCGTTCTACAGGATCCCCAGGGCGGTCTACAAGATCCCCTGTTTTCCAACATAATATATATACTATAAGACGTTCTATAGGATCCCCTATTGTTTGTTAATCGTGTATATACTAAAGGGCGTTTTACAGGATCCCTTGGGCGGTCTACAGGATACTCTGTTGTCTTTACATTATATATGTACTAAATGGCGTTCTATAAGATCTCCTGTTGATCGTTTTTCATGTTTATACTAAAGGGCGTTCTACAGGATCCCTTGGGCGGTCTACGGGATACCTGTTGTCTTTACATTATATATCTACTATATGACGTTCTACAGGATCCCCTGTTGTCTTTACATTATATATCTACTATAGGACGTTCTATAGGATCCCCTATATTGTTTGTTTAAGAAATAATTCATGGAAGCCATAGATTTGTTGGAAATTTACACATGGCCTGGGCCGTGATATTCGAATTTTATCCTGAGCGTTAGCGAGGGATAAAATTAACGAATATCACGGCCCAGGCCATGTGTAAATTTACAACAAATCTATGGCTTCCATGAATTATTTCGATTCTAATAGGATAAATACGATCATTAAAAATCTGAAGCGATGATGGGTATACCGTGTGTGTGGCTGTTCTATTTTACCCACTGTTCGATAAATGTAAAACAAATCTAATAAACCTACATGAATGATTTCTTAACTAACCGCTAGAAAAAAATGTGATTACATTTTTTACTTCTCAGTAAACCCAACATTCGCAATTTTAGATTTGCATTTTTATCGTAAGCTACCGTCAAATTCACTGTTGACATGTTGTAACCAAGGAGCCGCCATGTTGACTTGCTGAAATTAGTAAATGTGCGAATATTGCAATAGAACAGAAAACAAACATCACCTACCTCAATACTTTATTTTAATGCAATTGTATCCGAGTTTAGAAGGTAAACGCAATAGAAAAACCTTCAGCTTTGACGTTTTCATTCGTATGACGTCATGTTTTGAAATGACGTTAATGCGCAAAAATCATTACTGGAATTTCGCGGAATTTTAATTTGTTTTGTTTTTGTCCATTTTTCCGTTCTCTAATGTGTAAATTCTTTTGTTATGCATTAGAATCAGAATAAATGTTCTGTAGGGTTTTATTCAATTGTAATTGTTAACACAGCGAAATCCACAACCGTTTACACATAGGTTACGATACATGTGGATTTACGTGGGAGGCATATTTAAACAGCTATTTGTGTACATCTTGGAGTCTGCGCTAAGCATAGATATATCGAGAATTTTATCACGGTGTTGTTTACAAAGCGAAAGAAGCACGTCATATTAGAATTATTATTTATATACTAAAGGGCGTTATAACCGGATCCCCTGGGTGGTCTACAGGATGCCCTGTTGATTGTTTTTTTTTAAATTTATACTATAGGGCGTTCTACAGGATCCACAAGGCGGTCATGTATATACTATAAGGCTTTCTATAGAATCACTTGGTTGGTCTGCAGGATCCCCTGTTTTTTCAACATTATATATATACTATAAGACGTTCTAAAGTATCCCCTGTTGTTTGTTTTTCATTTATATACTATAGGGCGTTCTACAGGATCCCCTGGGCGGTCTACAGGATCCCCTGTTTTCTCAACATAATATATCTATTATAAGACGTTCTATAGGATCCCCTATTGTTTGTTAATCATGTATATACTAAAGGGCGTTCTACAGGATCCCTTGGGCGGTCTACAGGATACCCTGTTGTCTTTACATTATATATGTACTAAATGGCGTTCTATAAGATCCCATGTTAATTGTTTTCATGTTTATACTATAGGGCTTTCTATATGATCCCTTGGGCGGTCTGCAGGAATCTGTGTTTCAACATAATATATGTACTATAGGACGTTCTATAAGACCCCCTGTTGATTGTTTTTCATGTTTATACTATAGGGCGTTTTAAAGGATCACCTGTTGTCTTTACATTATATATGTACTAAATGGCGTTCTATAAGATTCCCTGTTGATCGTTTTTCATGTATATACTATAGGGCTTTCTATATGATCCCTTGGGCGGTCTGCAGGAAACTTTGGGCGGTCTGCAGGAATCTTTGTTTTTCAACATAATATATGTACTATAGGACGTTATGTTGATTGTTTTTCATGTTTATACTAATGGGCGTTCTACAGGATCCCCTGTTTTATTTACATTATATATCTACTATAGGACGTTCTATAGGATCCCTATATTGTTTGTTTATTATTTATATACTAAAGTGCGTTCTACCGGATCCCCTGGGCGGTCTACAGGATCCCCATTTGTTTAAAAATATATATCTACTATAAGACGTTCTAAAGTATCCCCTGTTGTTTGTTTTTCATTAATATACTATAGGGCGTTCTACAGGATCCCCTGGGCGGTCTACAGGATCCCCAGTGTTTTCTCAACATAATATATCTATTATAAGACGTTCTATAGGATCCCCTATTGTTTGTTAATCATGTATATACGACAGGGCGTTCTACAGGATCCACTAGGCGGTCTACAGGATCCCCATTTGTTTAAAAATATATATCTACTATAGGACGTTCTAAAGTATCCCCTGTTGTTTGTTTTTCATTTATATACTATAGGGCGTTCTACAGTATCCCCTGGGCGGTCTACAGGATCCCCTGTTTTCTCAACATAATATATCTATTATAAGACGTTCTATAGGATCCCCTATTGTTTGTTAATCATGTATATACTAAAGGGCGTTCTACAGGATCCCTTGGGTGGTCTACAGGATACTCTGTTGTCTTTACATTATATTTGTACTAAATGGCGTTCTATAAGATCTCCTGTTGATTGTTTTTCATGTTTATACTATAGTGCTTTCTATATGATCCCTTGGGCGGTCTGCGGGAAACTTTGGGTGGTCTGCAGGAATCTCTGTTTTTCAACATAATATCATATAGAAAGCCCTATAGTATAAACATGAAAAACAATCAACAGGGGGTCTTATAGAACGTCCTATAGTACATATATAATGTAAAGACAACAGGGTATTCTGTAGACCGCCCAAGGGATCCTGTAGGATCCCATGTTGTTTGTTTATCATTTATATACTAAAAGGCGTTCAATAGGATCCCCTAGGCAGTCTACAGGATCGCCTTTTGTCTGAACATTATATATCTACTATAGGACGTTCTATAGGATCCCCTATATTGTTTATTTATTATTTATATACTAAAGGGCGTTCTACCGGATCCCCTGGGCGGTCTACAGGATGCCCTGTTGATTGTTTGTTTTTATGTTTATACTATCGGGCGTTCTACAGGATACCCTGGGCGGTCTACTGTATCCCCTTTTGTTAAAAAAATATGCATCTGAGATAGGAACTTCTATAGGTTCCCCTGTTCTTTGTTTTTCATATTTATACTATAGGGCGTTCTACGGGATCCCCTGGGCGGTCTACAGAATCCCCTTTTGTTAAAAAAAATATGCATCTGAGATAGGAACTTCTATAGGTTTCCCTGTTCTTTGTTTTTCATATTTATACTATAGGGCGTTCAACGGGATCCCCTGGGCGGTCTACAGAATCCCCTTTTGTTAAAAAAAAATATGCATCTGAGATAGGAAATTCAATAGGTTCCCCTGTTCTTTGTTTATTATGTATACATTATAGGGCGTTTATGATCCCTTGGGCGGTCTGCAGGATCCCCTGTTTTCTCAACATTATATATCTATCATAAGACGTTCTATAGGATGCCCTGTTGATTGTTTTTCATGTTTATACTATAGGGCGTTCTACGGGATCTCTTGGGCGGTCTACAGGATACTCTGTTGTCTTTACATTATATATGTACTAAATGGCGTTCTATAAGATCTCCTGTTGATTGTTTTTCATGTTTATACTAAAGGGCGTTCTACAGGATCCCTTGGGCGGTCTACGGGATACCTGTTGTCTTTACATTATATATATACAAAAGGACGTTCTATAAGACCCCCTGTTGATTGTTTTTCATGTTTATACTATAATGCGTTCTACAGGATCCCGTGGACGGTCTACAGGAGTCCCTGCTGTCTTTACATTATATATCTACTATATGACGTTCTACAGGATCCCCTGTTGTCTTTACATTATATATCTACTATAGGACGTTCTATAGGATCCCCTATATTGTTTGTTTATTATTTATATACTAAAGGGCGTTATACCGGATCCCCTGGGCGGGGTACAGGATGCCCTGTTGATTGTTTTTATAAATTTATACTATAGGGCGTTCTACAGGATCCACTAGGCGGTCATGTATATACTATAAGGCTTTCTATAGAATCACTTGGTTGGTCTGCAGGATCCCCTGTTTTCTCAACATTATATACAATGTATCTACTATAAGACGTTCTATATGATCACCTGTTGTTTGTTGTTCAGGTTTATACTATAGGGCGTTCTACAGGATCCCCTGTTTTATTTACATTATATATCTGCTATAGGACGTTCTATAGGATCCCTATATTATTTGTTTATTATTTATATACTAAAGTGCGTTCTACCGGATCCCCTGGGCGGTCTACAGGATCCCCATTTGTTTAAAAATATATATCTACTATAAGACGTTCTAAAGTATCCCCTGTTGTTTGTTTTTCATTAATATACTATAGGGCGTTCTACAGGATCTCCTGGGCGGTCTACAGGACCCCCAGTGTTTTCTCAACATAATATATCTATTATAAGACGTTCTATAGGATCTCCTATTGTTTGTTAATCATGTATATACGACAGGGCGTTCTACCGGATCCCCTGGGCGGTCTACAGGATGCCCTGTTGATTGTTTGTTTTTATGTTTATACTATCGGGCGTTCTACAGGATACCCTGGGCGGTCTACTGTATCCCCTTTTGTTAAAAAAATATGCATCTGAGATAGGAACTTCTATAGGTTCCCCTGTTCTTTGTTTTTCATATTTATACTATAGGGCGTTCTACGGGATCCCCTGGGCGGTCTACAGAATCCCCTTTTGTTAAAAAAAATATGCATCTGAGATAGTAACTTCTATAGGTTCCCCTGTTCTTTGTTTTTCATATTTATACTATAGGGCGTTCAACGGGATCCCCTGGGCGGTCTACAGAATCCCCTTTTGTTAAAAAAAAATATGCATCTGAGATAGGAAATTCAATAGGTTCCCCTGTTCTTTGTTTATTATGTATACATTATAGGGCGTTTATGATCCCTTGGGCGGTCTGCAGGATCCCCTGTTTTCTCAACATTATATATCTATCATAAGACGTTCTATAGGATGCCCTGTTGATTGTTTTTCATGTTTATACTATAGGGCGTTCTACAGGATCTCTTGGGCGGTCTACAGGATACTCTGTTGTCTTTACATTATATATGTACTAAATGGCGTTCTATAAGATCTCCTGTTGATTGTTTTTCATGTTTATACTAAGGGGCGTTCTACAGGATCCCTTGGGCGGTCTACGGGATACCTGTTGTCTTTACATTATATATATACAAAAGGACGTTCTATAAGACCCCCTGTTGATTGTTTTTCATGTTTATACTATAATGCGTTCTACAGGATCCCGTGGACGGTCTACAGGAGTCCCTGCTGTCTTTACATTATATATCTACTATATGACGTTCTACAGGATCCCCTGTTGTCTTTACATTATATATCTACTATAGGACGTTCTATAGGATCCCCTATATTGTTTGTTTATTATTTATATACTAAAGGGCGTTATACCGGATCCCCTGGGCGGGGTACAGGATGCCCTGTTGATTGTTTTTATAAATTTATACTATAGGGCGTTCTACAGGATCCACTAGGCGGTCATGTATATACTATAAGGCTTTCTATAGAATCACTTGGTTGGTCTGCAGGATCCCCTGTTTTCTCAACATTATATACAATGTATCTACTATAAGACGTTCTATATGATCACCTGTTGTTTGTTGTTCAGGTTTATACTATAGGGCGTTCTACAGGATCCCCTGTTTTATTTACATTATATATCTGCTATAGGACGTTCTATAGGATCCCTATATTATTTGTTTATTATTTATATACTAAAGTGCGTTCTACCGGATCCCCTGGGCGGTCTACAGGATCCCCATTTGTTTAAAAATATATATCTACTATAAGACGTTCTAAAGTATCCCCTGTTGTTTGTTTTTCGTTAATATACTATAGGGCGTTCTACAGGATCTCCTGGGCGGTCTACAGGACCCCCAGTGTTTTCTCAACATAATATATCTATTATAAGACGTTCTATAGGATCTCCTATTGTTTGTTAATCATGTATATACGACAGGGCGTTCTACAGGATCCACTAGGCGGTCTACAGGATCCCCATTTGTTTAAAAATATATATCTACTATAGGACGTTCTAAAGTATCCCCTGTTGTTTGTTTTTCATTTATATACTATAGGGCGTTCTACAGTATCCCCTGGGCGGTCTACAGGATCCCCTGTTTTCTCAACGTAATATATCTATTATAAGACGTTCTATAGGATCCCCTATTGTTTGTTAATCATGTATATACTAAAGGGCGTTCTACAGGATCCCTTGGGCGGTCTACATGATCCCTGTGGCGGTCAACAGGATACCTTGTCATCTTTACATTATATAATGTACTAAATTGCGTTCTATAAGATCCCCTGTTGATTGTTTTTCATGTTTATACTATAGGGCTTTCTATATGATCCCTTGGGCGGTCTGCGGGAAACTTTGTGTGGTCTGCAGGAATCTCTGTTTTTCAACATAATATATGTACTATAGGACGTTCTATAAGACCCCCTGTTGATTGTATTTCATGTTTATACTATAGGGCGTTGTAAAGGATCCCCTGGACGGTCTTCAGTATCCCCTGTTGTCTTTACATTATATATGTACTAAATGGCGTTGTATATATAAGACCCCCTGTTGATTTTTTTTCATGTTTATACAATAGGACTTTCTATATGATCCCTTTGGCGGTCTGTAGGAAACTTTGGGTGGTCTGCAGGAATCTTTGTTTTTCAACATAATATATGTACTATAGGACGTTCTGTTGATTGTTTTTCATGTTTATACTAAAGGGCGTTCTACAGGATACCATGGGCGGTCTACAGGATCCCCTGTTGTATTTACATTATATATCTACTATAGGACGTTCTATAGGATCCCTATATTGTTTGTTTATTATTTATATACTAAAGGGCGTTCTACCGGATCCCCTGGGCGGTCTACAGGATGCCCTATTGATTGTTTTTTTTATGTTTATACTATAGGGCGTTCTAAGGATCCACTAGGCGGTCTACAGGATCCCCATTTGTGTAAAAATATATATCTACTATAAGACGTTCTAAAGTATCCCCTGTTGTTTGTTTTTCATTTATATACTATAGGGCGTTTTACAGGATCCCCTGGGCGGTCTACAGGATCCTTTGTTTTCGCAACATAATATATCTACTATAAGACGTTCTATAGAATCCCCTATTGTTTGTTAATCAAGTATATACTCGAGGGCGTTCTACATGATCCCCTGGGCGGTCTTCAGGATCCCGTGTTGTCTTTTCATTATAATGTACTAAATGGCGTTGTATATATAAGACCCCCTGTTGATTGTTTTTCATGTTTATACAATAGGGCTTTCTAGATGATCCCTTGGGCGATCTGCAGGAGTCTTTGTTTTTTTTAACATAATATATGTACTATAGGACGTTCTGCTGATTGTTTTTATGTTTATACTAAAGGGCGTTCTACAGGATACCATGGACGGTCTACAGGTTCCCCTGTTGGAATTACATTATATATCTACTATAGGACGTTCTATAGGATCCCTATATTGTTTGTTTATTATTTATGTACTGAAGGCCGTTCTACCGGATCCCCTGGGCGGTCTACATGATGCCCTGTTGATTGTTTTTTATGTTTATACTATAGGGCGTTCTACAGAATCCACTAGGCGGTCTACAGGATCCCCATTTGTTTAAAAATATATATCTACTATACGACGTTCTAAAGTATCCCCTGTTGTTTGTTTTTCATTTATATACTATAGGGCGTTCTACCGGATCCCCTGGGCGGTCTACAGGATCCCCTGTTTTCTCAACATAATATATCTACTATAAGACGTTCTATAGGATCCCCTATTGTTTGTTAATTATGTATATACTAAAGGGCGTTCTACAGGATCCCTTGAGCGGTCTACAGGATACCCTGTTGTCTTTACATTATATATGTACTAAATGGCGTTCTATAAGATCCCCTGTTGATTGTTTTTCATGTTTATACTATAGGGCTTTCTATATGATCCCTTGGGCGGTCTGCGGGAAACTTTGTGTGGTCTGCAGGAATCTCTGTTTTTCAACATAATATATGTACTATAGGACGTTCTATAAGACCCCCTTCCTGTTGATTGTTTTTCATGTTTATACTATAGGGCTTTCTATATGATCCGTTGGGCGGTCTGCAGGAAACTTTGGGCGGTCTGCAGGAATCTTTGTTTTTGAACATAATATATGTACTATAGGACGTTCTGTTATTGTTTTTTCATGTTTATACTTAAGGGCGTTCTACAGGATACCATGGGCGGTCTACAGGATCCCTTGTTGTCTTAATATTAAATATGTACTATAGGACGTTCTATAAGACCCCCTGTTGATTGTTTTTCATGTTTATACTATAGGGCGTTCTAAAGGATTACCTGTTTTCTCAACATTATTTATCTACTATAAGACGTTCTATGGGATCCCATGTTGTTTGTTTTTCATTTATATACTAAAGGGCGTTCAATAGGATATCCTAGGCAGTCTACAGGATCCCCTTTGTCTGAACATTATATATCTACTATAGGACGTTCTATAGGATCCCCTATATTGTTTGTTTATTATTATATACTAAAAGGCGTTCTGTCGGATCCCCTGGGTGGTCTCAAGGATGCCCTGTTGATTGTTTTTTTTTTATGTTCATACTATCGGGCGTTCTACAGGATACCCTGGGCGGTCTACATAATCCCTTTTTGTTAAAAAAAAATATGCATCTGAGATAGGATTCTATAGATTCCCCTGTTCTTTATTTTCATATTTATACTATAGGGCGTTCTACAGGATCCACTAAGCGGTCTACAGAATCCCCTTTTGTTAAAAAAAAATATGCATCTGAGATAGGAAATTCAATAGGTTCCCCTGTTCTTTGTTTATTATGTATATATAATAGGGCGTTTATGATCCCTTGGGCGGTCTGCAGGATCCCCAGTTTTCTCAACATTATATATCTATCATAGGACGTTCTATTAGGATCCCCTGTTGATTGTTGTCCATGTTTATACTATAGGGCGTTCTGCAGGATCTCCTGTTGTCTGAGCATTATATATTCTTCAGGATCCCCTGTTTGATTTGTATGCATCTAGGATAGGACCTTCTATAGGTTCCTCTGTTTTTAAACATTTATCTACTTTACGTAATTACTAGAGGGCGTTTTATAGGATCCCCTGTGTTTAATAGTCGTGTATCTGCATGCTTGATCCCCTGTTGGTTGTTCATTATGTATCTATAATAGGGCGTTCTATAGTATTCCCTGGGTGGTCTATATGATCCCGTATTGTTTAATAATCGTGCATCTGCTATAGGGCGTTCTTTAAGCTCCCCGGGTCGGTCCATAGAATCTCTAGGTCGGTCTGTAGGAGCCCTGTTGGTTGTTCATAATGTATCTATTGGAGGGTATTCTACAGGATCCCCTGGGCGGTCTATAGGATTCCCTTTGGTTTAATAATTGTGTATCTGCTATAGGGTGTTCTATAGGATCCCGTTGTTTGGTAATCACGTATCTACTAGGGAGCGTTCTATGGGATCCCCTGTTGGGTCTATAGGATCACCTGTTGTGCAATGTTCGTGTATCTGCTATAGGGCGTTTTATAGGATTCCCAGGGAGGTCTATAGGATCCCCTGTTCGTTGTTCATGTATCTATAACAGGGTGTTTTATACGATACCCTGGGCGGTTTATAGGATCCCCGGGTCGGTCTTAGGATCCCCTCTTGTTTAATAATCGTGCATCTGCTATAGGACGTTCTTTGTTATCCCTTTCAAAGGGGGCATATTGTTATTGTTCGTTTCTTTTTTGTTCATTTCGTTTATAGTATATCTTCTTAAGTGTATAATATATCTTATTGAATCAATAAGATATCTTATAAAGTATATAAGCTATCTTTTAAAGTTGATAAGATATCTTATATAAAGCTATCTTTAAAGTTGATAAGATATCTTATAAAGTATAAGCTATCTTTTAAAGTTGATAAGATATCTTATAAAGTATATAAGCTATCTTTTAAAGTTGATAAGATATCTTATAAAGAGTAAATTATATAAAATATCTTATATATTATATATTATATGAGATATCTTGTATAGTATATTAGATATATCATATATTATATATGAGAGAGAGATTTTATATATCATTTGAAATATCTGATATATTATATGAGTATCTTGAAGTTAGAATAAATAGTAAAACGGATTGCCATATATACTCATTGAATCTATTATCATTAATAGCAGTACATCATCAATATATCGGAAAGGGATATTAACAGACGGGTCAATTTCTTTTCTCCTGTCTGTAAAAATCCATAAGAATACGAAAACAAATAGAATTGGCATTGCGAGCAGAGGCGGATGTCATACTGTTGTCAAGTTTCCAGACGACCTTGCCATTGCTAGGTTACCGTCAGCAATTTTGAAATAACATTTACACTAAAAAAACACAACTACCTACTGCTAGGTACATGTAGTTCTGAGGATCATACAAATTGTTGACACCTACTTTGTATATTGAATATCATGGTTCTATGCTCAGGAATACTAGAATTATATACAAAAAACATTAAAAAAAATACTGTTGACCAGTGTTTATAGTAGTCGAGACCATCTTGGACCATCCCCTTATTAAAAAGCACAACTTTCTATAATGGTTTACATTATGCCATAATTCCATAAAGATGAATGCGTCTATCCTTTTCCGAGAACTTGTCGGGACAATTAAATTATGGGGAAAAAGAAAAGAAAAAGAAATTAAAGACAACCAATAACAATATGCCCCCTCGACCTTTGAAAGGGATAACATAGAACGCCCTATAGCAGATGCAAGGTTATTAAAGAATAGGGGATCATATAGACAGACCCGGGGGTCCTATAGAACGCACTATAGAATATGCGCGATTATTAAACAAAAGGGGATCATATAGACCGCCAAGGTATAAACAATAGGGGATCCTATAGACAGACCCGGGGATCCTACAGAACGCACTATAGAATATGCGCGATTATTAAAAAAAAGCGGCACCTATACACCGCCCAGGGGATCGTATAGAACAACCTGTTATAGATACATGATGAACAACCAACAGGGGATCCTATAGACAGCCAAGGGGTTCGTATAGAACAACCTGTTATAGATACATTATGAACAAACAACAGGGGATCCTATAGACCGCCCCGGGGATCCTTTAGAACGCCCTACAGCAGATACACAATAATTAAACCACAAGGGATCCTAAAGAACGCATATGGGAGCATATATATAACGCCCTCTAATAGATACATGATGAAACTACAGTGCTCCTATAGACCGACCCTAGGGTTTTATGGAACACCCTCTAGAAGAAACATGTTGAACAAACAACAGGGATCATATTCACCGACCTTGGGATCCTATAGAACAACCTGTTATAGATACATGATAAACAACCAACAGGGGATCCTATAGACCGCCCCGGAGAACCTATAGAACGCCCCATAGCAGACACGATTATAACACAACAGGTGATCCTAAAGACCCAACAGGGGATCCCATAGAACATAGAACATAAATAAATCTAGTGAATACATGATAACAAAACAATGGGATCCTATAGAACGCCCTATACAGATAAACAACTATTAAACCACAGGGGATCATATCGACCGCCCATGGAAGCATATATATAACGCCCTCTAATAGATACATGATGAAAAAACTAAAGATCTCCTATAGACCGACCCTGGGATTTTATGGAACACCCTCTAGAAGAAACATGTTGAACAAACAACATGCAGAGGATTATATGGACCGACCCGGGGATCCCAAAGAATTCCATTTAACAGATGTGCGATTATGAAACAATACGGGGTCCTATAGACCGCCCAGGCTAGAACAACATATTATAGATTCATGATTAATAACCAACAGGGGATCCTATAGACCAGCCCGGGGAACCTATAGAACGCCCTATAGCAGATGCACGATTATAACACAACAGGTGATCCTATAGACCCAACAGGGGATCCCATAGAACGCTCTCTAGTAGATAAATCTAGTGAATACATGATAACCAAACAATGGGATCCTATAGACCGCCCTGGGGATCCTATAGAACGCCCTATACAGATACACAACTATTTAACCACAGGGGATCATATCGACCGCCCATGGGAGCATATATATAACGCCCTCTAATATATACATGAAAAACAAACAACAGTCTTACCTATAGAACGTCTCATAGTAGATATATAATATTCAGACAACAGGGGATCCTGTACAGCGTCCTTAAGTAGATATATAATGGTCAGACAACAGCGGATCCTGTAGACCGCCCAGGGGATCCTGTAGAACGCCCCTTAGTATATACACGATAAACAAACAATAGGGGATCATAAAGAACGTTCTATAGTAGATATATAATGTTCAGACAACAGTGGATCCTGTAGAACGCCCTTTAGTACATACATAATAAACAAACAATATATGGGATCCTATAAAACGTTCAATAGTAGATATATAATGTTCAGACAAAAGAGGATACTGTAGAACGCCCTTTAAAATAAACACTAACAACACCAACAGGGGACCCTATGGAACGTCCTATTTTAAATATATAACGTTGAGAAAACAGGAGATCCTGCAGACCGCACAAGATCGCCTTATAGTATATACATGACAAACAAACTACAGGGGGACCTATAGAATTTCCTTTCTCAGATGCATATTTTTTACAAAAAAGGATCCTGTAAACCGCCCTGGGGATCCTGTAGAACGACCTATAGTATAAACATAAAAACAAATCAATTGGGGGTCTTATACAACGTCCTTATAGTATATATATAATGTTCAAACAACAGGGGATCGTGTAGACCGCCCAGTGAATGAACAACAACAACAGGGGATCCTCTAGAACGTCTTATAGTAGATATATAATTTTGAGAAAACAGGGGATCCTGTAGAACGCCCGATAGTATAACTTGAAAAACAATCAACAGGGGGGTCCTATTAACGTCTTATAGTAGATATATAGATGTTAGACAACATGGGATCCTGTAGAACCGCCCGATAGTAATAATACTTGAAAAAAAAAACAGGGGATCCTATAGAACGTCTCATAGTAATAAATATGTTGAGAAAACAGGGGATCCTGTAGACCGCCCAGGGGATACTGTAGAACGCCCTATATATAAACACTGAAACAACAAACACAGGGGACCTGTAGAACGTCCTATAGTAAATATATCAAAGTTGAGAAAACAGGAGATCCTAGACCGCCTAGGGATCCTGTAACGCCTAGGGGATACCTGTAGAACGCCCTATATTATACACTTGAAAAACAAACAACAGGGGATCCTGTAGAACGTCTATAGTAAATAAATAATGTTGAGAAAACAGGAGATCCGCAGACCGCTCAGGGGATCTGTAGAAGCCCTATAGTATAAACATGAACAACAAACAACAGGGGGCCCTATAGAACGTTTATAGTATATATATAATGTTGAGAAAACAGGGGATCCTGTAGACCGCCCTGGGGATCCTGTAGAATGCCCTATAGTATACACTTGAAAAACAAACAACAGGGGATCTATAGAACGTTTATAGTAGATAAATAATGTTGAGAAAACAGGGGATCTGCAAACCGCCCAGGGGATACTGTAGAACGCCCTATAGTATAAACATGAATAACGAACAACAGGGGACTATAGACGTTTTATAGTAGATAAATAATGTTGAGAAAAAGGGATCCTTGAGACCAACCAAGTGATCCTATAGAAGCCTTATAGTAATATACAAACGATTATAAACAAACAACAGGGGAACCTATTGAAAGTATTATCTTAAATGCATAATTTTTAAAAACAGATAACCTGTAGGAATCGACTCAGGTAATTCCCGTAGAACGCCCTATAGTATATACTTGAAAAACAAACAACATGGATCCTGTAGAACGTCATATAGTAATACAATAATGTTGAGAAAACAGGGGACCCCACAGACCGACCAAGGGGATCCCGTAGACAGTCCTTATAGTATTTACTTGATAAACAAACAACAGGGGAACCTATAGAACGTCTTATAGTAGATATATAATGTTGAGAAAACAGGGGATCCTGTAGACCGCCTAGGGGATCCTTAGAACGCCCTTTAGTATACACTTGAAAAACAAACAACAGGGGATCCTATAGAACGTCTTAACGTAGATATATAATGTTGAGAAAACAGGGGATCCTGTAGACCGCCTAGGGGATCCTGTAGAATGCCCTATAGTATAAACTGAAAAACAAACAACAGGGGATCCTATAGAACGTTTTATAGTAGATAAATAATGTTTGAGAAAAAGGAGATTCTGCAGACCGACCAAGGGATACTGTAGACAGCCTATGTATAAACATGAATAACGAACAACAGGGAATCATATGAACGTCATATATAAATATAATGTTGAGAAAACAGGGATACCTACAGACGCCCAGGGTATCTGTAGAACGCCCTATAGTATAAACCTGAACAACAAACAACAGGGATCTATAGAACGTCTTATAGTAGCTATATAATGTTGAGAAAACAGGGGATCCTGCAGACCGAACCAAGTGATCCTATAGAAAGCTTATAGTATTATACATGATAAATAAACAACAGGGGAACATTTAGAAGGTCTATTTAAATGATTAATTTTCATCAACAACAGGGGACCTGTAGACCGTCCAGGGGATCATGTAGAACGCCCTATAGTATAGACTTGAAAAACAATCAACTGGAGGTCCTATGAACGTCCTATAGTAGATATATGATGTTGAAGACAACAGGGGATCCTGTAGACGAACTCCTATGTATAATACTTGAAAAATAAACAACAGTGGATCCTGTAGAACGTCATATAGTAGATAAATAATGTTGAGAAAACAGGGGATCCTGCAGACCGCCCAGGGGATACTGTAGAACGACCTATATAGTATAAACATGAACAACAAACAACAATGTGAGAACAGGGTCCTGTAGACGCCTAAGGGATCCATAGTAACGCCTTTAGTAATACACTTGAAAAAACAACAGGGGATCCTATAGAACGTCCTATATAGTATACATAATGTGAGAAAACAGGGGATCCTATAGAACGTCCTATAGTAGATACATAATGTTGAGAAAACAGGGGATCCTGCTGACCGCCCAGGGGATACTGTAGAACGCATATAGTATAAACATGAACAACAAACAACAGGGGACCCTATAGAACGTCATATAGTAGATATATAATGTTGAGAAAACAGGGGATCCTGTAGAACGCCTAGGGGATCCTGTAGAACGCAATATAGTATACACTTGAAAAACAAACAACAGAGGATCCTATAGATAACGTCTTATAGTAGATTAATAATATTGAGAAAACAGGGGATCCTGCAGATCGCCCAGGGGATACTGTAGAACGCCCTATAGTATAAACATGAACAACAAACAACATGGGGCCCTATAGAACGTCATATAGTAGATATATAATGTTGAGAAAACAGGGGATCCTGTAGACCGCCTAGGAGATCCTGTAGAACGCCTTATAGTATACACTTGAAAAAAACAACAACAAGGGAAACCAAATTGAAAGTATTATCTTAATTGCATAATTTTTATAAACAGGGTATCCTGTAGATTGCTCAAGTATTCTGTAGAACGCCCTATAGTGTATACTTGAAAAACAAACAACATGGGATCCTGTAGAACTTCTTATAGTAAACAATAATGTTGAGAAAACAGGGGATTCCACAGACCGACCAAGGGATCCCATAAAAGTCTTATAGTATATACTTGATAAACAAACAACAGGGGAACCAATAGAACGTCTTATAGTAGATATATAATGTTGAGAAAACAGGGGATCCTGTAGAACGCCTAGGGGATCCTGTAGAACGCCCTATAGTATACACTTGAAAAACAAACAACAGGGGATCCTGTGGAACGTCTTATAGAAGATATATAATGTTGAGAAAACAGGGGATCCTGTAGACCGCCTTTGGGATCCTGTAGAACGCCCTATAATATACACTTGAAAAACAAACAACAGGGGATCCTGTAGAACGTTCTCTTAGCCTAGTAGATACATCAAAAACAAACAATAGGGTATCCTATAGAACGTTCTATAGTTTTATATATAATGTTGAGAAAACAGGGGATCCCACAGACCAACCAAGGGATCTAGTAGAGAGTCCTCTAGTATAAACATGATAAACAAACAACAGGGGATTCTATAGAACCTTCTCTTAGCCTAGTAGATACCTCAGAAACAAACAATAGGGTATCCTAAAGAACGTTCTATAGGTAATATATTATGTTCAGACAACAGGGGATCTGGAGAACACGCCCTTTAGTATATTCATGATAAACAAACAATATGGGATCTTATATATATTTTTTCCAAAAATTACAGGGCCTATACAGGGCATAGAATCAGATACAATTGATTTACATAATTTGTAACAACAACAATAATAGAGGCATATACATATATATTTGGAATATAAGCATTGGTCAGAATCAAGCCAAAAACCACATATATATTGTGAATAAAAGAATAATAAAATTACATTATATATGTATTTATTCTCAAATTGTTTACTTGACTTAGTGACAGTGTTCATATCTGATCTCCTTAATTAAAAAAAGTCACCAATATAACAGCCAAGTTTTTCCATAAGAGTAACATTTTCTTGGGTCAAGAGCCATAAAATTTAGAAGATTTATTTAAATTTATAAAATTATAACAATTGTTAGAAATGACTTGGAAAAAATCGTCCCTTTGAATATCATAAAGAGGGCATTCTAATAAAAAATGAAGCTCATCTTCAACTTTACCGAGTGAGCAATTAGAATAAAGACGCTCAGATCTTTCTACATGTTTTTTGGAATTTCTGTTTGTCTCAATTTTTAAAGAGTGAGCGCTTATTCTTAATTTACAAATTGACTGTCTTTTTTTTAAGTCCTGTAATTCTAAATATTTTTCTTTTTAAAACAATTTTTTCCCTTTTTCGGAGTTAATTGTTTGATACTTCAGTTTATTCCAAAATGTGAAATTACTTTTACATAGTTTATTTTTAACATACTGACATAAAGAACCAATTGATTGGTCAAAATTTGGTAATTCAATCTCTCTGAATATAATCTATACTAGAATACCATGTATTCACATTAGAACTGTGTAACTGTATGTTCACAACATATAAATGCATCAAATAATAATCCTTCTTTCAAACGTTCCAGTCTATGACAATATTTTAACATTGATAAAATTATAGTAAAATACATAGGAAATCTACCAATCTCTGACATTACATGAGCTATATTACTTGACTTTCTGTTTACACCAAGAATATATTTCATAAATTTGGTATGAGCTTTTTCAGAAGAATCCTGACCAAAAACTTGTTCCTATAGAACGTTCTATACTATATATAGTAGATATATATATATAATATTCAGACAACAAGGGATCCTGTAGACCCCCCGAGCTGTAGACTGCCCAGGGGGATCCTGTAGAACGTCCTTTAGTGTATACATGATAAACAAACAATATAAGGGACCCTATAGAACGTTTTGTAGTAGATATATAAGGTTCAGACAACAGGGGATCATGTAGAACGACCAGGGGATCCTGTAGAACGCCCTAACAGTAGCTTTATTGAGGGCCCTCATGGGGTTTTTGATTATGTGATTACTTGGCCGTTTTTTTAATGATTATTTGATTATTAAGCCAAATATTTCATGATTATTTGATTACCTAGGACTGTATTTTTAGTTTATGATTATTTGATTACTAAAGATAAGCAAATATTTAATGATTATGTGATTATATTGGCAAAAAAATGGTGATTATGTGATTACTAGGACCCCCCCATGAGGGGCCTCTTTATTGTAAACAAGTAACAATGGTTCCTATAGAACGTCCAGCTATAGTAGAATGGTCAGACAACAGGGGGTCACATTACAGATGCGTTTCTTTAAACGCAGACCAGTTTAAACACCCTCTCACACTCCTGTAAAGCCTTAGTACGTGTAACATGTTTAACATGTGTAAGCTACATCTTTTTTCAATTTGCCTACATAAAAATACTCTTTTAGACGGATAATAAAAATATTATTAACTCCATAGTATATCCAAAGCCATGGGACACGTGCATTTGACATTTGCAGGTCTTTACAACATAATTAAGGCACTAAGTCCTACTGTTTATCATATCTATATGAAATGTATCATGTGTATTTTAAAAAGCTATCTGTATATATATATATATATTTGTACTATGATATATGCTACTGTAATGCGGTACATTTTCCTTTTTTTCATGTGATAAAAAAATAAATAAAGCAAATTCACCGTGTTACATGAAAGTTAATGATTTTGAATCGGTTTTTTTTTTAATAGTTGTACATGTTGAGAATATTCTATTTTTAGAATAAGTATTTTCAGAATCGTTTATAAATAGCCTATAAATAGAATATGCATAATTCATGAATCGTGACGTAGGGCGGTCTACGGGATCCCTTCTTCCGCTTACCAAAAAAGATATCAACATTTGTTTTTAAAATAACAATCTAACCTGTATATAACGATTTTAAACATAATAGCACCCCACCACACTGTGTAAATATCTGTGAGAATATTTGTTTCAGCATGAAACCTATTTATCCAAAGCGGGAGTGCTCCGATATAAATGTTTGACAGCGCAAATACCTGTAAAGAAAATTGGTTTCTTCCCCCCTTACATATATTCCCTATCAAAAAATGTTCGTTGTTAGAATAAAGTACAAAGAACTTCTGAAGGATTTGCCTTCAACTGCAATTATAAGGTATGCTGGCGAAACAAAACTATCCATAGCCGCTGCATGTTGATGCACCTGTCCTGATTGATTCAGGGGCCTGTCGTTCAGCAGTTATCGTCTGTTGATGTTGTTCATTGGTATTTTCCCGTTTGGATGTATAAATTAGATCGTTGGTTTTCCTGTTCGAATTGTGTACGCTAATAATTTTGGGGTGCTTTATAGCTTGCTGTTTTGTCTGTTTCACAGCCCTGTGTAAAAGGCCGTACTTTGACCTGTGTTTCTTATTATCAGGTTGAGAACAACCCTCCCTCAGACAAGGGGTCATTTTACTGATCAATGTAGAAAAGAAAATAGAAATACCAGGATTTGTATAGTTCTTCTATACAAAACCTTTGAAAACTTAGAATTTTGTTCTCAAAAAGAGGAGAGTTACATCATATTTTAAACAACTTTTTCTAAAAAAGGGGTCCACTTACATGACTTCTTTTGAATAATATTAAACTGTTAAAGTAAATGTGTTAATTTAACATGGTTAAAGGAATATTACAAAATTCTTGGACATGTTTTGACCATTTAATACCAGATAGATATATAGTTCTTTGAGAAAATATTAAACAAATATATTATAACTTATATTGATCCCTCATAAAACATGTAAAAGGGATATTTATAACATTAAGGGGTTACCCTCAAACTGATTATGACTTGGATGGAGAATTGTCTCATTGTCAGTCCAGATTTAAATATTCCTTGGTGAACAGGGAAAAAATACTTCAGAAATTAAAGAAATGTCAAAGTACAAGTGATAAATCAAGTTTTAATATTGACAAAACCTACTATTTTATGTTTACAAAAAAAAATTATAATCGCTCGACTTTACTTTTCAAAATTTGCAAATTAAATATTTTTTTATCAAATTTTCAAATCGCTCGCTCGCCCCAAATATTGCAGTCCAAAAATCCGTAGAACAAGAAATTAAATTGGTGTGGCCTAATAAAGTTTTTACCTAAATAAGCCCGGTAGTTTTTTCGTTTGAATTTTTTTACATTATTATTTCGGGGCCTTGTATAGTTGACTATGCGGTGTGAGCTTTTTTTCATCGTTGAAGGCCGTACGATGATCTATAATTGGTAAGTTGTGTCATTCTGGTCTCTTGTGGAGAGTAGTCTCAACTGTAATCATACCATATCTTCTTTTTATATTGATATTGATTGTACTGTCTTCTATTTTTCTTAACAAAAATATACACATCTTGAGATACAATTAAGCTGACACAGGGCTTTGTATAGTGATGTATATATTAGTATACAAATCATTGATAAACAATGACTCTTGGGACCAGGGGAAGGAGGGTGTGATCGTACATCTACCGAAACACGTGAACAGAAAATGGATTTAAATATATAAACAAATCAATCTATGTTTATCTTCGAAAAAAATGTGTAGCTAATAAAAAGGATTTTTTACATTTGGATTACTGTGTTAGGAAACCAATTTTATTCGGAATATTATCTAAAAATCTTACAATAAAGACGTTCAGTCAAGTTCAATTAGCCCGAAATAAATCCGGTATTATTTATTTTTTTTGACAAATCAGTTAGATGTTGATGTCTACCGGTAAATCGCAGCTACTGCAATATATAGACATCTTGCTTAACCTACTCATCTGAACTAAACTGAATTTACTACTGTGGATATTTGTGATAATAGACTGAAAGATACACATGAATTTAATACACAAGTAGTCATTCAACTCGGTTGACAGTTTTCTGAGGGTAATAATCTGTCCCATCACCCTCTCAACTATTTTTTATATATTAGTTATTCTCCCAGTCGATATTCCAGGGCTTGTATTCCCTATCATGATTTTCTTGATAGAGAGCTGCTGCTCGCATTGAAGCTTTTACAGTAAGGGTTCCAAATTGTAACAATCATTCCTCCGTAGATTTTAATGACGCCATCAGGAGTTGGTAAACCATTGTGCAAACCATTATGATTATGGGATATTCGTTTTATCGATGAATGTAGATGTGTTCCAAATGTCGAAACTACAATCATGTCATCTTGTTCCTGGGTTTGTACTGACATGAGCAACACAATATGTACATCAAGTGGAGCAAAATCTGCTGAAGTAATATGTTTCATTCATTTTTATAGTAATCACATTGCGCTATCAAGTTATATTACGATCATCTTTTAATTTGAAATATTTATATATTGACATAATGTACATGTATCTCAAATTAGTTGACGAGACATAACCATAATGATCGCACAAAAAGTGAGACATTCAAATGCCATTGATATGATAGAAACTGGAAGTTTCAGACACAGTTTACATCAATATAAGTAGATATTACTACTAAATGTTCTTGACTATCCAAACATTTGTTCAGTGTAAATACTTTTGAATCACTTTTAAATATTAAATCCAAGACGGACTTAACGTAATTCCTAATTCTTAATCGTGTAGGAATCTGATGTACAGTAGTTGTCCTTTGTTTGTGTAATTTATAAATACGTGTTTCTCGTTTTTTTTATATAGATTAGACCGTTGGTTATCCCGTTTGAATGGTTTTACACTAGTAGTTTTGGGGCCCTTTATAGCTTTTTGCTCGGTGTGAGCCAAGGCTCCGTGTTGAAGGCCGTACATTGACCTATAATGGTTTACTTTTATAAATTGTTATTTGGATGGAGAGTTGTCTCATTGGCACTCACACCACATCTTCCTATATCTATAAACGCTTTAAAATATAAAACAATTTCGTTTTATAAATTATAAATGTATGTCAAATTGATTAGAATATGTACAGTCACAATTCAAGTTAATCGGTTTATTTAAAAATAAACATATTCAATTCAATTCATAAAGTTAAAGTCTTTTTATTCATTCTATAACACGCCTGGTAAACCATCTAATCTCAACCAAACACTTCCTGTTGAGTCTTTCTGGTTCAAAATATCCAAAATAAACACAGGGTAGGTCGACTTTTCGTCAAAATACTGAAAATCGATGACATTTTTGTAAAATAGGAGAATGTCATGCCATAGATAATTGAATTAGGATTTGTTTCGTGTATAACACGGACCAATATGATTTAAAATGACATCGGAATGACTTTTCTCCTGCAGGTAAATGTGGCCAGTGCACTCAGCTATTGACAAAATTACAGTGAAATCATTGATAAAACTAACGCATATATCAGTAAATTAGTATTTTTCTAAAACCTTATATACATAAAATTACAGTTTGCTCTTTTTCTTTACTAATATAATTTCATTAAGCTAAATATGTTATAAAGTAGATCATGTTGAGATTTTCTGGTATCGGTTGAGATATTCTGGAACAATGTTGAGATCTTCTGGTGATTGAAATTTTCAACTAGCTAAGTATCAATTATACATTAAAAATGTACAACCGCCAAAATTCCTAAACTTGCCGTTTACTGTTTGACATTTCAACTGTCATTTTAATCTCGTCTTTTTCAACTGTCATTTTTTATCGTGTTTGTATAGTTATGGCATCAGCTTCTTATTAAGAGACCTTTGGTTTTAATAAAGTGAATACTGGTAGTGAATAGTGAAAAGCTGTGTTTTTTCTGTATTAAAGTTCTAGCGCTGGAGATTAATAGTCTAGCGCTGAAGATTAATAGTCTAGCGCTGGAGATTAATAGTCTAGCTCTGAAGATTAATAGTCTAGCGTTTGAGAAGCAGTTTTGCACAGAAGCTATAAAGTCAATAATGTTGTAATTGATATCTCCAGCGCTAGAATTTATTCATACATAGCTTAACTTGACATCTCAATAGCTAGCTTTTCAAAATCTACATCGCTATACTTTACCTTTGCAGTGCTGGGGTTTACATCAGTACTAAACTTTATCTACAGAACTGAGTTTTAAAACTGGACAATTTGCATTCCCTGTGCTATATTTACATAATCAGTGCTTAACTCTGAATCTTCAACACTAGACCTTTATTCTGCCTCATACCGTGGTAAAGGATTCCTTTTTTATAAAGAATACATAGACGTACCGCAGGAATGGGTCTCTTTATTCATAGATTAGTCTAATTTTAAATCAACTGGTAGCAATTTCACAAAGTAAAATGTCAGTGGGTCAGTTATTTTTCTATTACGTTTTTTTCTATGTTTATAATCAACATGAACAGGAGTAAAACTGTGCAGATTGTAGTATTGATGGTTTTATGAGTCATTAAAAGACTCATTGTCTAACTAAATGCATATGCAGGACGAGTACATGAAATGTAAATATGAATGTTACATGAACATAAACCCTCCTTTGTACTAGATTGACACGTGTGTGCTTTTGAAATGAAATTGATGTATACGTCCACTTGTATTTTTTGTCAATCTAATGAATTAAGCATTTTCCAACTGATTTTTATAGTTTGTTCCTATGTTGTACTGTTATTCTACTGTCCAGTGTTAGGGGAGGGTTGGGATCCCGCTAACATGTTTAACCCCGCAAAATTATGTATGTATGTGCCTGTACCAAGTTAAGAGCCTGTAATTCAGTGGTTGTCGTTTGTTTATGTGTTACATATTTGTTTTTCGTTCATCTTTTTTTTATATATAAATAAGGCCGTTAGTTTTTTCGTTACAATTGTCATTTCGGGGCCTTTTATAGCTGACTATGCAGTATGGGCTTTGCTCATTGTTGAAGGCCGTACGGTGACCTATAGTTGTAAATCTCTGTGTCTTTTTGGTCATTTGTGAAGAGTTGTCTCATTGGCAATTCAGTGGTTGTCGTTTGTTTATGTGTTACATATTTGTTTTTCGTTCATCTTTTTTTTTTATATATAAATAAGGCCGTTAGTTTTTTCGTTACAATTGTCATTTCGGGGCCTTTTATAGCTGACTATGCAGTATGGGCTTTGCTCATTGTTGAAGGCCGTACGGTGACCTATAGTTGTAAATCTCTGTGTCTTTTTGGTCATTTGTGAAGAGTTGTCTCATTGGCAATTCAGTGGTTGTCGTTTGTTTATGTGTTACATATTTGTTTTTCGTTCATCTTTTTTTTATATATAAATATGGCCGTTAGTTTTTTCGTTACAATTGTCATTTCGGGGCCTTTTATAGCTGACTATGCAGTATGGGCTTTGCTCATTGTTGAAGGCCGTACGGTGACCTATAGTTGTAAATCTCTGTGTCTTTTTGGCCATTTGTGAAGAGTTGTCTCATTGGCAATCATGCTTCATTTATATATATATATTTATAGTATACAAGGTATTATCCCGCAGTTAAGATTTGTCACTTTTTAAGAACGCATGCAAATCCGTAAAAAAACAGACGACTACCGGATGTACAACGGATACTTCATCCGTTGAATGTCCGTCAATTCAAAGTTTTGAACATGCTCGAAATTGTCCACCGGACAGAAGGGACATTGATGGATATCACGGATGTTGAACGGACATGAAACGAAAATTAACGGACGTCTTACGGACATGAACAGATTGTAAAAAGTAATCCGTTCGGCGTCCGTTTGCGTTATCCGTTAAGGTGTAACATGTGCTTAAATCTCCGGTCACACCTTACCAGATGGCGCGAACGGACGCCGAACGGATATTTTTTTTCAATCCGTCCGTTCCGTGAAACGAGTCTTGTTATCCGTTAGACGTCCGTCCATATCTGTTTCATTTCGTTCAGTATCCACTTTATCAGTCGACGTCCGGTTGGTCCGGTGGAAAAATTTGAGCATGTTAAAAACCTGTGAACGGACTTTTTTTACAATATTCGTCCGTTCTATGTTCGTTTTGTATCTGTTACTTGTCCGTTATACATCCGTTGGAGGTCCGGTAGACAGGTTCACTAACGCATTTTATCGGACATATAAAGGATAAAACGGATGTGAGACGGACATGAACAGAAGGATAACAGAACGATAATTGATTATAAAACGGATACATACCAATTGAAAATCGCGTCAGAAAAAACAATTATTGGTATGTTGGTTTTCTTTAGTAACATGAATATTTATGGCTTTTTATAGCCGACTACATGTATGCGGTATGGACTTTGATCATTGATGAAGGCTGTATGGTTACCTATAGTTGTTAATTTCTGTGTCATGTTGGTCTCTTGTGGAGAGTAATCTCATTAGCAATCATACCACATCTTCTTTTTTATATGATCTTCTAAAGCATGGCAAAGTTATTGGCTTTTTATTCTGACATTTGTTTTCTTATTTCTTATTCAGCCCTACCATTTCTCGGCATACTACACGTCCGTTTAATTTGTTCATTACATCGCGGACTCCTAACGGATGAAAATGGTGTAAATTGAAAAGTTTTGTCCATCCTTTCGGTGTCCGCGTTCGAGCTATCTGGTAAAGTGTGACCACAGTTTTAAGCAGAACTTGCATGTTAAGAATAGACACACACACATATGTTTAACCTTTTTCTGTATCATTGGAACAAAAACATACTAGTAGAAGTAGTAGTAATATATATATTGTGGTAGAGACAGAGGTCCTCGGGCGTTATCCGCCTGATCCAGTAAAAATGTTGGACCGACCAATCCAACCTGAATTACAACATATTGCTGGTCAATGTAGATTAAAAAACGATGTTTTAATGAAAGATAGTGGAAACGACACAATGAAATGTGTAATGCATGGTTGGGCCCATTGGAAAAAAGAGACATGAGGTCCAAAATACATACAAACAAAACCTGGAGAGCTTTTATATCTTTATGTGAAAATGACAATAAGCACGACTATAGAGCTTGAAATCGTCGTAGTAATATGATCGTAGTCAGGTCTTGAAAAGACCGTGATGAGGACACCGGGCTTGATCGTACTTTTGTAAAGGATACGGTCTTGAACCGCTAAGCATAACCGTAGAATAGTCGTAGTGGTTGTGTCGCATTATTAAGGTATAGTCTAGTGTTTTTATTAAGGTAGTATAGTAACATCGACGTTATATCGTAGCGAAGTACATGTGTCTGCGACTTGAATCGCGCTCAAGATACGATGGCACAGCAATCTTTGTGGACTACGACATTAACGCGCTCCTACTTAGACATGATTTCGCAACGACATATCACGATTGTTTTGAACATGTTGGCTACTCTCAATACGAACTGCAAGACCTCAAGACCGTACCACGACAATACTGCAGTACAATCGTCAAAAGCATTATAGAGATCGTAGTGCGATCATGGCCTAGTGTGACGGGGCCTGGATTATACTATAAATGTTGCTGAATATGACCAAATATTAAGGATGTGCTCTGAATGCAGTTGTGAACAAACAATCTAAGTTATAATCATTTCAATACAATGCGTGCGATTACACTAAGTTAGACGTCACTTTATATAGTTTCAAAATCGTTATTTTTTTTTGTGATAAGTAATATAAATTAATGACAAAAATGACATATTTTACTGACAATTAGATTATCACCACCATTATGAAGTCATTCTGTATGAAAAATTAAACCTAGAAAAGGGTTCGAAAAGTTCGATTGTTTAGTTTGTAACTATATTTTCTTTCTTATAAATGTAAGCATTTTCGACATTAAATAAAGTCTGTTACCGTCAGGAATCGAAATCATCTAAATAAAAACATAATAATAAATAAATATTATAAAATAATCTTATTTATACTTATAAAGCATACATTTTTCTATCGGCAATTCTAGAAATTGTATCAGTATTTAGATTTTAACTTTCCACAGACAGAAAACATCAGGTTAACTGCAAAAAGGCAGGGGCGGATGCAGGAATTTTCGAAAGGGGGGGTGCTAACCCAGGGCACCCAGGGCAAAGGGGGGGTGCAAAACATATGTCCCGATACAAATGCATTGATCGGCAAAAATAAAGGGGGGGTACGCACCCCCGGAACCCCCCCCCCCCCCTGGATCCGCCACTGAAAAAGGTAAACTCGAATAGTACCGCTCACTGATATAGTTAGTTTCGTTGTTCATTTTGGGAAAAAACTTAATTTTTACAATAGAAATTACATTTAATTATTTAAATTAAACTTTAGCATAGCCGTTTTAGCAGTTTTTGTTTTTATATAGTAATATTGCACGCGTGTTGGATTGCTAGTCGTAGTTAATTTGAACTTTGAAACCTCAGCGCCCATATTTTAACAATAATATACTTTATGACACAAAATAACCAGAAAGACTCAACATTGTGACAGAAAGACTCAACCAGTACCTTTATATCTCAACCATTTAGAATTTTTCATTTTCCTGCTTAGAATAGGCTTGACAAAAAATATTTTTGCAATTAACAGACGTTGTTATCGTAAAGCATAAAAAAAAACACAAATAATTGACATATTTTCTTGCTAGGTCATTAAAACCATAGCAGTTTTATCGGATTCAAAAAAAGTAAACATGATAATCCGTAGGAGAAAAGTGATTGTGACTTCAATTTCAGATATTTTGAACCAAACAGAGACATATTAGCTACAATTATCATTTATCTATGGCATGACATTCTCCTATTTTATAAAAAAGTCATTGATTTTCAGTAAATTGACGAAAAGTCGACCTACCCTTTTATGTTTATTTTGAATATTTTGAACCAGAAAGACTCAACAGGAAGTGCCAGAATACTTTTTTCCGTCTCAACATTTTGGTTGAGATTAGATGGTTTACCAGGCGTGTATAATTACAAGCACTTTTATCTTTTAAATCTTAACTGATTTATATTTGTTTGCGCAAGATGTTATCATTAGGTGTAATGACCTACATGTATAGTGATTTGATTTAAGCATACCTAATATAAAAACACATCAGCTGAATGTCGGGGATAGCATGGGTAAATGATTCACGAAAATACAAAACTAGGAAAAATATTGATATGAACTGATTTTTAATTTTATACATTAATTTAAAATAATGTGATCAAAATTCTTTTTTTTTAAATAAATAAAAAAAATTAAACTCTCACGCTTTGAAATTACATTGCATTATGGTGTTATGTGTTAGGTGTATAATGCAAAAAACGGAACGAGAATGGTGTAATGACACAAGGTGTATGGTGAATTGGTGTAATAGTGTTTGGTGTTATGGGGAAGTTTACACCATCTAAGGACTGTATAATATATATGTAAGTAGAACACACCTGCTAAAGCTCGGGCATATATACAGCTTGTAAACTGTTGTAGGATAAATTTTTGAAAGATATATTATGTCTGGAGAATTTCATATAAGGTATGAAAAGCCCTCTCCCTTTTCCAAAGTACATTATTTGTTTTCTTTCTGTTAAATTCTATTATTTTCGTTTTTCTGGCCTTCTAACCCAATTATTCTTTCCTTTTGCTATTATGCATTTTTTGGTAAAAGTGAAATTAAATTAAAAGTTTGCACCGCTTCAAACATGAAATAAATGAAACTGCGTACAATAGACCATTATTATTCTGATAAAATATGCTTCCAGGACAATCCATCATTGCTTTTCCTTTTGAGAGCCCTATTAACATGCCAATGGTAGGATTTGAATCATGTATAAATGACTAAGGCTAATTCGAAGGGTGGTCGGAGGAGCCCTGATCCCGAAATTCCGGGCTTAAAAACTACACATTTAAAGATGCGTATTTTATCAAAATTCATATCCCGACTTCCCAAAATTCGAGAAAAAAAATATTCTCGGATCCCGTAAGGATCAATACCAAAATCCCGATCCCGACGTCCCGAAAAAGCGCTGCCTCCCTCTAATCTCTACCCTACTTTCATTTTGGCCGAAACACTACTTTCACTTTGAACAATAAATTTGTTTGCCCCATTTATGGGCATTATGTTTTCTAGTCTGTGCGTCCGTCCGTTCGTTCCTAAGTTCGTCTGTCCCGCTTCAGATTCAAGTTTTTTCGAGGTAGTTTTTGGTGAAGTTGAAGTTGAAGTCCACTCAACTCGAAACTTGGTAAATGTGTTTACTTTGATATGATCTTTCTAATTTTTTTAAAGTTTACCCCAATTCACGGTCCATTGAACATAAAAATGATAGTGCCGATGTGGCATCCGTATACTATGGACACATTCTTGTTTCCACATGTTTTACTTTTTCAATATATATGCAACTGGTATGACCCCTTAGCTAGTAAATATTTCAAAGAAAACAGTAGACATAATACAGAGAGTCTCTATATATTGTAGTAGTATAATCGTAGTTTACTTGTGTTTAAACGCGAAAAATAATTGTCTCTAAGGAGGTATAATAGTTGTGGTTCTTGCGATCTAAAAACCATGATATGGAGAACGCTCTGATTAGCTCATTTATTTTTCATTTTTGTAATCTCTCATACGATTGGTTATTCTTGTGCATGTTTAAAACCGGATGTATGTTCCATTACTAAAAGTCAGTCTGATAACGGAAACAATACCAGGACGCTTATTTTGACGTTTTTCTCCCAAAGTAACTCAATCTGAATATTTATAAGAACGGATGACAAATGTGACTACGCATGTTACCTATAGGAGAGGGGGGCAAGGGGTTTAACTGTTATGCTGTTATGGGGCATTTTAATTCTTTGTTATCTGTTATTCTGAAAATATATTTACTGTTAGCTGTTATTGTCTTATTCTTTGTTAGCTGTTATAGGACTATTATCTATTTTGTTATCGGTTATTGTGAGAATGTATTTGCTGTTAACTGTTATTGAAAATTAAAATGTTAGCATTTTGACAGCCAATCTTCCGTAGAATTTGAAGATAATTGAAAATTGTGATTTGGATGGATACTAGTCTCATTGGCACGCTTACCACATCTTCTTACAATGTATATCTATTGGGTCGTCTTTCTACTGGTAATATCGGGTGGCCCTGTATTTGCAGAAGAATTTCAGTAACATACATCACATAAACATATTAAAATCAATTGGACCCAGGACCATTCCAGTATATATTATTATTATACTTTGTATTAAATTCCATTGTCTGTGAACATGTAGCATTTTGTACAAATTATAATTCACTTATTACTTGTACAATTACTTGTACAATAACTTATAGTATGGATTTTGTTATAAAAAAAGCATTGGTACACCCTATAGATTTTTTTTATTCAATGACCACATAACAATCTTTATGTTGTACTATTACACCACTGTCCCTGATTAGGGGAGGATTGGACACCAACTAGCATGCTAACATTGACGCAGTCACATTCTGTATGTGCCTACTTCCAAGTCATGAACCTGGATTCAGTGGTTGTAGTTTGTTACTGTGTTACTAAGTTTCTCGTTCACTATTTTGTGGATAAATTAGGCAGTTAGTTTTCTCCTTTGAATTGTTTTACATTACTAAGTGGTATGGATTTGAATTATGGCTTTTGAAATTATACAACATCTTTTTCTTTTAGCATTTATATTAAGTGCTACTCCCTCTCTTTTCATTTACATGAAAGAGAACCCTGACCACCATATTTTTAAAAGCTTTTTAACTGCTTCACATGGCGAAAATTGAAGCTCTGAAACCATTGATGCAAATAAAGATGTGTCTTCAGTTTAATTTTTCAACAAATACCCTTTTTAAAATCCTACAGCTTCTCCAATGCTGTATCCAAATTTTCCATATTCTATAATTTTACATAAGATGCATGATTGGTGTTTCACTTGGTGTCATCCAAATTTTCACTAGGTCCAAATTCTATTATACTATCAGAATTGTCACTTGAGGCAATTTCTATTATCAGAAGAACCATAACTGGCATGCGTGTTTCAGTTACATGTCCTGTCTCCACTTATCTGGGTATTTTTGTATTTTATAAGTAAGTTTTATCATGAGGTCATTAAATAAAAAGATATATTGTGCATCAATGTTTTTTTTTATTACTTGTATATATATTGCTTTTTAGAAGAAAAAAATCTAAAAATCAAATTTATAATAAAGTGTCACTGGCTGCACTATTTTCAAAAATTAAATAAAAAAACCTAAATCATTAACAATTGATCCCCCAAATGCCCTAGATTAATAATATCCCTATATCAAAAACAGAAACTAGTAATTTCGTTCAGAAAAATTCAACAATCATACTATAACTTATTGTACAAGTTACGGAAAAAAATCAACCAAGGCAGAACTGCCTCAACGGCCGAAACGTCTTGTTTACACAAATTACAATTTTCTAGGTCCATACCACAAGTTATATACTAAGATCTACGAGTCATCTACTGGATTGGTCCTGAGCAGATTTGTTTTCATATTTCATTTACTGTTATCTGTTATTATCCCTTTTCAATTCCTTGTTATCTGTTTTTCACCAAATCAATTCACTGTTTTGCTGTTATGGGGACCCCCCTTGCCCCCCCTCATAGGACACAGAGGCATGATTATTAACTAATTGCGGAAGGAAGAGAAGCGACACACAACATGAGGTCTTCTCGTTTAATAGTCTAGATAGATATTATTGTGATCAACAGAGAAAAGTTTCTGAATGTGATAAATTTAAATCACTGTAAAACGTCACCTTTTAACTCATTAATTCGCCTTGAGATATAAAACGATTTATTTTCATAAACATTTATATGCATGCCGAATCGAGATCTTAATATATAAAGTATAATAGGGAATAATTACCCTATTAAATTTCTTTCAGAAAGTCATCGTTGTTATTTTCGTTTTAGATTTGGAACTATCCTACTAACGTTAGTATGATAGTTCTTGTTTAGATATAGGTTATAATGATATAAAGTTTGATCATTTCGCTCTGGGAGGTGAAACAATATGTCTTTATTTTGTCAGGCGTAGCAGCACACACATTGTCAACAAAAACAATACTTAATGATTTACATTTGTTAATGTCTATCCTTTGGATTATTGTGAAGAGTTGTTTTATTGGCAATCGTACCCCAATCTTCTATTGTTTATTCTAAGATAGACTTGGCTATTTGTAAGACCCTGTTTGGTGATATATCTCCTCCTTTCAGTGACGGATCCAGAGGGGGGGCGTATAGCAGAGGCGGATTTAGGGGGGGCAGGAGGCCCAGCCCCCCCCTTTTCAGAAATTTTTAGTTGGTTATATAGGGAATCACTGAAGCGTGACGGAATCGGCCCCCGCCCCCTTAGGCAGACAGTGAGCCCCCTTTTATGAAAATTTCTAGATCCGCCACTGTATAGGTTGAGGATGACAAGTATGACACCTTCAAAGTGACAAAGGATTGAGCATGAACGTATTGACTTCTATTTCACAATTCCACAAAACAGAATCAAAGTAATACTCTATTACACTATCAAGAAAAAGAAGTCCCACTACAATAGTTTACGTACGAAAACATGTTTACCCAAAACGCCTCAGCTCATTAATAACATAGCTGAATAATGATCCCCAGTCAGTAAGCTCTAGAAATATTTAAAGTATAAGGTACTGACCATTTGATGTGAGGAGGCAGTCTGAGATATTTGAGAGAACAAAATTCTGACCCTGATTTTTACCTTAAACAAAAGTTCTGGCCGTTTCATGATCGAAAACATAATTATTTAGCATTAAATGAACATGATGAATAAAAACGGGCGTAATGTTTTCGGGGCTGGGGTTTGAATTTAACCCCCATATCTGACCGGAATGTCTGTTTCGGCGAACTGATATTTTAAATACTTTTTTCAAGGCCCAACTGCCTCCTGCCTGCTTGATGTTGCCTTTAGGTCTCCATTCTTCGACGTCATTATAAATTCGTTGCTTTTGGTTGATTGATAACCCCTCGCTTCCATTTTTGGGTGGAACATTTCAACCAAACATTTGGATAGAAATTACTTGTTTAGTTTTTTCGTGTCGGTTGTATTGTAAATTTCAATGAATAGCCCGGTGTATATCTGTTTTACGACAAGATATATGTGAGGTTATTCTACCTTAACATGCATGTACAACAAACGATAATTTTCCATTTATGTTTTTTACTATGTTTTCATTCTATGTTTTTTTACCCAAAAAAGGTTAAAAAAAATGTTCGACTCGCTCCACTCGGCAAACTTTACATCCTCCCCTCACCCCCACCCTTTTCCCAAATTCTGGATCTGCCCTTGCCTTCGATACAGACAGACAATATAAAATACGTTTTGTTTTTTTAATTCTTTGTTCATCAATTTAGAACATAGGTACAACTCCCTTAAGCAAAGTAGATGAGTTTATTATTGCGCTTATGTCATTTTAGACTTATATGCGATCTTAATTTTTATGATTATTTTTTTTAGAAAAAAAACCAGTTTCATTTACATGAAATATTTCACAATGCGTGTTCTAATTATTGCGTTTACAACTCTGTCGCATTTTTTGCAATAATAAAAACCTCAATATAACTCGAAAACTATGGGTAATCTCATTGTTCGTACACAAAAATAAAAATAACGTTACGTCATTGGTTGAATTGCAATTGTTTAGAACGTTTTTAACTAATCACAACGTTTTGGTGTACGCTTTGGAATATATTACCCAGAATGCATTAGATTCTAAAGCAGCGAAATTCTGAATTAACATTTTTCTTATTGGTATGCAAAACAACGCGAAATCAGTCATATTGAATCAAGACGATGTTCAAATCTCGGTTATCAAACCAAAATGATGTTGACTTTGCTGCTATTTTGGTATGATAGTTGTATGATACACAAGCTCTAAACCGTTTCAATTCAACGTAGCTCTTCATAACCACATTTTTACACAGCATATACATGTAGCTACAATGTATATACAATAGAATGCCAATCTGAAAATACATTTCATTGTTCAAAAGATGTTTCCATGTTGAAGCATTGTTGCTGTTTTGTGTCCAATTCTGAAAATTTTCTAGCAGTGTTCAATTTTTTCATTTGTCAATTGAATTAAAAAAGTTTGCACTGAATAATGTCGTCTGCGGAAAGTTTTCGTTTTTTTCCAAATTATAAAGAAAGGCCCACAAATAAAAACGTTTAGGTCTATATAAATGAAGTTAAATTAATTTTTCATTTCATTTCAAAGCAAATAAATTATAATAACTGCTATCTCTTATTTCAATTTGTAAAATTTAAAAAAGGAAGATGTGGTATGATTGCCTATGACACACCTTTTCACAAGAGACTTATTGAAATAAAAAAAAATACTATATGTCGACGTACGGCCTTCAACAATTTACAAATCCCATGCTGCAGTTTCCTGTAAAAATGCCTTTTAGGAGATATGTTAATATGAGGTGTTGACCGCTAACAAGTTGTTTGCCTCAACCGGTTGGTGGTTTATAATCTATGACCAAATGTAGTCATTCGAATAAACGAAAACATACGACTATTGATAACACATTAATGTATCGAACCAAAGATTTAAACGGTGCTGTCGATGTTAATAAGGAGGGTGAACCCATAAATATATACTTGCCAATGATGTAGTATTGCATGACACGAGTTCTGTTCTTCTCATATATGTTATGATGGTATGATACTAAACCCTAACGATATGATGAAAACATAATATATCAATCAGTTTAATTGAAGTCTGAAGCTGGTATAGTGCGGTGATTGAAGGCAGATTTTTAGAATTTAATCTCCCCACCGAGCATACACCTTCATAATATATAATTGGAAAGAGGAAATCGTGTACTATAATTATATGCCTGTCGTCAGGACTTGATATGGTCACATTTTTTTCAAATCGAGGTCAAAGGTCATATGTAAAAATCTGTGCAAATTTGGGAGGGTTTCAATTTTGACATTTTTTTTCTATTTCTAAACTCTACCTAAATACAAATGATACTGTTTTGGCTTAAGTAATCAGTGTTAATGTTTGTTATTATACATAAACCTTAATCATTGAGATTTTTTTATTAAAAAAAATCCTAAAACGACGTTTGATAAACAAAACTTCAAAAATCAAGTTTTCAACCTATAAAATGATTAAAGCACCTTATTAACCTTATGAAAAATATCAATTTCAGGTAAAAATCAAGTGTCATGCAGGACAATACTTCAAAATTATTTTTTAAACTATCATAGTGGGTGAGGTATCACACCAAAGCCATAGAACACTACAGTCAAATATGACCTCAAATTGAATTTGCGGATACTTCAGGTTTTTTTGCTTTTTGGTTTTTTTCACAATTATTACTGCTACCATAGTATTATCTTTTGTTGTGTATTTGACTCGGGTTAATATCTATTACATTATAGGCTTTGTAACTATATCCCCCCTTTTTTCCCTTGCAACGTACCACAAACTCCAAAAGTATTCCATAAAAAAAAAAGAAGATGTGATATGATTGCAAATGAGACAACACTCCAAATGAGACCAAATGAGACATAAAACAATTATATGTCCTGTACGGGCTTCAACAATGAGTAAAATTCATACTGCATAGTATTCAATTCCCGAAATGAATACTGTAAAACAAACAAAAAATCTAACGGTCTGATTCATGTACAAAATAAATAAGAAACAAACAAATATAGTATATAGAAACAAACGAAAAACACTGCATTACCGTTTCGTGACTTGAAACAGACACATACAGATAGTGGCGGGGTTTTACTTTTTAAGGGCACGCCAACATTCCCCTAACCTCTGGCTGGAACCGTGTGTACCAGTGCAACAAGCTTTATACCAAATCAACCATTATCTCCATCATCTTCATTTTCATCAACCGTCATAAGACATGTTTTAATAGTTCTACACATTTCACTCATGGCCACTGGTCTGCACATGAAAGGTTCTGCTCAAAGCAAACACGTTATTTTGAGTTTTTCTTTACAAGTACAGACAAGGTATTGTAGGAAGTCCAAAGACATTTGTTCCTAAAAAAAATACCAGCTTCAAACCATCCCTATCAATTCGTCCAAGATTTAACAGAGATCTAAAAGGGGGTTTAGGAAGGTGTGATGACATCCATATGCTTGTCTGCAAAGATGCTGGGAAACATTATACGAGACGTACACACTATCTTGAATTCGCTCAATTTCATGGTTGGTAACACATTAGATAGTTTCGCACTTTACTGTAAGAAGCATGAAATCCATTGGCATTCAATGTTTCAACAAGGTGTTTTGAACCAAACTCATGGTTCATTTGTAAAGCTAATCCTAAATGAAAGGGAGTAAAACAAAAACAATTGCCTCAACAATTGTTTACCATTTCCACAATTTCTCTGGTGCCATTTCCTTAGAATAGTCGTGGCTGTATGCAGTTTCATTGAGTAACCATAGAATGAATATCAATAAATACGAATGCATTGACTGAATTGAAGAAGGGAGAGACAATTCATCCGAAGTTGGGTAGTCTTCTGTAGAGTTTCGATGTCTTTTCTAAGTAAACATGCAGCGAAATGAAATATCTGTCCGTTATTTGTGTCTATTACAGTTGACATTGATATTTTGAGGTCAGTTTTCAATTGACTAGAAGCTTATATGGCATCTCAAACAGTTATTTTGCTACTAAATATTATGTTATATTTGCCTTGAACTTGTTGAAGTTGTTTGACAACTGAATTTCTATAGAAATAAATGAGTTTAGACAGCATTTTACACGTAGAATATTTTAAATTAGAATCAGCCGGAAGAAATGATCTATATTTATCAAGTAACGGTGTCATGAGGAATGACCATTAAATCATTGTCAATAGCCAAAATAAAATTAGTAAAAGCAGTATCGTGATCTGAGATATCTGCTTCCACGGGTTTGGATTTTTTTTTCGTTTTTATCAAATAATTTGTAATGCAACCAACATGACAGAGTGCTTGAAGTTTAATAGATGGACAGGAAACTATATCAACTTTATCTGACACGGATAAAACATTTTTAATACGCTCATCTGATTCAAACTTGAGTAATTTTTTTATCTTTCTAAAATGTTTTGTTGCAACAAAATAAACAAGCGTTCCAGTTGAACGACTGCATTTTAGAACGTGTACAAATACCCGAAACTGAGGGACAACAGTCAGATAATTGTATGTTGTCATTAAATATCAGACTAGAAGCTTTCTTGCTCTAAAAGGGGGAACAAATATGTTTACTTGTGTACGTTTTGCAGCATGAACGATGATAAACTGCCTGCACGGAGTTCTTCAAATTAACAGCTATCGCATGAAACACCTTGATGTTCACCTCATCCAATCTTTTATGGAATGCAGATACAAAAATCGACTTACCTAAACTGGTAAATTGACTCAAAATATCAATCGAGGTTTTTTTGGCATATTATGCACTGCATAAAATTTAACGACTTTTGTCTTTTCTTTGGACTTAATGGAGCAAGTTGTAAAGGACTTGACATATCACGGAATATTTACTGAAACTATCCGTCAATTATTTTGATTTTACAATAAGACTTTTCTGACGAAGTATATTTGATGTTTTATAACGAAAAAAACATAGAATATAAACATATACAAACAAAGTATGTGGCAAATGTGGCATATATCAGTGCACTTTAATTGAAAATATGTGTATATAATAGCGAAAAAGGTAGCAATTTCATATATCATTTGAGAGCAAATTATTGACCAATACACAAAATGTGACGGCAGGCAAGTGATTGAGTTCCGTGTTGAAATTGAAGATTTTTACTACATTCTTTTTTCATTGATTTCTTAAGGTTTTTTTTATATTTTGGTTCCGAAATTTTTATCACTTATTAGTTTTATTAAATACTATATGCTTAAAATATTATGGAATAATTTTTATTACCACTATGAAGAAGAAACTAAAATTTGAGTCTGAATTTGCAATTAGAATTACCTAAATTTTAATTAGTCTAAACTTCGCAAATTTTATAGATTAGAAAAAAATAGAATACTGAATAGAATATTTTGACATATAAAAATAGCTTCAGGAAATCTATTTCGATTGAATGTAAGCAAACATACACATTTTTTTATTTTGAAATAAGGGGTTGAAACTCTTCAATATACTACCAGTCATTGAAACGACTTTTTAGAAAAAAAGTGACCGTACGAAATTCTGACGACAAGGCAAAAACTAAAGAAGACATATTTGTCTTTAAGTTAAGATCATTTTTAGCCGTGTGTTATGTAGGGTGATTTGCTATCTAGACGACTTTTTACACTTCTGTCACCGCACTAAGTAGTATGATGAAGTAGTATGCCCGACACCTATTTGCACTTGTCCCGGACAATCGGACAAACGGTAATGTCGAGCCCTGAAAACAATGGAATATCTACAATACTTCAAATTGTAATCATTGCAATACCACTAAGGATTATGAACATATGTTTCTGAAATGTCATTTTTTTGGTGACTTCTTTAGTAAAATAATAAATCTTCTTAAAACATTGAATATTGATAATAATTTTCAAACATTGAAGAATTTAGTATATGGTGTAAAATTAATGATGAACAATATTATGAAATCAATTATTTGATTACATTAATAATGTTTTGTATATATAAAGCTTACAACATGTCTGAACAGAAAACAGAATCTATAAATGTGAAGCTGTACTCAAAGCAGAATTTAAGTAAAGTTACAAACTACAGGCAAAATGTAAGAATACATAATACAAATGTATTATAGATAAAATACACATCTTGAACTGATAAAGTAATATAAATTTTACAAAATACACATCTTGAACTGATAAAGTAATATAAATTTTACAAAATACACATCTTGAACTGATAAAGTAATATAAATTTTACAAAATACACATCTTGAACTGATAAAGTAATATAAATTTTACAAAATACACATCTTGAACTGATAATGTAATATAAATTTTACAAAATACACATCTTGAACTGATAAAGTAATATAAATTTTACAAAATACACATCTTGAACTGATAAAGTAATATAAATTTTACAAAATACACATCTTGAACTGATAAAGTAATATAAATTTTACAAATACACATCTTGAACTGATAAAGTAATATAAATTTTACAAAATACACATCTTGAACTGATAAAGTAATATAAATTTTACAAAATACACATCTTGAACTGATAAAGTAATATAAATTTTACAAAATACACATCTTGAACTGATAAAGTAATATAGATTTTACCGTTCACCGCTACATGTGACGATTAATAACGGGACTATTTACCGTTATAAAATGAAGATAAAAAAATGAAATATTTAATTAATCTTAATCTTCTTTATACTAAAGATAAATTTTGATTCAGAAATACCTGTGAAAATGCTACATCACATCTGTTTGTTTTATTTTTAAAGTCATGACCGGTGTGACAATTTTGTTTCAAAACCAGGAAGATATTTGATAGAAAAGCAATTCACACGTTTACGGAGAAAATATGAAAACATTTCGGAAACAATACTAAAAAACAATTATTGCTAGATGATATATATATATAAACATGATAAAGTAAATAGTTAAACAAATAAATCTCACTGATATTTACTTGTTTATTACATTGCTGATAATTTTATAATTTAGCTGTTAAATTAAAACTAATGTTAATTGAATATAATGATGCTTACAAGAAAACAACTCTAGATTTATTGTATTTACACACATGGATTCTTCACTGGAATGCTGGACTAGTGAAGTAAATTGTTAACAGCAGAAAGTGCAATTTGTTATTGAACAAAACAAATTGATAAAACTCACTGGTTTTTCACACAGTAACACTAGCGATACCTGCTGTGTAAAAGGAAATGTACAATATACATGCAAGATCAACGTTCAAATGACAGACTTTTGACACACAACAAAAAGGCAAACTCCATTAGGGGGGATCATTCAACCTTTTTTTTGTCACAATTTAAAATTAGGTCTCATATTCATTACACTTCAGATTTAAATAGTTATTGGAATACTTTCGGTTAGGTTTCTTCTTGTCAGTAAAAGGGTAAATTTGAAAAAGTTTCAAGCAATGTTTGATAACCTGGTTTTATCTTTAGGCTAATCACATATAGCTACAGTCAGTGAAGTTTTAATTAGCCTGTGCTTATTATGTTTTATAGATCATGATAAATGTACTATGGTTGTTTAAGACTAACAGTTCTCTTGTTTCATTGTTGTAAGATATACCGCTCGGTTTATTAATGCCATCGTCTGCTGACAAGACAATGTCATGTTTCTGTCCATCATTAGATATTCTATGTATGTTGTTTGATCTATTTCCTGCTACATACAAATCCCCACGGTCATCTACAGATACACCACTAACACATTTCAGGTCAGGACTGTTGTATATCTCACGTTCATTTCCATCCGAAGGAACTAAGAATACTTTACTACAAAGTAAGTCAGTACAATAGACATCACCATCCTGATTGGCACAGATTTCCCAAGGAACAAATGTTGTTTGTATTGTATTAAGAACTTTACCATTGATATCCACTATAGTTATAGTGTTAAATCCATTTCCTACCCAGATCTTATCCTTTACACTGGTGATTTCATTACAGAATCCTTCAACTTTAATTATCCTAACAGGCTTCAATGTTGTCAGGTCGATGATCTGTATACCTTTATCACCAACAGATACTACAGCATGGGTTTTGTCATAATAGCTAATATTCTGTGGTGTATAATCCAAATCAATCACGCCGGAGTTCGACCCATCAAGTTTACAAACACTAAGTCGATTCTCATTGTAGTGACAGAGGAGTAACCTTTCATCAGAAATAAAGCATCCTCTAATGATACTTACTGCATTTCCTAATTGCCTGATCGGGAATGAATGTTTCAGTGATAACTTTATTTCGTCCCTAACGATAAATTGACCTTGTTGATCAATATCTAGTAAAAGCAGTTGGACTTGGACATTTTCTACCGTTATTGTACCTAAGTCTGGGACTAGTTTACTAATGTTCGACTCGGATTCTGGCGGATGATATTTTAGTATTGGAACAGTAGCTGCTTGGATTTCTCTGATTTCCAATTCTTGCTGGTAAGTTTGTGCATCTAAAAATTTTACCAACTGGAATAAATGGATTTCTGATGTATGTTGCTTGAGTGAATGTAGATCACTTTTCCATGTAGACAAGGAGTCTAAGCTGGATTGGAAGCTATTTCTGTTTCGGGACACCATCTCAGTACAGGTTTTATACCTAGAATCAATGTCTTTATGAATATCTGCTTCTAACCTATCTAAATAAGCAATAATGTTCTGCTTCATTTCCGACACCCTTTTTTTTATTTTGTTTCGATTTTTTTCTAAATCAACAAGTGTTGTCTCATTTTGACTCAGTATGTTCTCTGTAACTTGGCATAGGTTGGAAAGCCTTCTCTCTAGATCAGAAATAGCAGTGCCATCTTTCACGCCTCTAGCAGCTTTTTCAATTGAAATGATAGACTTGCAATGTTGATGTGATATCGGAACACATGAATCGCAGATTACTTTGTCATGTTGACAGCAGTACAGTATTGTCTTTTGATCAGGATGATTCTTGCAGTTCTTGGACAATTTGAGAAGTGAAGAACTGAGTTGTTGTATTTCTTTCATTGGTACAGTACTTGTAACTTTAGGCGTTACTATTTCAGCGATCAATCAGCGGTCATCGATCAGTCACCGATCAGTCAAGTTCGCGTCAAACTCACGTCAGCAATCCGTCAGACTTATAGTAAAAGTAATTGACTGATCGGACTGATCGGACGGATAGTACCGATCGACCTTGATGACGGATTGAACTTTAATACGTCACATGATGAACTAATACAAATTACGGAATTTTAGTTTCGTTTAATCTAATTAAAATGGCGACTCGTGAAAATCGAACGTTCAATGATACATTTTATTTATTAATTATTTAGCAAAGTTTTATGAATTGAAATGAAAAGAAATGTACAGATAAAACCTAAATTAAAATATCATCATTAAAGAATGGTATTTTTCGTTTTATTTAGGTTATATATTTTCAAACCCGGCGAGTGTCTACATCGCGAAATTGATTTTATTATTTCCAAACATACTCGGGAAAAACAAAATGAAGGATCAGTTATTGAAAAATGTAGTCTATTTTTTTCAATATTTAAAGTTTTTGTATCCTTATCATCATAAAATTCTTTAAAAAAAACTGATCATAATCATGGACTTTCTATATTCTCGTCACAATCGAAGCCTTTAAAATAACAAATTACAAAAATAAATGCTGTTTTTTAACAAGAAATATGAATAATTTTAAACAATGCAAACAACATTACATTTTTTTTTTTGATAGTCTTTTTTACCTTAATAAAAAAATAACTACTCCTAAACAATAAAAAGTACAAAAATCCAATGGTGGTAAACATAAATATATTCCTTAAAAAGAAAGAAATAATTTTAGGCAGATTTATTCTTGAATAATTCACATTTTCTACAAAAAACATATGAAAATCATTTATAACAACTGATTGCAATTGAAATTACAATATTTTCCAATATGAGAAGAAATATTTGCATTTTTGGCAACGCGTACAAAAAAATAATATCTTTTTCCTTAAAGTAAACATAATTTATGAAGAACAACCAATCCTGATGAACAAAAGTAATGAAATCATATGGCGGTTAATAATTTATATCATAATAAAGCAATAACTGCATTCTTATTCCACAAAAATAAAAGTTTAAGTATTTTAAGTCTCATTATATCTCAATTCTAATCAGCAGACTTGTCTCAAGATGGTAAAATAACTGATTTCAAATAAAATAGTATAATTTTTAATAAAAAGAAGAATAATTTAAAGAAATATTTGCATTTTAGGCTACGCGTACAAAAATTTAGTATCTTTTTCCTTAAAGTAAGCATATTTTATGAAGAACAGCCAATCTTGATGTACAAAAAGTACTCAAATCATATGACAGTAAATAATGTGTATCAAAATAAATCAATTACTGCATTCTTATTCCACAAAAATAAAAGTTTAAGTATTTTAATTCTCATTATATCTCAATTCTGATTAGAAGACTTGTCTCAAGATGGTAAAAATAACTGATTTCAAATTAAATAGTATCATTTTTGATAAAAAGAAGAATAGTTTTGGTTATTTTAAGCAATGTGAACAAAGTTTTAGTATGATTTTTCTGATATTCTTTTAATTTTATGAAAAAAAAAATATTCTAAACTATAAAAAGTACAAAAATTTAATGGCGGTCAATAATTTTCAGTAAAATGAAGAAATATTTGCATTTAAGGCAACGCATACAAAAATTTAGTATCATTTTCCTTAAAGTAAGCATATTTTATGAAGAACAGCTAATCTTGATGTAGAAAAAGTACTGAAATCAAATGATGGTTAATAATTTGTATCAAAATAAATCAATAACTGCACTCTTATTCCACAAAAATAAAAGTTTAAGTATTTTGATTCTCATTATATCTCAATTCTGATTAGAAGACTCATCTCAAAATGGTAAAAATAACTGATTTCAAATTAAATAGTATCATTTTTGATAAAAAGAAGAATAATTTTGGTTATTTTAAGCAATGTGAACAAAGTTTTAGTATGATTTTTCTGATATTCTTTTAATTTTATGAAAAAAAACTATTCTAAACTATAAAAAGTACAAAAATTTAATGGCGGTCAATAATTTTCAGTAAAAGGAAGAAATATTTGCATTTTAGGCTACGCGTACAAAAATTTAGTATCTTTTTCCTTAAAGTAAGCATATTTTATGAAGAACAGCCAATCTTGATGTACAAAAAGTACTGAAATCATATGCCAGTTTATAATTTGTATCAAAATAAATCAATAACTGCACTCTTATTCCACAAAAATGAAAGTTTAAGTATTTTAATTTTCATTATATCTCAATTCTGATTAGAAGACTTGTCTCAAGATGGTAAAAATAACTGATTTTAAATTAAATAGTATCATTTTTAATAAAAAGAAGAATAATTTTGGTTATTTTAAGCAATGTGAACAAAGTTTTAGTATGATTTTTCTGATATTCTTTTAATTTATGAAAAAAAACTATTCTAAACTATAAAAAGTACAAAAATTTAATGGCGGTCAATAATTTTCAGTAAAAGGAAGAAATATTTGCATTTTAGGCTACGCGTACAAAAATTTAGTATCTTTTTCCTTAAAGTAAGCATATTTTATGAAGAACAGCCAATCTTGATGTACAAAAAGTACTCAAATCATATGACGGTTAATAATTTGTATCAAAATAAATCAATAACTACATTCTTATTCCACAAAAATAAAAGTTTAAGTATTTTAATTCTCATTATATCTCAATTCTGATTAGAAGACTTGTCTCAAGATGGTAAAAATAACTGATTTAAAATAAAATAGTATCATTTTTTATAAAAAGAATAATAATTTTGGTAATTCTAATCAATGCGAAAAAAAAAATTAATATTATTTCTTTGACATTCTTTTAATTTCACGAAAAAACAACCTATTCGAAACTATAAAAAGTTCAAAAATCCAATGGCGGTCAATAATAACCATTTTCGTAGGAATAAGTTTATGTTAACAGAGTCATATAATACAATTATGTATTATATGTCTCTGATCTCACATAGGTTATTTGACTTATTTGACGGATCCTATGGGTCACCGATCACCGATCACTCATCGATCAGTCAAACATCCGTCACCGATCATTCACCGATCAGTCAAGTTCACGTCAAACAGTTACGCCTAAGGTTGCAAGTACTGTACTACCTTGTGAGGTGGGGACATCTTTTCGTGAACTCTGGAACACGCCTTACATACAAGTTCACTACAATCACTACACCAAGCTACATCTGTAATGTCTTCACCACCGCGCTGACAACCAGCACAGAATTTACTGTCCGCCATTCTGTAAGAATAGAAAAATATAGAGTCTGTAGTTAAGATACTCACTAAAGTATAAAAATTGTGAGGGTCCTTTTTTTTATACCTCAAATGATCGGTAAAGATTTCTGGTTAAATGTAGACATGGATAGTAGTACATCTTATGGAATTTTCAAAGGAAATTATATCAAAACATTTTTATTCTTTTGATATGTGAGTGTTCAGCCTGAACTGTATAAACTCCTTATGCAATAATGACCGAAAAGCTGCAGAAAAAAATGTGTAATCTAAATGTTTTGTCTTTAAGAAAACAAAATGATAACCATGTCGATATTAAATGGAAAACAATTAGAGAGTACCCAAAATCTTAGCAACTACTTAAGACGAATAGTAGTTTGTGACAAAAATGAATACTAATTTATTTCACAAGTTAAATAAATAAAAAATAAAACTATACAGAAAAGTACATCTTGAGGAGGGGGAATAAAACATCATATATTACAGTCGGAATAAAAGAAGAGTAAGAATTTATTTAAAACTTTTGGAAAATTTTATTGAGAACGATATAGAAATATGCAAACTACTGTCATTCTTATATCGTAAAAAAACATAAAATAGTACAATTTATCAACAAAACTAAGAATTAAAAAAAGGGGAGGGGGTCCATTCACCTCACGCCTTTGTTAAAGAGAAATATCAAGATTATTATTTGAAACATCGATTTGTATTTTTCAGAGATTGACACTGTCGCTTTTCAAGTAATGTAACTAAGCAAATAAAAAGGGAAAATTACTAGATGAACACAGCTTTAGTGTTACCGTGTTTATTTTTTTTTTTCATTTTCTTTTCTTTATAATGATACAACGAATAAGGTTTATTTAAGTCCGTCTGCTACATGTACACGTATCTCAATTAAATATAAATATGCCTCAATGCTCTTCAACTTCGTACTTGTTTGGCTTTATAAATATTTTGATATGAGCGTCACTGATGAGTCTTATGTGGACGAAACGCGCGTCTGGCGTACTAAATTATAATCCTGGTACCTTTGATAACTATACCACAATACGCCTTTGTAAGTAGGATTTAAATAATCATAATATATATTCTTTATTATCTTGAATACCGATGTAAACATACAATGTGTATTGTCATCTTTATCATTAGAAGTTTGACTTTTCTATTTTGATTATTTATTTGATTTAACTTACCTATCAAGTGTCTTTTGAAGCAAAACTGTGTTTTTTTTTTTATCACCACAGTAAAATTACTTTCGTTTTCAGTGGAAATGTCCGTTTGATAAAAAGGAAAACAACTTAAATGTACTAACGGTGATTTAACTGAATTGGCGATAAACTTTAAATCGCATTCGTGTTTTAAAATTTTTATGTTGATACGAAGAGAAATATACCCTTTATCTTATCAATATGTGTGTACGAACATGAGTGTGTCATTACAAATGTATTGTCACTAATAAAATGTTACCTTAATAAGGCCGTTAGTCTTCTCGTTTGAATTGTTTTACATTGTTATTTCGGGGCTTTGGATAGCTGATTTTGCGGTATGAGCCTTTTTCATTGTTAAAGGCCGTACGGTGACCTATAATTGGTAATGTCTGTGTCATTCTAGTCGCTTGTGGGGATTAGTTTCATCTGCAATCATACATGTACCACATCTTTTTATATTAATATTGATTGTACTGACTTGTATTTTAAACCTTTTCTTTACAAAAAAGAAATACACATATTGAGATAGAATTTAGCTGACACAGGGCTTTGTATAGTGATGTATATATTACTATACAAATCATTGATAAACAATGACTCTTGGGACCAGGGGGAAGGGGCGTGATCGTACATCAACCGAAACACATGAACAGAAAATGGATTTAAATACATAAACAAGTCAATATAAAAAAGGAGATGTGGTATGATTGCCAGTCAGACAACTATCCACAAAAGATCAAAATAACACAGACATTAACAACTATAGGTCACCGTAGGGCCTTCAACAATGAGCAAATCCCATACCGCATAGTCAGCTATAAAAGGCCGCGATAAGACAATGTAAAACAATTCAAACGAGAAAACTAAGGGCCTTATTTATATATAAAAAAATAACGAATTAACACATAAACAAACGAAAACCACTGAATTACAGGCTCCTGACTTGGGACAGGCACACACATAAAGGTGTGGCGGGGTTAAACATGTTAGCGGGATCCCAACCCTCTCCCTAACCTGGGACAGTGGTATAACAGTACAACATAAGAACAGACTATAAAAATCAGTTGAAAAAGGCTTAACTCATCAGATGGACAAAAATACAAGTGAACGTGGCCGGGTACTTATACATCCCGACACAAAAAGACACAATGAACAGATCTGAGAGTACTCGCAGTTATCTGATCTCTAGTTCAAAGCCACTAACAACTAATAAAAAAATCATGCATCTAAGACTAAACTATCAATCCGTACACATCCAACATCCAAAAGATTTAGTGTAAAGAAGTCATAAACAGCCAGAGAAAAACATGACCTTGTGCAATGCCAAGTTACAGGTATCGACAGATTGTAGATTGTAGATGCATGAATAAATATATGTATATAACATACTGGTAATATTTAGTTAGCGTTTAATTTACTGATAACAAAATCAATATTTATACCAATAAAAACAACATTTAATGATCTTATTACAGTGTTGAATATGTAACTTTTTAGAATAAGTTTATTTAAAGGAGCAACAAGTTTACATGGAGCATTTCTAAATTTCAGGGCACGCTTAACAACATTTCCGTTAAAATGAGGATGTGTTATCCCGTTTGAAACAAGTTTTCTACAGGTACAACTAAACTTCAAACCAAAATCTTTATATATATGGCAAACTTTAGTAAAGGTTTTAAGTAATTTATGGTAACGATATCCTTGGATTAAAAATTTACCAGTAATACATAGTTCGTTAAAATAAAAAACGTCACATCTTTGGTGACTTGACGACACTCTTTCCAATCTATTTTAGATGGAGGACGATATTTTGGTCCTTTTTTCAAGAAGTTTTTAACCTCTCTGTCCTGGACGATATTGAGGTCCCCTGTAATAACATGGCCATAGGGAACATATCCAAACTACGACGATTCACAGTTTCAAGTTAAGGAAGTATTAATATCTATATTCACGTCTGATGTAACCGACGTATTATTAAAAATCAAACTTCTACTGGTTTTTTTTTGTATGTGTATGCAATTATAGGAGGTTCTATATTATCAAAATATGGAGGTATAAAGTTTTGAACGATAGAGTCATTAAAGATACTAGATAAGTTGGTAAAATCAATACCTCTGCTAAAATATTTAATTTTTAAATAATGACGTTTATGATCGTCAGGTTTGTCGATACGCAGGAACAGCCTATGGTGGTAAAAAGCTGTAATTATACGAGAATTTATGTTTGTCTCCTTGAAAAAAAATGAGTAGCTAATAAAAAGTATTTTTTACATTTGTATTACTGTGTTAGGAAACCAATTTTATTCAGAATATTATCTAAAAATCTTACAATAAAGACGTTCAGTCAAGTTCAATTAGCCCGAAATTAATCTGGTATAACATTTTTTCTCAGACAAATTCGTTTGATGTGTTTGCAGCTACTGCAATATATATAGTTATCAAAAGTACCAGGATTATAATTTTATACGCCAGACGCGCGTTTCGTCTACATAAGACTCATCAGTGACGCTCAGATAAAAATAGTTAAAAAGCCAAACAAATACATAGTTGAAGAGCATTGAGGACCCAAAATTCCAAAAAGTTGTGCCAAATACAGCTAAGGTAATCTACTCCTGGGGTAAGAAAATCCTTAGTTTTTCGAAAAATTCAAAGTTTTGTAAACAGAAAATTTATAAAATGACCATATAATTGATATTCATGTCAACACCGAAGTGCTGACTACTGGGCTGGTGATACCCTCGGGGACGAAACGTCCACCAGCAGTGGCATCGACCCAGTGATACTACTGATATATAGACAGTTCTTAATTAGGCTTAATCGACTTGTCTGAACTATACTGAATTCACTGCTGTAAAAATAGACTGGAAGATAAACATAATTTGAATAATAAGAGTCCTTCACCTCTTTTGATAATTTGTTCTGAGAGTAACAATCTGCCCTCTCAGTTATTTGTTATTTATTAATAGCTCTCAGTCTATACTCAAGGGATTGTATTTCCCATCATGATTTCCTTGATAGAGGGTTGCTGCTCTCATAAAAGGTTTTAAACTGTAAGGGTTCCAAATTGAAACAATCATTCCTTCGTAGATTTTAATGACGCCATCATGAGTTGTTAAACTGTTATTGGCTATTCGTTTCATAAATGAATGCAGATTTTTTCTAAATGTCGAAACTGCAATCCCGTCATCTGTTTCCGGCTTTCTACTGATATGAGCAACAAAATAGTTACCACAAGCGGATCAAGATCTGCTAAAGTAATATGTTATAATAAGATCATCTTTTAAATTGAAATATTGATATAATGTATCTCAAATTGATGAACGAGGCATTATCAAAATTATTGAACAAATAGTGAAATAGCCAAATGCCATTGAAGAAAAAGTTGATTGGTTTTTGATAAAATTGAATTATATATGAATTTTTTTCATTAAGTTTTTTTTTATTTTATTTTTTGTCGTCGTCTTCATGTTGTTAAATGATCGAAACTAGGAGTTTCAGACGCATTTTACATCAATACTAGTAGATATTACCACTAAGTGTTCTGGAATATCCAAACATAATTTTGTTCCGTTTTAATAGTTTTAAATTACTTTTCAATATCAAATTCAAGATGGGCTTAACGTTTTTAATTTCTCATTCTTAATCGTGTAGACGCTTTAAAATATAACACAATTTCGTTTTATAAATTATAAATGTATGCAAAATCGATTAGAATAATTTATGCACAGTTACAGAGTTAATCGGTTTATTATGTTTGTTGCAATTAACATACTAAATTCATTTCATAAAGTTATAGTCGTTTTATTTATTTATGTTCATTTTATAATTACAAGCACTTCTATCATTTCAAATGTTAACGGATTTATCTTTTCCTGCAGAAGATGGCACCATGCTATCACTAGTTGTAATGACCTAAAGTCTTATCGAATACATATCAAAACATTCTCATTTTATTCTACAATCGGAAAAGATATCATTGTTCAGAAAGCCAAGACATTGATTTAGTTATTATGACGCTTTTACGGATAGATCATTACTTTTACAAGTACAGTGAAACCTGACTAAACCGAATTCTGTATAAACCGGAAACTTATATAAACCAAACGTGTTCTTAAGCACCGTCATACCAAATCATGTGCGTTGTGAACCTGATAAAACCGAACAAAATCTAAAGACCCGAAAAGATTCGGTTTAAACAGGTTTCACTGTATTTATTTTTCATAACGTTAGTTTGGCTTTTGGGCGTTTATTTAGAGAGTACACCCAGAAAAGGGTTTCAGACGAAATCATTCGTTACATGGTATCGTCACTTACATACAATTGGGTTTTAACCTTTGTTTATTGACTGCTACTTCCCGGGTGTATCACTAGCATCCCCAGTAGTGAGGGTTCGATACTGATTTGATTTAAGGATGTTTTTTATGGGAAATTTAAAAAAAATCAAGAAATCAAAATTGATACTACATTTTGAAAGAGCAGTTAAGGAACAAAATAAGCTAAAAATGGACCTCCTTTTCGAGATATTTTATTTTATTTTTTTTTAAAAGCGGGAAAAGGCTGACTCCCACTTTTACCTTACATTTGCATTGGTATTATTTGGGTCTCAAATCGAAAGAACAAAAAATAAGAAATTACTTAAATTTTGGAAAATGGCCTTTTATGAGCTATTGAAGTCTTTTAAACAAAGAAAAATGGATGTTATGGGGCAAAATAGTTTACCCTGTATTGATGAAAAAATACCAAGGAGTCCGAACATTTGACACCAATTTTCAAAACCTCACCCAAGTACATCCTTAAAGCATACCTATTCTAAGTACACATAAGCTCAATGTCGGGGATGGCGTGAGTAAATGGTGTACGAAATCACAAAAATGGGAAAAATATTTATATGAGATGATTTTTAATTTTATACAATTATATAATTTACAATATTGTGAAACAAATTCGTGTTTTTTTAAATAAATAAATAAAAATTGAAGTCGCACGCTTTTTAAAATCATTATGGTGTAATGTGTAAGGTGTTACATGTAAAATATTAAAGGTCAAGGATCTAAAATTTTCAATGCATTCTTGACTCGCTGAACTACAAGTGAAAATCGAAAAAATAATGCATTTATCTCTTTTAATACTGAAATATTACAGATTGGTTTCTTTCAATATGAGTGAATATTTGTAAAGAAAGCACATAAAATCTTCGACAACTTGGCTTGAAAACATTAAATCTCTAATTCTACTCCATTGATTTTTCTTAAAAAACTATACATGTATGTTGTTGACTCATAATTTTATTTATTTAATGATAGAAAATAATCATATGGTCAAGGACTTCGTTTTTTGTCTAATAATCAATTTGTAACCATGTCGTTAGTGAAAAACATAAAAAAAATCAACGTTTTACGGCCTGTAACGCGATGACGTTACGATTATTTCAACGTTTTGTTGTATTTTTCTCAAAGAACACGACTGTGACTGCTGTATATCGTAAAAACAAAATCGATGACCCTATCTTTATTTTGCACCATTAAAACAGAAATTTTAGAAGGTTATTAGCTGATTTTGTGTGCTTTCTATACAAATGTTCACCCATTTTAAAAAAAAATCAATGGTGAATATTTCAATTGATAAATTAGATAAATGCATTATTTTTTTCGATTTCCAGCTATTGCAGTTCATCGTGCAAAAGTTGTATGTCAAATTTTAATGAAATCTGTGACATAGCCCATTTACTGTAACTTGTCTCGTCAAGTTACAGTAAATGGGCTATGTCACAGATTTCAGTGAAAGTTGACTTGAATTAAAAAAGGGAGCGTGTATGGTGTAATGACACAGAGTGTATAGTGTAAAGGTGTATGGTTAATATTGTAATGGTGTTTTATACTAGGGGCAAGTTTACACCATCCAGGGACGGTATAATATACATACATTGTATATTACTACTTAATGTATTGTGATTAACGGAGAATAGCTTCTGAATGTGATAAAATTAAATCGCTTTAAAACTTCACCTTTTAAATCATTATTTCGCCTTGAGATATGAAACGATTTATTTTCATAAACGTTTATATGTATGCCGAATCGAGATCTGAATATATAAAGTATAAAAGGGAATAATTACCCTATTAAATTTATTTCAAAAAGTCATCGTTGTTATTGTTGTTTATTGATATAAAGGTTGATAATTTCGCTCTAGGAGACGTAACGCTATGACATATGTTTTATTGTGTTAGGCGTATGATACGGTGCTTTTTGTCCGCAATTCGCTTTTTGTCCGCTTTTGCTTTTTGTCCGATAATTTTGCTTTTTGTCCGAAACTTTTGCTTTTTGTCCGTTGCCTTTTGTCCGTTTTGCCTTTTGTCCGATTATTTTGCTTTTTGTCCGAAACTTTTGCTTTTTGTCCGTTGCTTTTTGTCCGTTTTGCCTTTTGTCCGATTATTTTGCTTTTTGTCCGAAACTTTTGCTTTTTGTCCGTTGCTTTTTGTCCGTTTTGCTTTTTGTCCGATAATTTTGCTTTATGTCCGATATAAAATGTGCATATTTTTGGCAGGTTTCATTTTGAACTTCAAAATACCATGTCCTTTTAGGAGTTAAATACAGACCATACTCACATTATAAATGATTTGTACATGAAATTTCATGTCTTTTACAATATATCGCATTACCTCTAAAATGGCTCGAAGCACTAATATCCTAGACCCGTAGGTGTTGGTCAACAGAGGGCAAGGGGAATACTCTTGTATATCCCTAAGTCTAAAAAACAACTATTGAAAGCTGGCTAAACTAAGACATACTCCAGGTAGGCCATTATACCAGAAGAAGAGGTAGTCAAACCCTTATAAATGGCTTATAGCACTTATGTCCTGGATCTACACGAGTTTATCAGCAACGAATTAAAAGGGGCATGAGTTTCGCCGGTATATCACGAAGTAAAAATAAACCTCATTATTGCCAGCTCTTCAAACTAAGAGATTCTCCACGTTGGCCATTATACCAGAGGTATAGGTAGGCAGTGCCTCTTAAATGGTCCATGGGCCATGGCACTTATGTCCTCGACCCGTACGAGTTGGTCAGAAGAGGGTAAGGGGAATACTCTAGTATATCACACAGTCCATCAAAAATAGTGACGGCTGCCCAAACTAAGACATTTTTAGGTGCGCCCTTATACTAGATGTTGGAGTAGTCATTCTCTTAAAAATGGCTCATAGCACTTATGCTATAGACCCGAACGAGTTTGTCAACAATGAGTTAAAAGGGGGATGAATTAGCCAGGTATATAACGAAGTTGAAATAAACTGTTGCCCGCTGGCTAAACTAAGAAATTATCCACGCGGGCCATAATATGAGAGGTAGAGGAAGGGATTGCCTCTATAAAATGACCATGAGCACGTATGACCTAGACCCGTACGAGATAGTCAGCAAAGTGTAAGGTTGGTACCTTAGTATATAATAAAGTCGAACTAAACTATTGCTGGATGGCTAAGAGATTCTCCGCGTGGGCCATGATACCAGAGGTAGAGGTTGTCATTGCCTCTAAAATGGCCTAAATCACTTATTCCCTAGAGAAGTATTCGGTATCATCAAAGGGTTTTAAAGGGAGTTGGAACCTCTGTTTACAAAGAAGTCGAAATAAATTATTGCCGGCTTGCTTAAGTACGAGATTCTCCAAGTTGGCCATTAATCCTAGGTTAAATGTGTGCATTGCCTTTTAAATGGCTGATAAAACTAACGCCCTAGACCTGTACGAGTTTGTCAGCAAAAGGTTAAAGGGGGATGCGATGACTCTTTTTACAATGAAAATATAAATTAAGCCGACTGGCCTAACTAAGAGATTCTATACGCGGGGTATTATATCAGAGGATGAGGTAGGCATTACCTCTAACATAGCCATAACACGTATGTCCCAGACCCGTGTAAGTTAATCAGCAAAGGGTAAGGGGGGTACCTAAGTATATCACAAAGTCGAAATAAACTATTGCTGGCTGGCTAAACGAAGAGATTCTCCACATGGGCCATGATACCAGAGGTAGAAGTGGCCATAGCCTCAAAAATGGCCACTTATGCCGTAGACCCGTACCAGTGCTTCAGCAAAGTGTTAAAAGGGGGAGGTGGTATCTATGTTTACAACGAAGTCGAAATGAATTATTGCCGGCTGGCCAAACAAAGAAATTTTCAACATAGGCCATTATAACAAAGGTAGTGGTGGACATTGCATCTAAAATGGCCCATACTTCTTATTCCATTGCTCTGTACGAGTTTGTCAGCAAAGGGTAAGGAGGGTACCCTGGTATATAACAAAGTCGAAATAAACTATTGCCGGATGGCCAAAAATAAAAGATGATCCACGTTTATCATGATACCAGAGGTAGAGGTGGGCCTTGCCTTTAAAATGGTTTATAGCACTTATGCCAGCAAAAGGAAAGAAGGGTATTCTAGTATATCGCAAAGTCGTTATGAAATATTGCCGGCTGTTCAAACTACGAGATTCACCACATGGGCCATGCTACCAGAGGTATAGGTGGTCATTGCCTTTAAAATAGCCAATAGCACTTATATGGCATATACCCGTACGAGTTTGTCAGTAAAGAGCTAAAATGAGGAGGTGGTACCTCTGTTCACATTAAAGTCAAAATAACTGTAGCCGGTAGGCCAAACTCCGGGATTCTCTACGTGGATCATTATACCAGAGGTAGAGGTTTATTTCGACTTCGTTGTAAACAAAGGTAACACCTTTTATTTTTAACCCCTTGCAGGCAAAATCGTACAGGTCTTTGGAATTAGTGTTATATGCCATTTTAAAGGCAATTACCATATCTATCTCTGGTAAAATGGCCTACGTGGAGAACCTCTTAGTTTGGCCAGCCGGCAATACTTTATTTCGACTTTGTTGTAAACAGAGGTACCATCTCCCCCTTTTGATTCATTATTGTCAAACTCGTACGGGTCTAGGGCATAAGTGCTATAAGAAATTTGTATGGCAATGCCCTCCTCTATCTCTGGTAAAATGGCCTACGTGGAGAATCTTTTAGTTTGGCCAGCCGGCAATTATTAAAGTGTATTTCGACTTCGTTGCAAACAGAGGTACCACCTTACCCTTTTAATTCATTGTTGTCAAACTCGTACGGGTCTTGTGCCTACGTGATCTGTGCCTTTTTTAAGGCAATGCCTAATTCTACCTCTGGCATCATACCCCACGTGGAGAATCTCTTGGCCAGACGGCAATTGTTTATTTCGACGTTTTTATATACCAAGGTAGTTCCCTAACCCTTTGCTGACTTACTCGCTGGCTTATCCCTTATTGTAAGTAAGTAAGTTCAATAAATATAAGACTATATGCCAGGTCTTTTTGACAACCAATTACAAACAAATTGGGGTTTATCTAATGAGGCTTTTCCCAGGATGCAATTGCTCGAAGACTGTATACAGTTGACCAAATAATCCACAAATTCCGCAAAAGGATCTTTTAATTATAGGCCATGTCCATTTAGACATTAAGCAACAAAAGCCCAGCATGACTGATGCATTTGTCTTTAACATCTCCGATATTGATTCCGCGTGGCCTTCCAATTGACATGAGTGTCCATTGGTGTTCATTGTTAAACCTTTGGAGCTATATCAGTTTGTGTGGAAATTAAGAGCACGATGACCTTCCCTTGGTGATAACAACATGACCAACAACCATATCGTGTGTTACCAAAAGCCGTCAGCGATAGTCACACCGACAATTTGCTACCTTCGTGGACAAAAGCCTGGCTTTTCGCTGGATCCTAATTAACATCTAGTGTTGTCACTACCATTTGCTGTAGAGATTTAGTTGCACAACATAACAGAAACATTCTTTGTAAATACTCTATGTTGATATTTTGACATTTGGATGGTTCATATACCAATTGTAGCCGAAAAATGATAATGAAACATTTCTGTTTAATATCGATCTATTGTTGGAATTGTAAATTTTCATATTCAATTTTTGTTTGTTTAAAGATGACCATTTTAAATAAAGATTTTAATTTTTTAAAAAGCAAGTGTTAGACTTGTGCTTTTATTGCCACTCAGTTCATATAACCTGTCATTTTAGTCGAGCCTGTAACTTTTGTTGCAGAAAGCTCGACATATGAATAGTGATCCGGCGGCGGCGGCGGCGGCGGCGTAAGTTAACTTCTGAAAAGCTTAATATTTTAGAAGGTGGAAGAATTGGATGCTTCATACTCTGTATATAGATGCCTCATGTTACGAAGTTTCTGTCAGTCACATGTCCAATGTCCTTGACCTCATTTTCATGGTTCAGTGATCACTTGAAAAAAAAGTTCAGAATTTTTGTAATGTTGAATTCTCTCTTATTATAAGTAATAGGATAACTATATTTGGTATGTGCGTACCTTGCAAGGTACTCATGCCCGTCAGACAGTTTTCACTTGACCTCGACTTCATTTCGTGGATCAGTGAACAAAGGTTAGAATAAGTTTTGGTGGTCAAGTCCACATCTCAGATACTATAAGCAACAGGGCTAGTATATTCGGTGTATGGAAGGACTGTAAGGTGTACATGTCTAACTGGCAGGTGTCATCTGACCTTGACCTCATTTTCACGGTTCAGTGGTTATAGTTGAATTTTTCTGTCTTGGTCTGTTTTTCTCATACTTTATGCAATGAGTCTACACTATTTGTTGTATGGAATGATTGTAAGGTGTACATGTCTAGCGGGAAGATATCATCTGACCTTGACCTCATTTTCATGGTTCAGTGGTCAAAGTTCAGTTTTTGAGTTTTGGTCTTTTTATCTAATATTATATGCCAAAGGTCACTATATTTGGTGCATGAAAATATCTTATGATCTATATATAAGTCTCCCAGGTTTTATTTGACCATGACCTCAATTTCACGGTTCATTGCACAGTGTTAAGTTTTTGTGTTTTGGTCTGTTTTTCTTAAACTATAAGTAATAGGTCAAGTATATTTGTTGTATCGAAGAATTGTTAGCTGTTCATGTCTGCCTGGTATGGTTCGTCTGACCTTTACCTCATTTTCATAATTCATTTGGTCTTTGTTTAGCTATCTTGGTTAATGTTAAGTTTATGTGGCAGTTGTAATAAATCTTTATACTTAGGTCTATCAACATAATATTAATGATGAGTAAAGTAGGCGAGACATTTCAGTGTGTGCACTCTTGTTTAAATGTGCTTATTTATCCGAGTCCTGGACTGCATTCCAGTGGCTTTCATTCGTTTACTTTTGTGTAAATCTTATACAGATCAGTATTTTTTCAAATGCTTTACCAATATTTTAGCTGCATGTAACATCTTGAACACTCAGAACAGCAAAACAAAATTTAGATTTCAGAAATAAATAGCCTTTAGTCATCGACGAATAGCCGATGATTTCAAGAGTTGTTTCCGTTAAAGGATGATTCCTTTTTTTTTTTGCAATACTTGCTCTTTCGGAGGCTCGAGGGTAATTTCAGCAAAAATTTTATCATTTTTGTTTTCATTACAAATTTTATTTATTACACTGTTAGTTATAACTTTATGAATTGGCTCAAAAATCAACCCAAAAAATCGAATGATTTTGGCCTCAGATTTATTTTTCAAATGTTTATATCACTATAATTCTGATATCATTTGCATATCTATAAATACTTGAATTGGATTGGTCAATTAGAATATTTATCTTGGTTTACACTTCGATAAACCATGTTTCCGAAACTACTTTCGTAATCTATTTATGCGCGATACACATTCTTGCTAAGATACTGGGATTTTCAGCAAATTGAGATTATAAAACAATTGCATACCAGTTTTTCTATTCTAATACATATATAACCAAAGAAAAAGAAATAAAATAAATGCCCTAAAGCTTCGAAAATGTATAAAAATAAAATTTTAATAAAATTCCACGAAATTTCATGAAGGATTTGGCGAATTTACGTCATGGCAAAACACGACGTCACACGAATGAAAGTTTTCAAGGGAAAGATTATTTCGTAACGTGTACGCTTCAAATTCGGATAATATCTAATTAAAATGAAGTTTTTGAGGTAGGTGCTATTTCATTTTAGATTCTGTTGCATTTATTGGACATTTATGGTTTTTAGAAAGTCAAGATGACGGCGTACTGCTAAGTTACGACATGCCATTGTGCTTTTGATGGTAAATATAGTCGCCGTCAAACAAATAATGTAAATTAATAATGGCGTATGTTTGGCTGAAGAATTATAAGGATTAAACACATTTTTTCTAGAGGTTATTGATGTGTAAACCGGGTCTCTTACTCACAAACTTTACATAAAAGTCCTTCGGACTTTTATTCAGTTTGTGAGTAAATCGCCCCGGTTTACACATCAATAACCTCTAGAAAAAATGTGTTTAATCCTATAGTAAAAGCTCCAAATTGTCTCCCTTTAGTGCAATAATGACATTTTGTTTTGGCATTAGAATTAAAATGTCTTTTTCAACTCATCGGTGACCTATAGATATTTTTCAAATATGCTTTACGTAAACTAAACAGTTGTAAAATTAAATCGATTTCTGTAATTTAGTTCTTTTTTTATTTCGATATATATATCTCTCTATTTCTCCTATTAGTTCAACTTAAAAAAAAGTACCTTAACAAAAATGGTTGCTTCTTTCAAGGGCAGATTGTGAGCTTAAGTGAACGATAACCCCATGTTTTTATTTGATTTTTCTATTTAGTATATGATAAAAGTTCATCTATAGAAAAACAAGCAAAATCCTACATGTATATTTAAAAAATAATGGATTAATACCCTCCAGTCCCCTTAACGACAAAAAAAAAATAGAACATTACGTTTAAGTATCACCTACAGTATTTTACAACCTCCATTGGTGATACATTATATGTATTTCTGCTGTTGTTTTATATAAGTTATTGTCCTGAATAAACATCTTTATGCGTTTTTGCGTTTTTGCGTTTCAGTTTTTATTGTGAAATTTCTTCAATCAGCCAAGACAAACTTTAAATTTCGCCTTAACGATGTTTTCGCGAGAAATCCATGTATTATTATCGAATTACTACATTTAATCATTGTCTAGTGCCCTAAAATGAGATTTTCCGAGACGCTGGGTTTGAAATGGGATACCCTATTTAATTTAAACAATATTTGCAATCTTTTCAAAAAGATGCAGATGGGAATTTTCGTTCCTTATGAAAGTGTTCGCAAGGAGTTAAATTATAAACTCCTTATAGTATTATCAAAAAGCAACTATTAAGGACCCCCTTGGAATAAAGATCTTCCAAGACAACGTGTTCGAGAGTTTGAGTTTAATACATGACTTTTTAAAACTTAATGGACGGAGCAGGATTATCTTACTCTACCAGTTAACCATACAACATCACAGTTGCATTGGTTCTTGTTGCTCAGATTTTAAATTTCAATGATTTCGTCCGAGACCACAATTGTCGTCCCTTGATTTTCGTTATTAGTCCCTAGTGATAACAGTGGGTTACTTGCCAATAATTTTTATACCCCTTCCAAAAGTAGTGATTTGGTCCAGCTGAAAAAGGTTAAAAATTAGCACTTCGGAAGCTGTCAAAAGATTTCAAGACACCCTGTTACATATTTGTTTTTTCATTTATTTTTTTGACATAAATAAGGCCGTTAGTTTTCTCGTTTGAATTGTTTTACATTGTCTTATCGGGGCCTTTATAGCTGACTATACGGTATGGGCTTTGCTCATTGTTGAAGGTCGTACGGTGACCTATAGTTGTTAATGTTTGTGTCATTTTGGTCTTGTATGGATAGTTGTCTCATTGGCAATCATACCACATCTTCTTTTTTATATGCTCGAAACTTTAGAATAGTTTAGAAATTTATTAAATCAAATAATCCTTGAGTGATGGTTTCGTTATTGAAATTCTAAATTGATGTTTAACCGCGCTAAATATTATATATGATAATCATACGAATAAGTCAGGAACGGAGTTTCAATCTGTAATTCAATAGTTGTTGTTTGTTTCTGTATTTGTTTGTCGTATAGTGTTTTGTAAATCAATGGTTTTCTCGTTTGAATAGTTTTATCATTATGTTAAATGGTGTCGGCGTTTGCTACATGTGGAAGTGCACACATTTACGACATGTTATTGCTTAAACGCACAGTTTCTTCTTCCCGCTAATAATATATAGTCACCATTTGCACTTATATGCGAATGGCCGATTGACAGTCGCTCCAAAATATTTTGCAACATTTCAGTTAAAAAAAAACTTTTTTAAGTCTGGTAATATTTTCGTCATATTTCCAACAACTTTATTTTTCTTAAACATTACAAATATTACAAATATAACAAACAAACAAAATTCATTTTTGGAACACTATCACAAAGTTTACGTAATACATGTGTAGCTATTTATTTAGATAAACTGTATTAATCCATACATTTCGGAATTATTTAGCAACTATATCCAAATGACGAGGAAGTTCGAGGTTATTCAAGTAATAAGATTAAGGAAACTTTGGTTAACACAACAGCATTTTCAACAAAGTAGTTTATTTTTGTTTGACAAACTCGAAAAGAGGGGGAAAAGTAATAAAATGGTTACTTAAGCATTTACTTAATTTCTATCACGAAATAAACATGATAAATGCGTTTAATATTTTAGATACAGATACAATATAGTGCATTCGTAAATGTAAAACTATTGTGACAGATATTTGACATACAAATTTTCATGTCCAGTTTTTAGTTCAAGTAAACTTCACGTTGGTCAAACTAACTTTCTTTGGTCAAATAACTTTCTGATAGAACAAATATTACTTAAATCTTTGTTTGAAAGTAAAAGATGAACAAACAAGTCATAAACTTCGGACAATGGTTGACATGGTCAACTTACGTCAATAATTTAACTTTGATAAACTATAGGGCACAAACTAGTACCAAAGTCATTAAGTGATTGCTATATAAGTAGAAATTCTGCTTTGAGACGTCAAAGTTTGAATTTTGAAACTTATAGGTAAGTCATGATTTTAAAAGTATTAAGATTTAAAGTAAAATATTTTAAATAAGTTTAACTAAAATAAAGATAATAAATAGTAATCATAAATAAAGTTTATTCAAAATATTTATTGTTTTCTGTAAGGGAAATAATTGAAAATATTTGTTTTACTTTATTGTTGTTTGTAACTGTTTTGTATTATTTTTGTTTTTATTTATTTTATTAAAAAGTTTGAATTTTGAAACTTATAGGTGTCAGTCGATCCCGGCCTGCCTCTACATCGGCAACAACGCCCGGCCTGCCTTTACAGCGGCAGCAATGCCAAACACCATCTTAGGCATTGTTCCCAGCTAGTTTCCCCACTAAGATGTTCCCAGCTAGTTTCCCCCATCATGGAAAGATTCCAAGACCAACCCTCACAGAGTCATTCGTCTGTTGAGAGTTTGGGTCTTTAAAGAACAACGAACTATGCAGACCAAAATACTTCATATCATCAAAAAGACAAACAACCAATAACTTTTTCTTACAATAATTGGTGAGGACCTTTTCAACGCTGACACCTACATTAACATCTAAACTTAAAGCATGCCAGAAACTAATACAGTGTTTCGACAATTAGAATGGAAGATTTACAATTGGACATTATTTTTATACCGTTCGGACTATTTATTTCTATATGTTTCCAGTAGATGATATATCTGTGAATAATGAAAATACACCATTGAACAACGACATCAGCTGATTATCAAAGAACATTTTATTATACGTGAACATTTATCAACATCAGTGACATTAATATTAAATTTATATTGTTGTGTATTTTGATTGTAAACATATATTTTCATGAAACTGTGAGTACATCAAAAGCTTATTTCTAAAATCTAAATTTTTAATTTAAAATTTTCAGCTATGAAACAAAATGTTCATTTTCATTTCATAAATCTTATTGCGTTTCATGTCTTAAAATTTTAAGAACAACTTTTCTAAACAAGTTATAAAATTATGTTTTTTTATAAGATGTTGTAAAATTTTATTCATTTAAATCATCCATTGAATAACTTTTTCAGAATGATGTTAATTAGAACTGAATGTTTGTATTTCAAACGCATGTCAATATTAATATTTGCAATCAGTCGTCTTTAAGATTAGGTTCAAACTTAATTAAGGGTTACATAACGTAAATATCCTTGTTTGTGAGTTACCTATTAGGAACAAGTTAGTCAAATTCTTGTTGCCGTTTACTGTACATTTTGGAAAATCTAATACCGGTACAGAGTTATAATAATTCAATATATATTCATATATAGGCAAGCATATTGCTCAGGCTACCTAAATAGCAGGGACGCCACAATTAATAGATAATGGGTCACCTCAGGAGCAGGGACGCCACAATCAATTGTAAAATGGGTTACCTCAGGAGTAGGAACGCCATCAAAATGATAAGACAGTAACTTAGAGACTGAATTGAGCAAAATCAAATTCTATTTAAGATTTATTCAAGTTTTTCATAATTCATATATTTTTGCAACATTTTGTTTAAACACTTTGCATATATTTCTAATTACATTTCATCAACTGTAAAAATTAACGTTCATTTGTAAGCATGTGGGTAACAAACTTCAAAGAACAACGATTTATAATTAATACTTAATAGTATTTTGTCATCATAACATCAATTAAATTATAAAACAAATAAAAGATAAAAACACCAATTGAATAGTATGATTAAGGAATCTAAATAATGAAAAAAAAAAAAAGGAAAAAAAAAGAAAAATATTAAAATTAAGTTCAAGTTTTTTCCCCCGCTTAAAATCAAAAAGTAAATGCTGTATGTTTATGCATCCATTGGTTTTTTCATCACTCAATTGCTTGTCTTCTATATTGTTTTGAGGTTTAAATATGGATATTGATTATTTACTTACACTAATAATTAAAAGTTATAAATCCATTTTCAAATTAATATAGTAAACATTAAAAATACACAATTTCTTTAAAATTTTCTTTATTATTTATTTTATTTTGGAGTCCAAAATTTCTAAGGAGAGTGATGTATTGTGACAGATATTTGACATACAAATTTTCATGTCCAGTTTTTAGTTCAAGTAAACTTCACGTTGGTCAAACTAACTTTCTTTGGTCAAATAACTTTCTGATAGAACAAATATTACTTAAATCTTTGTTTGAAAGTAAAAGATGAACAAACAAGTCATAAACTTCGGACAATGGTTGACATGGTCAACTTACGTCAATAATTTAACTTTGATAAACTATAGGGCACAAACTAGTACCAAAGTCATTAAGTGATTGCTATATAAGTAGAAATTCTGCTTTGAGACGTCAAAGTTTGAATTTTGAAACTTATAGGTAAGTCATGATTTTAAAAGTATTAAGATTTAAAGTAAAATATTTTAAATAAGTTTAACTAAAATAAAGATAATAAATAGTAATCATAAATAAAGTTTATTCAAAATATTTATTGTTTTCTGTAAGGGAAATAATTGAAAATATTTGTTTTACTTTATTGTTGTTTGTAACTGTTTTGTATTATTTTTGTTTTTATTTATTTTATTAAAAAGTTTGAATTTTGAAACTTATAGGTGTCAGTCGATCCCGGCCTGCCTCTACATCGGCAACAACGCCCGGCCTGCCTTTACAGCGGCAGCAATGCCAAACACCATCTTAGGCATTGTTCCCAGCTAGTTTCCCCACTAAGATGTTCCCAGCTAGTTTCCCCCATCATGGAAAGATTCCAAGACCAACCCTCACAGAGTCATTCGTCTGTTGAGAGTTTGGGTCTTTAAAGAACAACTAACTATGCAGACCAACATACTACATAATATCAACAATACGAATGCCATAAATTAATTTGATACAATAAAACACTATTTAATAGAAAATTTAAAAGAGATACATCAACAGCGTTTATTTTTTATTTTAGAATTGCTCAAGTCTGTAGGGCTTATTCCCGATTGTCCCACTTTTTTTTTAAATTAAGAGCTCATATTGTCCCACATGAAAAGTTCTGACTGGTCCACATTATTTTATGAGGCGAAATGTTCTTATCCCTTGTTAGATTGTCTCTATGGTTTTGTTTCAGCAAAACGGACAAAAAGCAACGGACAAAAAGCAAAAGTGTCGGACAAAAAGCAAAATTATCGGACAAAAAGCAAAACGGACAAAAAGCAACGGACAAAAAGCAAAAGTATCGGACAAAAAGCAAAATTATCGGACAAAAAGCAAAACGGACAAAAAGCAACGGACAAAAAGCAAAAGTATCGGACAAAAAGCAAAATAATCGGACAAAAAGCAAAAGCGGACAAAAAGCAAATCGCGGACAAAAAGCACCGTATCAGGCGTAGCAGCACACATTGTCAATAAAAACAATACTTAATGATTTACATTTGTTAATGTCTGTCATTTGGATTATTGTGAAGAGTTGTTGCATTGGCAATCGTACCCCATCTTCTATTGTTTATGCTAAGATAGATTTGGCTATTTGTAAGGACCTGTTTGGTGATATATCTCCTCCTTCCAGAGGGGGGCGTATAGGCTGAGGATGACAAGCATGACACCTTCAAAGTGACAAAGGATTGAGCAAGAAAGTATTGACTTCTATTTTACAATTCCACAAAACAGAATCAAAGTAATACTCTATTACACTTTCAAGAAAAAGAACTGCAATAGTTTACGTACGAAAACATGTTTACCCAAAACGCCTCAGCTCATAAATAATATAGCTGAATAATGATCCCCAGTCAGTAAGCTTCAGAAATATTTAAAGTATAAGATACTGACCATTTGATTTGAGAGAGCAGTCTGAGAGATATTGAGAGAAAAATAATTCTGACCCTGATTTTTACCTTAAACAAAAGTTCTGGCCGTTTCATGATCGAAAACAGAATTATTTAGCATTAAATGAACATGATGAATAAAAACGAGCGTAATGTTTTTGGGGCTGGGGGTTTGCATTTAAATCCCATATCTGACCAGAATGTCTGTTTCGGCGAACTGATATTTTAAATACTTTTTATCAAGGCCCGACTGCAACCTGACTCCTTGGTGTTGCCTTTAGGTCTCCATTTGTCGACGTCATTATAAATTCGGTGCCTTTGGTTGATTGATAACCCTTCGCTTCCATTTTTAGGTGGAACATTTCAACCAAACATTTGGATAGAAATTACTTGTTTAGTTTTTTGTGTTTGTTGTGTTGTAAATTTCAATGATTAGCCCGGTGTATATCTGGTTTACGACAAGAAATCTGTGAGGTTATTCTACCTTAACATGCATGTACAACAAACGATAATTTTTCATGTAATTTTTTTTTACTATGTTTTTATTCTATGTTTTTTTTTGCCAAAAAAGGTAACAAAAAATGTTCGACTCGCTCCACTCGCGGCGAACTTTACACCCCCCCCCCCCCCCCCCCCCCCCCCCCCCCCCACCCCCTTTCCAAAATTCTGGATCTGCCCTTGCCTTCGATACAAACAGAATATATAAAATACATTTTGTTTTTCAATTCTTTGTTCATCAATTTAGAACATAGGTACAACTCCCTTAAGCAAAGTGGATGAGTTTGGGTACTGTAAATTCAGAAATTATTGCGTGTATATTTCGATTATGTCATTTTAGAAGTTATATGCGATCTTACTTTTTATGATTTTTTTTACGAAAAAAAACCAGTTTCATTTATATAAAATATTTCAAAATGCGAGTTCAAATTATTGCGTTAACAAATCTGTCGCATTTTTTGCAATAATAAAAACCTCACTAAAATTCGCCTTTCAAGAAACTCGAAAACTATGGGTAATCTCATTGTTCGTACACCAAAATAAAAATAACGTTACGTCATTGGTTGAATTGCAATTGTTTATAACGTTTTCAACTAATCACAACGTTTTGGTGTACACTTTTGAATATATTACCTAGAATGCATTAGATTCTGAAGCGGCGAAGTTCTGAATTAACATTTTTCTTATTGGTATGCAAAACAATGCGAAATCACAATCATATTGAATCAAGACGATGTTCAAATCTCGTTTATCAATTAGGAAAAGACAAACCAAAAAGATGTTGACTATGATGCTATTTTGTTATGATATTTGTATGATACATAAGCGAAACCCTTTCAATTCAGTGTAGCTCTTCATAACCACATTTCTACACAGCAAATAGCTATATACAATAAACTGCCAATCTGAAGATATATTTCATTGTTCGAAAGATGTTTCCATGTTGTAGCATTGTTGCTGCTATGCGTCCAATTCTGAAAATTATCCAGCAGTATTCATTTTTTTCATTTGTCAATTGAATTTAAAAAGTTTGGACTGAATAATGTCGTCTGCGGAAAGTTTTCGTTTTTTCAAAATTATAAAGAAAGGCTCACAAATAAAACCGTTTAGGGCTTTACAAATGAAGTTAAACTGATTTTTCATTTCATTTCGAGGCGAATAAATTATAATAACTGCCATCTCTTATTTCAATTTGTATAATTTAAAAAAGGAAGATGTGGTATGATTGCTTATGACACGCGTTTTTAAAGGAAACCAATTGAAATAAATAAAAAAAAAGAATACAACTATTTGTCGACGTACGGCCTTCAACAATTTATAAAGCCCATGCTGCAGTCAGATATAAAAATGCCTTTTAGGAAATATGTTAATAGGAGGTGTTGACTGCTATAACAAGTTGTTTGTCTCAACAGGTTGGAGGTTGACAATCTATTACCAAATGTAGTCATTCGAATAAACGAAAACGAACGATTATTGAAAACAAATTAATGTATCGAACCAAAGATTTCAACGGTGAAGTCGATTTTAATAAGATGGGTAACCCATAAATATGCACTTGCCAATAATGTAGTCTTGCATGACATGGATTATATTCTTCTCATATATGCTATTATGGTATGATACTTAACCCCTAACGGGAAGGATTGTGCCTGATATTCATATGATTAAGATATAATCTTTCAATCAGTTTAATTGAAGTCAGAAGCTGGCATGTCAGTTAACTGCTTGTAGTCTGTTGTTATTTATGTATTATTGTCATTTTGTTTATTTTCTTTGGTAACATCTTCTGCCATCAGACTCGGACTTCTCTTGAAATGAGTTGTAATATGCGTATTGTTATGCGTTTACTTTTCTACATTTGCTAGAGGTATAGGGGGAGGGTTGAGATCTCATAATAATATTAATTGCTGCAAAGTGGTTAACCGTTCCTGTTGCACATGTTGCACCGTCGTGTAAGTTTAAAAATTTAAAGAACGCATTTATGCCTTTCAAATACAAATCATATGGCACATTTTAATCAATTTATTTATTTCTATTCATTTTGAGGCCCTCGTCATTTGGACATACACATACTATCATAATTGTTCATATTAAACATAGCAATATATACAGGTTTGTAAAACACTATAAACTAATAATTATTTCATATGATCATATTATTTAACTTGATAACCATCAAACGAATATAAAATCATATAATCTGATATCATGAGGAAACTTCAACGATCATATGGGAATTTCACGAAAGTGGCTGTTTCAATCGGTGAAAGACATTTTAGCGAAAAATATCGGACGTTTTAGCGCCAAAGTAGAACCCATTCCAGCGCCTGATTTTTAACCCATTTTAGCGAAAATTGAAATTGTCAATGTCCATTTTAGCAAATTATTTTTAACCCATTATAATTATATAATAAATAAAAAAAAACTTTAAAGAACCAAGACAGCACAATATAAAACATATGATGTCCAATGTTACAATACAGCACTAAATTGTCTTAAAGATTTAATCAAATGTTTAAAGTTCGTTTTAGCCTTGAATTTATTTCCTAGAGAACGTACGTAATGGGCACTGGACAAACCCAATGTACAATACGATTGAATTACATTAGGAACTGTTTTTTCTCTTGATCTTGTCTAGATTTTGGTGCTCATTCGTCTATACTTCGTATTTTATATATGTTGTTGTTTGCAATTTAATAATAGTATCAAGAAAAATGCAAGGTTCTGGGTGACAACTATATAACATTGCTCATTATAATGGGCAATGGACGACTCTAAACTCTTATTTGTTCGCTTTGAATTACTCGGAACTTCCGCCCAGAGCTTAGTGAGCATTATTTAACCAGGCAAGTTTCCGCTAAAATGGTCTATCGAAAATATAGTTGAACAGATTGATCCGGCGCTAAAATGGGCTCCGATGTCGGCGCTCAAATGTCCACTAGTAGTTCAAAGTTTTTCGCTAAAATATCCTGCGCCCGTTTCAATTAGTCTACACATTTGTACAGCATGAAATTTCCTTGGCATTTGCTTCGTCTGTACCATCAAAAGATGAATTTTTGAAGTAAGCATGTGACTTTTGTATATAAAATGAGATCGGACCCGGATAAACTATCTCGGAACTTCCGTATTATCGTAAGTGTAGTGTCTCGATAAATAAATAGATAAAATACGCAAACAATGAAATATAAATAAATGGTTCAAAATGCCGGAAGTTTGAATTGTTTTGTGCATTCTGACTTTCGGAAATATTTAATCTCTACATTCGTAAATCATAAATTAATTCTTGCGCTTAGTTTATGACACGTCGACAATGTCTATTTGTGAGTTGAGAATTATTTCTAAATACACCCTAGAAATAGTCCGTAAGTTTATTAGAACTTCCACAATTTTTGTAAAAAAGTTGTTCACAGTTATCATGGTTCTGAGCAAATTGACTTTTTAACGCAAGACACAAAATATCTTCCATTTGTTCAAGTATGAATGTGTTCTTATAAATATCCAGTCCAGGTCGATCTACAAAATAAAGAATATAAAACAATTATTGCAAATAATATATCAAAAAGTCTTAGAACTAGTTGCCAATAACTTCGAGTATTCTCAGATCTGTACTTATTGTTAATGTTGTGAGAAAGTACCCAGTCACGTCCACTCTGTGTTTTTGTTAGATGTATATCTATGTTTATCAATCTGACATCTTTGGACATTCTTAACTGATTTTGATATTTCTTTCTTGTTTTGTACTGTTACACCACTATTCCAGGCTAGGGATGGTTGGAATCCCGCTTACCTGTTTAACCCGGTAATATTCTGATTGTATGTGCCTGTCCCTAGTCCGAATCCTGTAAGAGTTGTCTCAATAGGCCCGGTTAGGGTGGGACCATTTGCGAATTGGCGATATCAAACACAGGATCAACGATATGTCACTCTTACAAGAAATCCCTGGTCAGGAAGAGAATACTTTCTGACAGATTGTTACAGAAACATATTACGTGAAAGCAGAAACTCTAGAATATTGGAACCATTGGATGGTACTAATCGTAACTTTGAGACGTGTCATAATTTTGCACACGCAACTTTTGGTGGCACGATGAACGAAATTGATGTTTCTCAAAATGACCCGCTGTTGTACTTGCATCACTGTTATGTAGACAAAGTCTGTCAAAATTTCAGAGACAATTCAAAATCTGTTATAGGTCAGTTTAATTATAAATTAATCATAAGTATAAATGAACTTCAGGATAACAAAAAAAAGCTAAACAATTAAGTAAGTAAAAAGTGTGTTTTTGAATTTAAAGTCAGAGTTTCTGTTTAAATTCCAATAAAAGATCAAATCAACGGCAGATTCAGAATTGTTCAGAAGTGGGGGGGGGGGGCATTGACTCCCTAAGAGGGGGTCCGCTCCGGTCACGCTTCAGTGATTCCCTATATAAGCAACAATTTTTTCCCAAAAGGGGAAGGGACCTGTCCCCCCTTAAATCCACCTCTGATAACATCGGAAAAAGGAACAATACTTGAATTTGAATATATTATGTGCATACGTTTAAATAATACACTTTATAGATACGCCAGATAATTCAGTTACAATTTTTATAAGATTTTCTGTTATAATCTGGTAGACTGATGGAATAGATGACAACGGATATGCTTTCCTCGTCTCGTCCCCTTTTATCTAGTATGGCATCACCGAAGGCTACTTTCCGCATTATTTTACTCATTTAATATTGTCAAGCAGCTATTGTCTGCTCATTGACGCCTCCAAAATGAGTTCAGTGAGCTGCATTAAATTGTCGTTGATGGACACTAATTACAACATGTACAATGCTCTACTCATTTACAGAGATATATAACTATCTCTTACTCGTTAACCAACTTTTGACTACTGAAATGTACATCGGTTTACGTCTTAAAATGAATATGTGTTATATGATGTTTGTGTTTGCAAACAAAGATTTTAATAATGAAAACATTTCTTTCTTTCAAGACTTATTCGAAATCATTCTTAGCCAATATTGTTTCGGTCTTTAGGGAGTTGGCTTCTCAGTTTCAGAATAATTAACTTTTCAAATTTTTACTAATGGCTTATAATTTAACATGAAAAAGATTTATAAATAGAAAAATGGGTGTTAATGGGGAAACAAATTTAAGGCATTCAAATGGATAGAACCAGAGGATTCCTAAAATCTGACAAAAAATCCAAAACAAGACAAACAAACATCCGTAACATAGACATATACCATTTGTCGTATATCTTGATAATAATTCACGCTCAATTTCATAAAAAATATCTATATTTCAGGTGATGATTTCGAATTTGATTATCCAATTACATCTGATGTATTCCATCAGCCGAACCGAGCCATCGGTAATTTAAATGAATTTACAAATATCATGGGGTATCTCAAAATTTTCGATGAAAGAATAACCCGTTATGCGCAATCTCCTGGAGAAATCACGTGCACACGTAACTCTGACTGTCAAAGTCCTCAATTTTTGAAATGCTCATCTGGACGTTGTATGCCAATTTTGCGTAGTTCGTCATCACCATTTGGGAGAAGAAAAAAACGTGACGTAGAATACGAAGATGACGAGTATAAATCTGTTATGGACAGTTCATATCAGAACAGTTTTGTGATTGATGGAGAAGCTGATGTAGGTCAATGGGCCTTCATTCCAGTCACTTTGATGTATATCAGACCGATGGGACAACACTTTGGTTGCAACCCTGTACGAAATGGTAGTATAGATGACAACGATGATATCTATTCAAACGACAAATCCTCTCAATTATGGGATTATTTTAAACCAGGAGTAGACAATAGACGGGTTTCCGATTCTCAATCTGGAGCAACCAAGTTTTTCGTACAATCCGATGGTATATCGTACAAAGGTAGATACATCGATTATGGTATCATCGATACAAGGCAGATGGTATACGAAACAGTCGCTTATGTTGGTGTAAAAAATCCTCGGAGTGGATCTGCAACATCTTATGTGAGTGTTTATGATCTTCACGGCCATGTCTGTCAGCCACGGTGTATAGACAGATCGTCCAAAACACTTTTTTATAAAAAGTGTTCCGGCGTTATTAAAGTGACGAAAGAAGAACCCAGATGTATGGTGACGACATTGCAGAAGCAGTCAGGTACAGATATACGTACAACTTTGATGGAAACAAGCCTACAAGTAATTATCGAGATATATTTCTTCAATTCGTTTGTGAGTATGGAGCAGAGTATCCATGGAAAGACTGTAGTAGTGTTTAGATATATCTACATGTACAATGTAAATGAGAAATATCAATAAATGAAAGTAACAGTAGTTTCTTGCTTCTGAATTACCTTTCTGGATTTATCTCCACCAGCAACGTTCTAACCTAAACATTTGAAAGTAATTGATGTCTAACTACATAAAAACATACCGAGCTGTATTATGAAAGAAAACCTGAAAAATAACCAAATCAATCAGAGATTTGCAATGCCTGAGTAAGCTGCAACTAAATTATCTGAGTTTGATGAATGCAAGTTAAACTGGAATTTTTCCTTATAGTTGATGTATTACCCTCAGTTTAAGGTTGTAACCCGAATTTGTTTTTGTCTCAATCAATTTATGACTTTTCGAAAATCGGTATATATCTGTTGCCTTATTTCCAATTTCTATTAAACATCAAACACGTAAAACAAAAAACTCTTGACAACTTCAACTAGATCAATTTTTACTTGATACTATTTCTGTAAAGCAGTATGTTGTTTATATTAAATATCGATGTTTTACTGTGTTTTATTTTCACCAATATCTCTGTTAATGTTTGGAACAGAGACAATAAAGTAATATTGCAGTATTGAAGAATCAAGTAGATGTAAGAAGATGTTGTATGAGTGCCAATGATACAACTCTCCATTAAAGTCTCAATTAGTAAAAGGTAAACCATTATAGGTTGCACTTTGTAAATACAACTGTTTCTAAAACCACGCCTCTTTCGGTAAGATATAGAATAATCATAGATTATTAATTTTTGTTTACATACCTGGCCCAAGTTATGATCTGTTTATTACATATCATAGAGACATAACTTGGGAATGTTACCAGTAAATATACATGTATTTATTGTTTATCATGTTTATATTGAAATTTGTGGTAACCTTACAGTCGAGGTAGGGGAGGTTAAGACAATTGAGTGTTATTTTAAACTCTTAGATGTTCGGGGCATACAAACGTTGAAAATGTGCTGCACAACCCTTTTTTTACATTTAAATAAGGTATAGTGCACATGAACTTTCCATTCTAAGGTCTGATTTTTTTCAAACTTCATAGTAAATGTGGTACAGTTTTAGCCGTAAATGGAGTTCTAATGGGAAAATGCATTGTCAATAATAACATAAATAAAACCTATAGATAGAATACGGCCTTCGATAGGGAGCATTGGCCCACACCCAACAGCAAGTTATAAACAAACCCAAAAAAGGACTAGTGCAAAACCATTCAAACATAAAACCAAAGGTCTAATCTACATGAAAAACAAGAAACTTGAAACTGTAATAAACAACATCAACAAACAACGATAACCACTGAACATCAGGTACTTAACATAGGACCGTTGCAAACAATTATAACAGGTCTAATCGTTTAACAGGTGCCAAAAAGGGACGAATGATACAAAGGGACAGTCAAATTCATAAATCTAAAACAAACTGACAACGCCATGGCTAAAAATTAAAAAGACAAACCAAAAAACAATAGTAAACATGGCACAACATAGAAAATTAAAGAATAAACAACACAAACCCCACCAAAAATTAAGGTCAAAAGATATGTATTTAGTTTAATTATATTTCCATTCTTTTTTATTTGAAAACTAACAACATCAGTTACACCTTGGCTTGAAAGTTCCTCATCGATTTCTCCCACGGTAGGGTCACCAAGGTATTGACTTCTGTCTCGAATGATCCCCTGACAGCTGTTCAAACTGTTGCAAGGAGAGGCAGAAACAGGCAAGTTTGTAATTGTAGTTATTTTAAGCAAATTTGTTGATTGACTTTTGTTGGAACATTCAACCAACAAACTGCCAAATCTCATTCTTGAAACTTTTTTTTTACAGTACCAGCAACGCTTTGAATTTGTTTGTGAATTGCGAAGGGTGATATTTTTGAAATTGGTTTTTCATCTGTTCCTTTGATTACAATAAATCTGGACCAACTGTCATCTTCCCGACAGGGCACCGAATCATCACATTTTCTTTTCTTATGTATTAAAGCTGATTTCGAGGGTTTGTTTTGTTGTGCCATATGAAAGGAGAAAGATTCACCAATCTTGTCATCCACCCACATCGGAGTGCCTACAAGGGCGATGCTGTGTTTCCATGGCCAACCTTCACCATTACCTGATTAGTGGTTTTACATTGCAGTATAAAAACACCCTAAAATATCAATTGAAATGGCTTCGTGAACTCAATCAAAACACATGTTATATATGCTTATGATAATTTAGCAGAGGATCCATGGAAAGACTGTTAAAGCGTTTAAATTGATCACAATTAAATTGTACTGAGAAATATCAATAAATAAAAGTAATAGTAGTTTCTTGCATCTGAAGCCCTTATCACGACTAAATTTCACATAAAACGCTTCACCTAAACATTTGAAATATACAAAACGAAGATGTGGTATGATCGCCAATGAAACAACTTTCCACAGAAATTAACATCTATAGGTCAACATTCCGAATAGCCAGCTATAAAAGGTCCCGAAATGACAAACGTAAAACAATTTTCACGAGAAACTAACGACCTTATTTATGTACAAAAAATGAACGAAAAACACACAATTTTATGTTACACATCAACAAACGGCAACCCCTGAATGACAGGCTCTTGCCTTGGGACAGGCACAAGCATATATAATGTGGCGGGGTTTAACCCTCTCCTTACCTGGTACAGTGGTGTTATCTAATAACATAAGAACGAACTATACAAATCAGTTGAATTAGGCCGTACATTGACCTATAATGGTTTAGTTTTATAATTGTTATTTGGATTGAGAGTTGTCGCATTGGCATTCACATCACATGTTCCAATATCTATTCACTCATCAGATGGATACAAATAGCAAAATTATACGGAGTCTAAATACGTAACAAAAACAACGTAACGAACTGTATTATGAAACAAATTTTAATTAGTCTTGTTTTAACTATGCCTGAAGTAGCTCGAACCCAAATTATTTTGCAAAGAGACGACATTTATTTAAGTACACTAATAGTCTTGTATACAAGTATTAAGTGATATCAACATATCTGTCAATGTTTGGGACAAACCAAAAACAAATATAGCAGTATAGAAGTAACAAATAGATATGACAAAATGTGGTATGAGTGTATTGGTATAAATCTCAATGCAAGTCCTAAATAGTAAAAGGTATAGCTGTATAGGTCAAAATACGCTCTTCAACATCAAGAGTCCCAAAACTTACTAGTGTACAAGCATTCCAACAGGAAAACTGAGGATCTAATCTATATGAAAAAAGCAAGGAACAAGAAGAACTATTGAACCACATCAACAAAAAACAACCACTGAACAACACAGGTTTCCGACTTTGGACAGGTGCCAAAAATTGTAGCTGGTTTAATCATTTAACAGGTGCCAATTGTCACCCATACCTGGATATCGACCATACAAGGGCTGTATAGCCAGTCAAGGTCGTTAAAAATTTCAATTTGTTGTCTTACCCGGATTAGTTGTGTAAAAGTGCAATATAGAAAGAAACACCATAAATTATTAATTAAAATGGTTTCGTTATCTTAATCAAAAACACATATAAACAACAACATGTAAACATACATTGGACGAATGAATTTGACCTATGACACAATATAAATGCAGAATTAATAAAAAAAAAAGAAGAGGAATATGTGAAACAATATCAGAACGACAATTATGAATTTGAAAAATGACGATAAATAAGTTAACGTACACAGGTAAATATAATAATTGTGTTGTAAGGAGAACATGAAATACGGAAATATTTGAAAATAAAATTGTTCATAGACTGAGAACAAAAGTAGTATTATAGTGAAAAATATAAAACTTTAGTATCACGTCTATTTACATATCTTTGTAAATATGTGTTGAGTGTTATCTATATATCCCACATAGAGGAGTGCTCCGATATATAACGATTTTAAAAATGCCTGTACAGAAATAAATGACTTAAAAAGGTGGAGCGAGATATAACAAAATCAAGTAAATATTAAAAAAAAAGAACAACACATTGTATCACCAGATCAAAATTAACACACAAATAAGATTAGAAAGTTCGAAGGTTCTGAAAACGATTAAAAGTCGTTAAAATGAGTAACAAAGTATTTACAAAGTATTTATAAAGAGACACGCACGATAATTGCTGTGTAAACGGATATGTTAAATATACATGCAAGATACATTTTCAAAAGACAGACGTTCTCGATACAGCCTTTTAACATACAAAAAAGCAAAATCCGTTAGCGGGCACCACTCAACTTTCATCATATTACAAATCCCCGGATATTTGTTCTAACTCGATTTCCTAAAAACATTCAAGTAATTTATTCTAATAATTTGTCTAATTATAAAGTCCCAAGCTATATGATCTTTTATGGACTGAAATAGAAGTATGACCGACAAATGACCATTCGTTATGGTGCTCTTCTCTTCATCAGAGTGGAAGTGTTAAACAACTAGTACATTAAGACTATCTATATATTTTTCTGAATTTGTTTATTTGGCATATTTAAGTGAAAAAGTATCATATTCATAAGAACTCCGATTTGAATAGATACTTTTATAAAATATTAATAATCTTTTTTTGATGTGGTTAAACCTGTCAATATGCAGTTTTATCTGAAAAATGTAGGCAACATTTGATAACCCGGTTATACTTTTTGGAACTTTTGGTTTAAAGCTCTTCATCTTTTATATAAGCTTTGAATTTTACATATTTTGGAAACGCGCATCACTGATGAAGATACATGTATTGTCGAAATGCGCATCTGGTGCAGAACAAATGGTACCGTTAATGTTGTTATATATGATTTTCATATATCAATATTTCATCAACACATACACACTTTTGTTTATATCAAGCTAATCATGCACTAGTAGCCCGATTTCAGTCTGAAACGGTCATTTTGGTCTGATCACATCTTGATTGACTGGATTTACCGCTAGAGAAATTCGTCAAGATATTTCAGATCGTTAAGTCGCCATTCAGATCGATAGCCTCATCAGGTGAATCAGTTCGTTAAGACATGTCAAGACGCAAAAGACTGAATCGTCTAGCGGGTTGTTTAGACCCGTTAAGACCGTGTCAGACCAAAACAGACCATGGATACAAAATTACGTCCAAAATGTTCAGACCCTGTATACCGGTTTGATAACACGAGTTGCGCCCCTTCTACTCGATAATGCATTTTAGATTAATATGTATGGCAAGCCGTTCTCGTCAAAACTATGTTTAAACCATTTTTCGAAAAATTTACACACTGAGAATTACAACAAAGCACACTGAGATTTAAAAACTTCAAAACGCACACTGAGAATTGAAAATTACACACTGAGAATTAAAAATTACACACTGAGATTTCATAAAGACGCACTGAGATTACAAAAATGAAAAACGCACACTGAGAATTGAAAATTACACACTGAGATTTCAAAAAAGACACACTGAGAACAAATAAACTGAAAACACACACTGAGAATTTGAAATTACACACTGAGAATTTAAAATTACACACTGAGATTTGTGCGCACTTTTTATGCGCACATATCTAATTAGCATACTTGATCTGAATCTATTACAAGCTTAAAACAACAAGGGGACAGAACTCGTTAGTCCTTTGATTTGGTTCCAAATTATTAATAAAAAAACTTTAGAAATACAACAACAAGAAAAATACCCACTTAATACTCTTATTACAAAATATAACCAAATGGTGAAAAACTTTATTAAAATTATAAGAAAACATTGGAACAATCTGCATAAGAATGCAGTGAAATTTTTACCCAATTGCTATTATAGCATATCAACGTAACAAAAATATAAAAGATTAACTAGCGAAACCAGGGAAACAGTTGGAAGACTTTTGAAAAGGGACCCACGGTTTTAAGTTAAAAAAATCATCCCGATACACTGGTAGTAATGATCTGAATTATAGGCAACAAACTTATGAATATGAGCGATGTTAAGTCTTGAAATTTATTACGAATGTTGGTTGAAGGAATCGCATTTCATTATAATGACAAGAGTTCTTGAGATCAAGATATTAATCTGTTGAATCATTCATCTCATGAATATTCATTAGTAATTTGCATATTAATCTCAGAGTGTATTTTTGAAATCTCAGTGTGTAATTAACAATTATCAGTGTATGTTTTTCAATTTATTTCATCTCAGTGTGTCTTTTTAAAATCTCAGTGTGTAATTTTGAATTCTCAGTGTGTGTTTTTTATTTTTTTAAATCTCAGTGTGTAATTTCGATTTCTCAGTGTGTTATTTTAGGTTTTTAAATCTCAGTGTGTATTTTTTTTGAAAAAAGGGTTTAAACATAGTTTTGACGAGAACGGCTTGCCATAAATATGTATATGTTTTTCAATATTATGATTTGTTTGAAGTATATTTTTATTAATTAAAAAAAAAATCTTCTGTTGATTCTTTATTTCTTTTCTTGTTTTGTCGAGGAACTAATAAATTATTCGTCTATATATGTTGTTTATTTTTTAATAAATGTTAGTTTATAAAAATATAAATTTGTAATTAAATGCAAGGGCGTATGTTAATTGTATACACACCAGAATGTGTGCCATAAACCTTAAAATGTTGTGAACACCGGTGAAAATGTTTTTCGTTTTTGAAGATTAGTAACGGAAAATCCTAAACGTAACCTAAAAAAGTTAAGGATCCACAGAAATGCAGCGGAGGCAAATTAACACATGCATATTTTTGTTTTATGTATGACATTTGCTTTAATTCGTTTTCTGTTGATATATGTCCTAGTTAACCGTTGAAGCTGTTGCTATTTGTTTGCATGTTTATTTTTTTTAGTGCGATTTACTCTATTTAAGTTGGAAAAAAATATTCCCGACATCCGGAAATTCGAAAAAAGACTTCTCGGATCCCGAAACCTGATCATAATACTGCATTCATTCAGTCTCTGTCGGGACGGTGTTAAAGTATCACCGTATAGAAATTTTCATTCAAACAATGTATCCTTATAATATTTATTTTCTAATCCATATGATAGGTATATTGTACTTAGTATAGTACTTAGTATATATATACATATGGCGTTAATTTGAAAAAAATCTGTTTTAGTTAAAATGGTCGAGTTCGATGGCACGTGCTAGTAATCAACCGGGTCAACAGGTAACAAAATCAATGATCCGTAACGTAAGAAAGTACATGCCTATTATATATTACAATTACTCTCATCATCATTCTTAATAGAAAGGTGCGGCCGTAGGGCTAAACGTTAATAAAGAATTAATGAATTTGTGTATACACGTATTAATGATGTCTGGTCGTCAGTTTTTAATATACATGCTTATGTTTTCAAGTTTTTAAATTGAGAAAAACAACATGAACTGTTCGGAAGTTCAAAAGAAACTGTTCGCTTCTCTACTTATATAGTTTAGAGAGTATTCCTTTAAATTGTGTCAGTTAAATAAAGTAGTGTGTATTTGTATCCTATTTATTTTGCTAATTGTATCATTATAATATACATTTTGTATTTCACTTCTATATATGCTATAAGTTGTAGTGTGATTGATTGTTGGTTGTTTAAAGTCCAGTGGCAAATATTTCATGCATTTTCAGGACCAGCTGTAAGTTAAAGGCATATATGGAACTCATCGGTGTAGTTTTCACGTGTTATAATAGATAAAAGAATAATTAATTTCTAAAATATCGTAACATAAAGGAGGCAAGGCGCATGGATTACCCGCACTTATCAGTTCTTTTCCCTGTTTTGTCTTAAAAAAATACTGTTATTTTTTTTTATTTTTTTTTATATGTTTATATAATTTACGATAACTGCGGTGTATACGTGCTGTCAGACGAAAGATACATATGTGCCCTTTAAATGTCTTTTTTACCATGGATTGCTTGCTTTCGTCGTATTGACGTTTAACACACAACTTTAATTACTGACTGTGATGTATGTAGAAATTGAAACGTACTACATATCTTTATTCTCATACAGCCAATGCATTATACATCAGTACAGAGATAACAACAATAACTATTTACAATATATACAAAACAAGGAGAGAGGTTACAGAAGTCTCTAGCCAGGAGGACAAACACAAGTATTAATATGTTTTATAAATAAACAAAGTTTCTTCAGGACTGGTTTTCGTGTACTCGACATAAGTTCCGAAAATTTAAATGTATAATGTCGTTGTACAAAATAGGAGGATAAATACTCTGTACGTTTTTGATCGAAAAAAGTACATTCCAATATATAGTGATATTCGTCACCAATTTGTCAATTTTTACATAGATGACAAACACGGTTTTCTCTCAGTACTTTTTGCCATCTTCCTGTTTCAATAGGCAATTTGTTATTGGTCGTTCGACATCGAAAAGAACAATGGCGTCTTTAAAGTTCAAAATGTTAAACTATTCCTTAAATTCCCAGTTTTTCTTAAAATTTTTGTAGTTAATAGCTTTTGGCGAATTTTGAATTCCTGAATTCCAATTCTGAAGAAACTGGTCTCACAGTCTATGCTTTATTACAATTTTTAACCAATCTTTATCTATAAAATTTTGTAAAGAATGAAGGATGCAAGTCCAAGCTTTGAATTAAAATGGTCATTAAATAGACACACAAATAAAAGAACAAGTGTAAGTGTTGGAATGACATATACAATATATCACAATGTGCATTGTCGAAGAAGTTAAATTTGATTTTACTTACATTGCAGTGTACTATACTGCTTTCGATACAAATTATATAAAATTATAGAGCAGTCTTACGGCTCCAACTCAAAATTTGAACCCTTCTATGTTGTGGGTTGGGTCTACCATTTAGTTTGAAAGCTTCAATCATACAAGCTGTTTCACCTTTTTTATTGTGATGATTGGGAATTTGGATTAAGCCGTTGGTCACGTGCCGAGTGGCACACGCTGATTTAAAAGTCATTTAACTTCACAATAACTATAGCTATTGATACCATATATATGAATTATATACTAATATTCTCTTATATCCATGTTCCCTGGGGCCTTAAAACGTCGTTTTAGTGAGAGCCATTAGTGCTAAAACTTTCTTATTAGTGTACTAAGAAATCCTTTGCGGTATATACACAACGGACTCGTTTGTCTTAATCACTACTTTACCTTTGACTTTATCACCTTAATTTTCACATGTATAATACTTCTTTTATCGTGGTATTTCTCTCGTATCACATGTGGGTAAACTTTTCACATCAATTATTAACACCAGGCTTACCAAATGGAGCGAAAAACACAATATAATAACCGATGCACAGTTTGGATTTAAACCGGGTTATGGAACAACTGACGCCATCTTCGCACTCCATTCTCTAATTTCTAAGTCTTTACGTAGTGGAAAACGATTTTATTGTTGTTTCATAGACTATAAAAAAGCTTTTGATAGTGTGTCTCATTTCAAATTGTGGTTAAGATTAATAAGATGTGGTATAAGTGGAAACTTATTAACTGTTATTAAATCTATGTATGCCAAAATTAAATGTTGTATTAAACTGGAAGGAAATTTTTTCAAATTTCTTCCAAAGTAATGTTGGTTTGATGCAAGGAGAATCATTATCTCCTTTTTTATATTCTTTGTATATTAATGACATTGAAAATGAACTTTTAAGCCAAGGTTGTCAGTCATATGAGTTAAAGATGCTCAATTTATATTTGCTAATGTATGCAGATGATACAGTTCTTTTTAGTGAAACTGTTGATGGTTTACAAAAGATGATAGACAGTGTAGACATATATTCTAGAGAGTATGATTTGGATATTAACTTGTCTAAAACAAAAATTGTCGTGTTTAGAAATAGAGGCCTCGTTAAAGCGACTGAAAAATGGTACTTAAATGGTGTTGATATTGAATTATGTAATGAATTTACATATCTTGGTCTACTTTTTAAATACAATGGTAACTTTGTACATACACAGAAAATGTTAGCAAATCAGGGCAGAAAAGCATTATTTAGTTTATATAGTAAAATATATGATGATTGTTTTAACCATGAAACTATGTTATCTCTTTTTGACACATATGTATCTAGTATATTAAATTATAGTTGTGAAGTCTGGGGACATCACAAAGCCGAAAATATTGAGAAAGTTCACTTAAATTTTTTAAAACGTATATTGAAAGTCAAAACAACTACTGTTAATTATATGGTATATAGTGAATTAGGTAGATATCCATTGTACATCGAGAGATATTGTAGAATGCTTAGATATTGGTGTAAAGTATTGAAAACAGATAACTGTATTTTGCAATCTTGCTACCAAGAAATGTTAGAAAGATCAATATTAAAACCTTGTGACAAACAAAATTGGGCATGTGAAATAAGAAACATATTATTTCGTTATGGTTGTCAAGATGTATGGTTACACCAAAATGTTATTAATGTTGATCATTTTTTGCTAGAAATTGTTAATAGAATGAAAGGTAGTTTTGTCAGTGAAATGAATGCTTTTTTCAATGAGTCATCAAAGTGTAATTTTTATAGATATATACACGATCCAGACACTCTACAATTTTACCTACAAAAACCTGTAAACTATGTGTTTAAGCCATATATTAGTAGATATAGATTGTCTGCACACTGCCTTAACATTGAAACTGGTATATTTTGTAACATTGAAAGAGAAAACAGATTATGTAATTTGTGTGATAAAAACATGATTGAAGATGAATACCATTATATTTTAGTATGTGAGAAATATTCTGATATAAGGAAAACATATATAAAACCATTTTATTGGAAAAAACCATCTAGTTACAAACGTGTACAATTATCGTCTGTTCATAACATCAAAGAGCTTAACAATCTAGGTAAATATCTTTATTTAGCTGATAAGATTCGTTATTCATAAGATTATACTTATATTTCATTATTTATATTATTTGTCGTCATTCTCCGCCATTGACATGATTGATACAAACTGTATGTGATTATAAAACATGTATGTAATTATTCACTGATGCTATTATATTTGTATATGTAAATTCTATAAGCTGTATTGCTTCTGAATAAAAGACTATATATATGATGCATGACATTTATAGGAAGAAATTTGAAAGATTAAAGCCTGTATTATACACTAACAACTACCAAAGGCTGATAATTATGGTATCGAATCATTTGTCACTCATACACAAAATATTCACTGTCGTTTGCTAAATATGGACTATGGAATATAGAAGCGACGTAATCGTAAAGATAGATATAAGAAGATGTGCATTGCATATGTGGTATGAGTGCCAATGAGTAAAAAATATTATTTAGTTGTACAATAATTGGCTGTTGGCAACAAAATAGTTCCATGTTTTTAAAATCAAAGGTTTTGGCATCTTCGCTAGCCAAAGGTTACGATCCACTCTGGAGAGCGGGCGTTGATCGTGACCCTTAGCTAACGAAGATGAGGTTTTGGATGTCTTCGATTTCACCGTACCTGGTGTAAAATTGTCCCTGACTATACCGAAGGTTGACTTATTATACGAGCTAACCACTACCACACGTACAGTTCTTACAAGCATGGCCCGCGTTATTACTTATAATGCCATACAGCTAGTTTTGTTTTATCTACAATCATGTATCTTGTATTCGTTTTTTTTTATCTATTTAGTTATTCAAAGTAAATCAACCTCACAACACACGTGTCAATAAATATAAAAGGTAAATCTGGTAACAGTAAATTATTTAACTAATTATATATACACCTGGAAAAAAGTATTGCAACACCAAATTAAAATTCAAATTAAAAAAATACTTTTTATTTTTTTGTTAAATAATTTGTATACCATTGTGTCAATAGAGAGAAAATTCTTTGATTAAAACACACTCGGGAATAGCAAGACAGTTTACCAAAAGAGTAGTGGGAACTTTACTGATTTTTTTTTATCATATACTAGTATATTTCTGATAGTTTTTCCGACCTCTCCACCTATTTTCAAACTTGAAAGGAGACCTCTTTCAGAGGCACGAGTCTGGAACATGTACAAATGGCAGTTGCAAGTAATAGCTATATACATATAAAAGAGAAGATGTGGTATGATTGCGAATGAGACAACTGTCCACAAGAAACCAAAATTACACAGACATTAACAACTATATGTCACCGTACGGCCGTCAACAATGAGCAAAGCCCATACCGCATAGTCAGCTATAAAATGCATTTCAAAGATACTATAATTAGAATAAAAGGTTATAGAGTATAACATACTTACAACATATGTCATCTTGTAGAATGTGATTTCACAAATATATTATTTTCAAATTCGCAGTCCAAGTCAACGTAAAATCGGTTACACACATTTTTCATGCTATAAATCCATTTCAACAATATCATTTCAAACACACACTAGCTTGCCTTTTCATTAATTTAAATAATACAAATTCAGCTAAATTTTGTTTATTCCCATCAACAGAGAAATCTAACACTTATCCTAGACGTTAATAATACTCATGCACTTCAATTTTATTAAACAATTTATTGATACGGATGACAACGCTTTAAAAATACGGTTACATCAGGGTGTAAAAAACGGAAATTTGTTTTAATTTGAATTCAAAGATAGATTAAACGGTAGCTTTAATAGTGAAATGTACTATTTTTTGAAGACTCGCCTAAATGTATGTTGCATAGATGTATTTGACCCCAACAATTTTATTTAGATCATGCTGTAAATTATATTTATAAAACCATTCATTTGTAAATTCTGCATATATCTGCTCACTGTTTGAATATAAAAAACTTGTCGATTTTATAATATTGAGACATATCCGAGATTTTGTAATATGTGTGATAAACAAGTAATTGAAGATGAATATCATTTTCTTTTAGTATGTGAAAAGTATAATGAACTTCGAAAGAAATTTATCAAACCATATTGTTGGAGGAAACCGTCGAATCATAAACTTTTAAGACGATCAATGGATTTGAATGGGGACATATAGTTGGAACTCGCCCCTTTTTTTGTGCTCGGTTGGGACCCCAATACAGGCTCATAGTATTTTGAAGCATTTTTGAAGTGTTCAAATATAATAAACCAGAGACATATATACTAACTTGTAATTTATGTCTCTAAATGAACGAATGATAATTTTCACGAATAGAAAGAAAAAGCAAGTCTGTCCGAAAGGTGATTGTCTATTTGATATTTAAAAGGAAAATGTATAACTATAGTGTGTTCATTGTAAACTTAAACCATAATGCATAGAAATGTCTCTGCATGTTTATAACAGTCACAAGTCACTTCTAGAATTAAAGGTCAGCGATCGATTAAAAATTCGTGCAATTATATTTTGTCAAAAGTGATCGAGATGCCTTTATCAGGTAAATCAAATAATCGCACCCATATATTTTTTTCCAGAACACGTTAAAGTTAATATCAGAGCCATATAATACATGTTTTATATCTTTGACTATTATGCTAGTAGACTAGTATAGTTTTCTCAGGTTATATTCTCCGTTGATATGTATCTTTCCTTTAAAGTCTTTTTTTTCTCTAACACTTTAGAATAGTATATAGGGACCACTTCCGAAAATAATCTTTCAAAATGCATATTTAAGTTTTAGCCTTTAAAACTTGTATGTCAAATAATTTGACCACATGACAAAAATTTCTACAATATACATTGGTCCCGCTCGACAGATTTCGATGTGAGACAGTCACACGTGTCGTTACAATAGCCAGTGTTCACGCATCAGCGCACACATGTATGTCAAATAGGTCAGTTGATTGGAGGAATGTTTCCGAAAACACGCCTACCTCAAATTAATACCCAATCAAACGCCTTTACCAGAAACACAAATAATACTTGGAGATTTGGTTGCGTATTCAACATTTGAAAATTTTTTATAAACTCTTTAATTCGAGCTAAGAAGCAAAGAATATGCCCGAAATGCAAGTTTCCCAATAAATTTCAGCTATCTAGTGATGAAAAAAAACAAAACAAATTAAAAGTTTTTCGAATTATATAACTATAAGTCTTTTATCTGGCAAGAACACCCCAATTTAGCGGACAAGCAGTCAAGTTATTCTTTTTGCTGTTACTGAATATACCAAGAAAGAAAATAAATCCCGATATTAATTTGAAATTTTTATGAAAGCCATCCAGCTGTGAAATATATACCAAAATAGGTGAATATTTAGGACATTTCACGAACAGATCGTGCAGGTGCTTTATAACTAACAGGTGAGATGTTGTTGCAGTAAAAAATATTCATTTTGATACAATTATTAAAGTTGTATAACGTAGAATATGTTTTGTCATTCAGTTTCTTCATATTTAACTAAATTCCACTATGATGATTTCGTAATGCTAGTCATGTTTACTGTCGAATAATGATACTATTCTTTCATTTTTACTGTGGAGCGAATCATTAGTATTGTATATGCGGTGAATTTTCACTGTATAATTATTAATTTTTTATCTATTACAGCTCATTTCTTTAAGCATGTAGAGCAAGACTTTAGTTGATTTGCTTGCTTTTTTATTGGATAATCATTATGATAACACCCAATTTAATTCAGATGCCGACATGCGACAAGTAAAGAGGGTACGGTAACGTTAAATCGTTTACGGGCGTATTTTCCGTTTTTAATCAAACTTGTCAAATTTGATTAATTATCGTCGGAAAATGTCCCTCATGGGTATAGTAATTCAAATTAAACCAGCTTTACTATGCTGTATGCATGCAATATAATTATATAACCTGGTCTTTAAATGTACTTCAGGTACACTGGCCTTTTTCTGCAATAATTTTCAAACTTTATCTTTTAACGAAGTCTTTTGGTATGTAATATTTTTTTTTATAAAAGGCTCTCGAATTATAGACTAATTAAAAAATAAAGATGGAAAGTCAAACGCATGAGTCTGGCAAAAATGAACGGACAATGGCATGACAGTAAACGGAAAACGAGAAAAGACATAGATTCTAGTTATATATATATATATATTTTCCCTACCTCAAATGTACTCAAATGCAATTTATATAGCCAACATTAAAAGTTAAATGAGAATGCATTCATTTACAATATTAAAAAATGTTACATCTTAAATTTAATTAAACATAATTATCAAGATCACGCGTTTTCAAGTGTTCACGGCCGACATCCGTAATTATTTAATAAGGGTGTAAAATGATCTAATGCGTCAACATGACAAATTTTTCACCACTTACGACAGTCTGTAAAATTGTAATCACTTGTAAACCTTTAATATAAAGGTTCAGGTGCTTACATTCAATGAATAAATGTTATTTCGGCAATCTGTCGATTTTTTTCTAGTCAATTCGCGGCGGTTTGTTCAGCAGTATGACTTTGAGCTACTTTTTAAAATATACAAAACATGTTAAATAGGATGTAGTAAGAATTCAAATTGAATATTTTTTATAATTTAATTAACACGATTAAAAGGACGTGGTAGACTTTCAGTTAACATAAACCGTCTTATTTCTAATTTTTATTTTATTTTTAAAAGGGGAGCAACCCCTGATAAACAATGGGAAAGTTTCACTCGTTTTGTGTCCAAATGATTAAAATCTGAACACGACTGGACACGGTCTGACAACATCTTGACGTAACTTTGTATCCATGGTCTGTTTTTGTCTGACGTGGTCTTAACGGATCCAAACAACCCGCTAGACGATTCAGTCTTTCCCGTCTTGACACGCCTTAACGAACTGATTTACCTGATGAGGCTATCGATCTGAACGGCGACTTAACAATCTGAAATATCTTGACGAATTTCTATAGCGGTAAATCCAGTCAATCAAGATGTGATCAGACCAAAATGACCGTTTCAGACTGAAATCGGGCTACTAGTGATCACCAATGCTTACAGTCATTTTAGTGTTTCTTATCCAGTATTTATTTTGTTTTATAAATATTGATAGATTTGTTTAAGTCGTTAAAGACTAAGAGTTCACTTGTTTCCTTGGTGTAGGATATAGCAGACGGCAAATGGATGCCATCATCTGCTGTCAACAGAATATCATTTTTCTGGCCGCCATTTGATATTCTATGTATGTCGTTTGACACATATCCTACTACATACACATCCCCATGGTTATCTAAAGCTACACCAATAGCAAATTTCAGATCACGATTGTTGTATATCTCACGTTCTTTTCCGTCCGATGTAACAACGTATACTTTATCACTATTACGGTCAGTACAATACACGTCACCATCTTCATTGACACATATTTCCCTAGGATCAAATGTTGTCTTAATTACTTTAAGAAGCCATTGATATCTATAACTGTTAAAGTGTGCGCTTTGTTTGCTACCCAGATCATGCCCTTAACACTTGCGATTCCTCTACAGATTCCGTCAACTTTAATTTTCTACCAGGCTTCAATGATGTCAGATCGATGATCTGGATACCTGCTTCACCAACAGATACTAAAGCATAATTTTTGTCATATAAGGTTACGTTATGTGGTAAATAATCTAAATCAATCACGTTGGAGTTCGATCCATTAAATGTAGAAACGAAAAGTTGTGCTGCAATGTTGTGACTTAGTAATAACCTATCATTAGAAATAAGGCAACCTCTAAAGATACTCACTTCATCACCTAATTTATTGGTTTTGAATGAATGTGCCAATACTTACTTTCTTTCGTCTCTAACAAGACACTGGCTTCGTTGATTAATACCTAGTACAGACATTGGTACTTGAAAATATTCTACCGTTAGTGTACCTTTGTCTGGGACTCAAATCTTTATGTTCGAGATACTCTGACAGATGATATTTTAGTATCGGAACACAGGCTGTTTGGATTTCTCTGATTTCCGATTCTTTCTGGTAAGTTTTGTCATCTTAATGTTTTTTCCACATTGTATACATAGATTTCTGGTGTGTTGCTTCAGTCATTGACTAAATAGATACCTAACAAAAAAGAGGCATATAAAAAAGTGTTTATCTATATAAAGAACGAAAAAGCGATTTGATAATGATGTGAAAACTAAGTGTTTCAAAATTAGAGAGTACCAACATTTTATCCATCATTAAAGACGATTGAAAAGAGATAAAAAAATATACATATCTCAAGATAAAGAAGCTGAAAACAAACTATACAGGCAAAATACATCCTGGGTATAACAAAATATCGTATATTACAATCGGAATAAAAAGACGAGTAAGGATTTATTTCACAAATTTAAATATTTCAATTGAAAAGGAAAAATAAATATGCCAAGCACTATCATGATAATATCATAAGAAAACATCAAAAAGTGAAACCACCATTGAGTATTGCTAAGAATACTTAAAACACTACACGTTGGTCAAGAGAAAAATCAAGTAAATTATAAAAACATCGATTTGTATTTATCAGAGACTAAAACTGTCACGTTGGAGATTTAGTATTTAAACACATTCAAAAGGAATATTGGAAGATGGACACACCATTAGTGTTTGCGTGTATACTATATTTTGTCCTTTCTTCCATCATAATACATATGTAGTTATCTGGTTATCGACATAAACATACAATTTGCATTGTCATCTTTATCATTTTAAGTTTTACTTGAATATGATTGCTAGATTTAACTTACCTTTACAGTTTGTTAAACGAAATATGTGTCTTGTGTTTGTTATAAACTTAGACACATTACTTCTGTTTTTAGTGGGACTTCCTAGATTAAAGGGAAACTACTAAAAACGTGATTTGACTGATTCGTCACTAAAATTTAAATCACAATTATCGTGTTTATGTTGATTAATAAAGAAATTAAAGATATTTGACAGCAATCAGATTGTCTGAAGTAGATTTAAATTAAGGTTTAATCTACCAATTTCTACATAATAAAATTCCTGTACCAAGTCAAACGTATGACAGTTGTTGTCCATTCGTGTGATGTGTTAGTGCATTTGATATTGCCATTTGATGACTGTTTTCCGTTTTGAATGTTCATCGAAGTTCGATTTTTTGTTGTTATTATACATATTCTACAGTCTGAAAATAAATCAATACTACAACTTACAACGTTTGCTACGGTAGTCATCTTAATAAATATTGTTGTAATGATCATAACACATGACCATACAATATTTTAAATTATCTGGGGGAACGGTGATTGCAGTATAAATTATCAGTATTGTTCTAATGAAAATCTTTTTTAAGGTTCATGTGGACCCTATGGCTAAAATGGCTGCATTTTCACCTCAAAACTTACTATGAGTCACTACAAAAGTCAAAAAGCCTGAAAAGACCAGTTTTTGTCTGAATTAGCATGAATTTTTACTCGACATTCCTAATTTGCCTGAATAATTTTTAAAAATTCTTGACATAGTATGAATTTCTCTTATAAGGTTCTTGATTTTTTTTGACAAGTGTCTTGACAGTATGAACATTGTCTGAAAAATTCTCGACACTTCCTGTATCATCTGATAAGAGTCTGGATTAGTCTCGACCAATTCTTGACTATCTTAAATTTGTCTCGACATGTCTTGACATATTCTTGACATTCTAAATAATGTCTGAATATGTCTTGACATATTCTTGACATTCTAAATAATGTCTGAATATATCTCGACACATTCTTGACAGTCTTAAATATGTCTTGACACTATCTCAACAGTATAAATTTCGCCTGAAATGTGAACAGACTTATTATTCCTGGAGTAGATAATAATTTTTTTTAATCTTTGGGAATTATTCAATTTGTTTTTATGTTAAAATAATTAACTTCAAAATTTTGATGAAGAAAATACAATTTAATTCAATTTTTCGTCATTAAAATGATGATTTTTTCATTTTCATCTATCAACAAACTTTTTAAATTGTAGTGACATGGTCAGTCAACTGCTAAGTTGTATGGCTGATTACAGGTAAATCAGTAATTTCTACTTGACAGTTGCGTGTACTCTGGGTTGTGGAATACCTTAATTTTATGGGGAATATCCTGTCCATGTGTATTCCAACAGATGACTTTACACAAATTGTTCTTCTGTTAAATGAATGATTTGTATATCAGCATGATTTGCTATTTATATAAACAACATTTTGGTACAATAATTATTTACCATATTAACATTGAACATTATGAATATTTAATGAGATATGTCTACAGTATGATTGGTTTTAATCATTTAATTTATAAGATTTAGGAATCAAAATTTGTAACTATTTAAAAACCCACAGTTAAATTATTTCATACTTTAGAATTAATAACCATATTTGCATTAAATTTGTAAAATTATTTATATACCCAAATTTTCAATTATTTTACATGCCCACCTTTAATTTTGTTGTAAGAAGTGTAACTTGAAACAACAGTATATTATATAAAGAGAAATAAAGATTAAAGTTATATCATGAATATTGGTTGTGATTTCTAGAGCTCAGAACTGTCAAGTAAATTTAAGACACAATTCAGAATTTTCAGAATATGTCAAGACATACTGAGAAAAATAAGAATGTCAAGAATATGTCGAGAAATTTCAAGACAATATTCAAATGTCAAGAATTTGTCAAGAAATTTGAAGACCACATTCAGAATGTCGAGAATATGTCGAGTAAATTTCATACAAATTTAATATAAATGATAATTTGTCAAAAACATTTAAGACACAAGTCATACTTTTGGAGAATGTCGAGTAACAGTTCATGCAAATTAAGACAAAAAATGGTCTTTTCAGACTTTTAGACTTTTGTAGTGAGTACAGACAAACCTGTGCATCTGGAAATGTTTTAAGTCATAGCATGCCGTAGATAAATAAAATTTAAATGCATTGTATGTTTTAGAAAATTGAAAATTTAACTGGATTTTGCAATGCACTTTTTTTTGTTCCTGTAGAAGATGATAAAATAAACAAACATGTGAGTTTCGCATGATATGGTCCTCTCAGGTACACAGTTTAATCACCAATTATTGTAAGGTATCTATTGTCCATGTCAATTAATACAGCTCACTTCAATTATTATCTATGGAGAAGTTCTCAAACCTCTTTCCCAACTTTGTTTATTTTTGGCACTTTGTGGTGGAATGAAAAAAAAGTGCATTGCAAAATCCTGTTAAGATTTAGTTTTTCTAAAACATGAAACATATTTAAAATTTATGTATCTAGGGCATGCTATGCCATAGAAATTTCCCAGATGCACATGTTTGTCTGCACTCTGAGAAAATTTTGAGGTGAAAATGCAGCCATTTTAGCCAAAGGGTCCACATGAACCTTAAGAAGATGGGTTTCTCTGCTCATGAATGCAGTTTCTTACCATAATTCAGGTCCTCAACCTGAGCTCGACACGATTGTTACTGACAATATTTCTTGGCTTCTTGTTTCAAATAGACCTTCTTTTTTATTGTTCTTTCCTCATTCAGGATCCTGTAGTTCAGTGGTTGTCGTTGATCCATTGCTTTTATATTTGGTTTTCCTAACTTAACTGTTATAACATTTGCCGTTAGTTTTCTAATGTTTCACATGTTTCATATCGGGCCATTTTTGGTGATTTTAAAATAGTCATTAAAGGCCATTCAGTAACTTATGTAAATCAACAACGTATACTTTATCAGTATTTAAGTCAATACAATAGACATCCTCATCTTGATTGGCCCATATTTCTCTTTGATCAAATGTTGTTTGTATATGTTACAGGTATTTTTCTAAATTTAAGCATTTTGTAAAATGGCTGAATTTTAGGCATTTTCTAAAATGCCTTAAGATGACAGGCATTTTACAAAATGCATAAAAAAACCTAGTTATTTTGTAAAATGCCTGAAATTTTTAATGAAAATTTCACAAATTGCCTGGTCAGTTTTAGGCGAATTGTGTTAATATGAAATACATGAAATAGATGATAAAAATATACTGTTAAGCTACAAAAAAAAGTTGAGTTTAATAAATTTAATATTATTCTTTAAAAATGTAGCCTGCAGGTTAAGTTTTTATGTTTTACTAGTTTTAATGTCTATAATTAAAAACTCCATAGAGCAAACACTTTGAATAAGTACTCACTCTGTAATTCATTCATGATCTTCTTTTCATTATGGCAGAAAGGCATGTTGTTCTTAAACCAGAACAAAGATTTACAGACCAGTTAATTGAAAATACTGATTCTACTTAGAAAAGTGTTATATGGAACAGAGAAAAATTGAAACTATTTTGAACAAGAGGTGGATGTTAAAGCGAATGTGTTAGTTGCAATTCCCCATGTGGATCGAAGGAAAGGATACCCGCGTAACCTTATTGAGGTTGTTACTGGAAAGGAAGAGCATGGTTATAAACTAGGAATTAAAGATGGAATACCACGTGGGCTTTACACCAGGAATCAGTTTGAACTATCTGACAGTAACTTTATAGCTATTCGATCTGTAAATTATGATAATGAAATATCCTTTAGAAAAGCTGTCAGTAAAGTTCTTTGTCTGATGGTCAGGGTTACACAACATGTGGCTGTAGTGCTAGTGGTAAGACTAGATGTGACAATAAACGTTGTCTTTGCAAAAAGTCAGGACAAATGTGTAACAGTCGCTGTCATCCAAACATGACATATAGCAACACATAATTGTCATCTTCAGAGTAAATGTGAATGATTTAATTACAATTATAAAACTGTAACTGTTTAAATTGCATGATATATCTAATGAAAGAATAAAATGATCTATTTGATATTTCCAATCGTTAAATTTTGATACAATTTTTTCAGGCATTTTGTAAAATACCTGAAAAAATTATTCAATTTGTAAAATGCCTATATCATGCAGGCATTTTAGAAAATGCCTAAAAATTTCAGTCATTTTACAAAATGCCGAAATTTAGAAAATGCCTGTAACATATATATAGTATATATAACTTAACCATTGATATCCATAATGGTTAGGTTGTGAGGTTTACTCACTATCAAGATATTGTCCTTTACACTGGTGATTCCATTACAAATTCCTTCAACTTGAATTATCCTTCCAAGCTTCAATATTGTCAGGTCAGTGATCCGGGTACCTGTATCACCAACAGATACTTAAATATTGTTTTTGTAATATAAGGTAACATTTAGTGGTTCATTATCCAAATCAATAACGTTATAGTTATATCCATCAAGTGCACACACTAAGGGTTATTTTTTTCATGTTGGTACAGAGGAGTAACCTTTTATCAGATATAAAGCAACCTCTACTGATACCTACTTCATTACCGTGAACGAGTTCTAAAAAATAGTTATTTCTCTTATAAATAAAAAGAATGATCCATTTTGATTAAATAATAATAGACACCATACTTTAATGAATATTGATACAAACTTGATTGCATATTCATTGAATCAGTGCATTAAAAATGTTCTACCAAAAATTATTCATAAAGATCAAAATGTTTATGTTAAAAATAGATATCTGGTTATAATATTATATACAAATCCAAGATATAATTGATTATGCAGAAAGATTTAATATAGAGGGGGCACTACTGTTTTTAGATATTTTCAAAAGCATTAGACTCTTTAATGTCTTTAGAATGGGATTCTGTGTTTTCAGCTTTTAAAAAATTTGGATTGCAAAATTAAATGCTGAAATGGATTAAGACTTTATATACAGATATGAAAAGCGCATTTATAAATAATGGATGGATATCTGAACCTATAAACATTCAACGCGGAAAATGACAAGGATGTTCGTGAAGTGCGATTATTTTTGTAATTGCAGTAAAGATATTATCCTGTAAGATAAGGCAAGTCCATAAATAAAAATAAAGGCTTTGAGAGTAAAGAAAGATGGGAAAAAAACATTAATTAAAAATCAGCCAACTTGCAGACGATACGACACTTTTTTTAAAAACACAAACAGACTTTTCAAATTTTTAAATATGATTGATTTTTTGGCACATTATCAGGGCTTAAATTAAAAAGAAGGCTTTCGATTGTGAAAACATAAAACACTGTAAAGAAAAATACGAAAAAATCAACTTTACAGACAAACCTGTGAAATATTTAGGAGGTTTTTTTTTGGTTGTAATATTAATGTTTGTCAAAAACTCAATGCTGAAAAACAACCAGAATAAAATGCTCCATTGGGCACAGCTTAATACGACTGCAGAGGTCGAATTCTGCACAGTTGGGGCAAGTATGGACACAACATTCAAGCTTGATACAGCTCTGAATTTGGATTTTGATTAAATATTTGACACAGCATAGGTTTCTGACAAAGAATGCTTGTGGTCTAAGAACTTATTTTTTTTAATTTACCTATGCTGCTCAAATATCCAAAATCTAAATACATGGTTAGATTCAGCATATCAAACAATCCCAAGAATTTTTTTTTTACAAATCAGAAATAACCAACTTAAGATTGAAAATTTTAAAGAAAGAAAAAAAGGAAAAAAAAACGTCCAACACAATTTTTTAACCCCCTTATGATTCATCATCCCTAAACTCAATCTCAGCCTTTCCATTGTGATATGGAACCTTGTAGTACAATTGCATAAAGATCCATACAATTACACACAAGTTATTGTCCTGAAACTAGACAAATGCTTATTTTTTGCTCCTTTTTGCCCCCTAATTCCTCAAATTTTGAGGCAACTACCCCCAAAATCAATACCAGCATTCACTTTAAGGTATTTTACCTTGCAGTTCAATTTCAGAGAGATCCATACACTTGAACACAAGTAATTGTCTGGAAACTAGAAAAATACTTATGTTTGGCCCCTTTTTGGCCCTTAATTCCTAAACATTGTAGGCAATTATCCCCAAATTCAATTCCAGCTTTCCCTTTGTGATATGGAACCTTGTAGTACAATTTCAGAAAGATTCATAAACTTACACACAAGTTATTGTCATGAAACTAGACAAATGCTTGTTTTTGGTCCCCTTTTTACCCCTAATTCCTTATCTGTTGGTACCATAACCCCCAAAATCAATCCCAACCTTCCATTTTTGGTATTAAACCTTATGGTTAAATTAAGTAGAGATTTATTCACTTCAACTAAAGTTATTTTGCGGGAACCAATGTGTCTTCGGACGACGACGACGACGACGCCAACGTCATACCAATATACGACCGCAAAATTTTTTTGCGCACGTATAAAAATCTAAGAAGATAAGTAAAAACTGGGAGAAAAGAAATCTAACATTGTTGGGAAAAATAACTGTTATTAAATCACTGATTCTACCCAATACTTCTTTTTTAGCATGTGTTTCCCACATAGAAAAAGAATACATTTGATAAACTAAAAAAGATTATATATCACTTTTTATGGAAAACAAAACAGAAAAAGTTAAATGTAATGTATTAAGCTATGAATTTCTAGATGGTGGTTTAAAAATGATTAACATAGATAAATACATAGAATCTATCAAGAATTGGGTAGATTGGAAGATTAATATATGGATGCTAAGCCAACTGGAAAGTTATATCATTATTTTGTTTTATTAAATTTGGCAAGAACTTCCTTATCTTTATAAGGAATATTGATGGTATTACCTCAATTTCAGGTTAAATAAACAGCCAGAATCTTATTTGAATGTAGTAAAAGCATGGATCAAAAACAAAAAAATAGAGCAATTAAAACAACTTTAATCTATTCGCCAACAAGTCATTTGGGGAAATCAATTTATAAAGATTAAAAAAAAAGCCTTTTCTTTCAAAACTTGATAAATAGCAATACCATCTATGTAAAATTGGTTACATACTAGAGAAACATTATTTACAAAAGCTCAATATTAAATGTAATTGGCTGTCAGAATATTTCTCAATTGAAGAAAGCTTTTTCAAAAGAATGGCTAACTATTTTAATACAAAATCATTCAAAGAAAACTAAAATAAAAACAAATTATGTTTCATATATTAAGAAGAATTGTAATTATACAGACACATTAGAAAATTAAGAAACTAAAAAAATATATAATATAGTTCATTCAGAATGAGATTGCAATACCTGTTGGTTTTAACCGATGGAAAACAGTGTTAAACATTGAGTAGACTAAGAGTTTAACATGTAATATATTAAAATTTGTTCATCATAATTTGAAAGAATATAAAAATAAAGTGTTTTGTTGGATATGGTTACACTTTATTCTACCTCGTAAAACTTTATTAAAACAGTGGAATATCTGCAATACTTCAAATTGTAATCATTGCAATACCACTGAGGATTATGAACATATGTTTCTGAAATGTCACTTTCTTGATGACTTCTTTAGTAAAATTATAAATCTTCTTAAAACATTGAATATTGATAATAATTTTCAAACATTGAATTTAGTATTTGGTGTAAAATTAATGATGAACAATATAAAGAAATCAATTATTTTATTACATTAATAATGTTTTGTATATATAAAGCGTACAACATGTCTGAACAGAAAACATAATCTATAAATGTGAAGCTGTGCTCAAAGCAGAATTGAAGTATTGTTTCAAACTACAGGCAAAATGTAAGAATACATAATACAAATGTATTCTAGATGAAACTGTCAAATTGTTAGAATAATTTCTTTGTTTGAGAAATACATGATTTAGCAAAAAATAATCGAATGAATGAATTAATAAAAGATATAAATTTTACAAAATACACATCTTGAACTGATTAAGTAATATAAAATTTACCGTTTATCGCTACATGTGACGATTAATAACGGGACTATTTACCATTATAAAATGAAGATAAAAAAATGAAATATTTAATTAATCTTAATCTTCTTTATACTAAAGATAAAATTTGATTCAGAAATACCTGTGAAAATGCTACATTACATCTGTTGGTTTTATTTTTAAAGTCATGACCGGTGTGACAATTTTGTTTCAAAACCAGGAAGATATTTGATAGAAAAGCAATTCACACGTACGGAGAAAATATGAAAATGAAAAAAATTTCAGAAACAATACTAAAAAACAATTATTGCTAGATGATATATATATATATATAAACATGATAAAGTAAATAGTTAAACAAATAAATCTCACTGATATTTACTTGTTTATTTCATTGCTGATAATTTTACAATTTAGCTGTTACATTAAAACTAATGTTAATTGAATATCATGATGCCTACAAGAAAGCAACTCTAGATTTATGGTATGTATTAACAAAAAAGGATTATTCACTGGAATACTGGACTAGTCAAGTAAATTGTTAACAGCAGAACGTGCAATTTGTTGTTGAATAAAAACAAAATGATGAAACTCACTGGGTTTTCACACAGCAACACTAGCGATACTGGATGTGTAAAAGGAAATGTACGATATACATGCAAGATAAACGTTCAAAAGACAGACTTTTGACACACAACAAAAAAGCAAACTCCATTAGCGGGGATCATTCAACCTCTTTTTTGTCACAATTTAGAATTAAGTCTCATATTCATTACAAATAAATAGTTATTGGAACACTTTCGTTTAGGTTCTACTTGTCAGTTAAAGGGTAAATCTAAAAAGTTTCAAGCAATGTTTCATAACCTGGTTATATCAATCTATTTTTCATTAGGATATAGCAAAAGTTATTATTTGACTTCAGACTGATCACAATTGCTTACAGTCATTTTAGTGTTTATTATTGTGTTTTATAAATATTGATAGATCTACCATAGTCGTGTAGGACTAACATTTCTTTTGTTTTATTGTTGTAAGATAAACCAGTTGGCCAATATATGCCATCGTCTGCTGTCAAAACAAGGTCATGTTTCTGTCCATCATTAGATATTCTATGTATGTTGTTTGATATTTGCCCTGTTACATAAACATCCCCATGGTAATCTACAGCTACACCATTAGGACACTCCAGGTCAGGCCTTTTGTATAACTCACGTTCTTTTCCGTCCGATGTTACTACGTGAAATTTATGATTATAAAAGTCAGTACAATAAACATCACCATCTTGATTGGCACATATATCAAAAGGATTAAATGTTGTGTGTATTGTATTAAGAACTTTACCATCGATATCCACAATTTTAAGAGTGTGAGATTGAATTTTTACCCAGATCTTGTCCTTTACACAGGTGATTCCTCTACAGTCTCCCTCAACTGTAATTCTCCTACCACGCTTCAATGATGTCAGCTCGATGATCTGGATACCTGCATCCCCAATAGATACTAAAGCATGTGTTTTGTCATATAAGCATATACCGAATATGTCATAAACCAAATCTATCACGCTGGAGTTCGATCCATCAAGTTTACAAACAATAAGTTGTTTGCCTGTGCCTAGACAGAGTAGTAACCTATCATCAGGAATAAAGCATCCTCTACGGATACTTACTTCATTTCCTAATTGCCTTGTCGGGAATGAATGTTTCAGTGATAACATTTTTTCGTCCCTAACGAGAAATTGACCTTGTTGATCAATATCTAGTACAGGCATTTGTACTTGAACATCTTCTACCGTTATTGAACCCAAGTCTAGAACTAGTTTACTAATGTTCGACTCAGATTCTGACGGATTATATTTAATTATCGGAAAAGTAGCTGTTTGGATTTCTCTGATTTCTAATTCTTTCTGGTAAGTTTTTGCATCAAGACATTTTACCACCTGGAATAAATGGATTTCTGATGTGTGTTGCTTCAGTGATTTTAAATCACTTTTCCATGTAGCCAGCAAGTCACAGCTGGATTGGATGCTTTGTTTGCTTCAGGACATACTCTCGATACAGTTTTTATAATTGTAGTCAATGTCTTTATGTATCTCTGTTTCTAGCCTATCTAAATGAGCAATAATGTTCTGCTTGAGCTTCGACACCCTTTTCTTGATTTTGTGTCGACTTTCTTCTAAATCTACAAGTGTTATCTCCCTTTGACTCAGTATGTTCTCTGTAACTTGGCATAGGTTGGAAATCCTTTTCTCTAGATCAAAAATAGCAGTGCCATCTTTCACGCCTCTAGCAGCTTTTTCAATTGAAATGATAGACTTGCAATGTTGATGTGATATCGGAACACACGAATCGCAGATTACTTTGTCATGTTGACCGCAGTACAGAACTATCTTTTGATCTGGATGATTCTTGCAGTTCTTGGACAATTTGAGGAGTGAACAACTGAGTTGTTGTATTTCTTTCCTTGGTACTACCTTATGAGGTGGGGACATCCTTTCATGAACTCTACAACACACCTTACATACAAGTTCACTGCAATCACTGCACCAAGCTACAGCTGTAATGTCTTCACCACCGCGCTGACAACCAGCACATATTTTACTGTCCGCCATTCTGTAAAAATAGAAAAATATAGCGTCTGTAGTTAAGATATTCACTAAAGTATGAAAATTGTGGCTTACATGATAATGACCGAAAAGCTGCAGAAATAAATGTATAATCTAAATGTTTTGTCTTCAAGAAAACAAAATACATTGATAACCATGTCGATATTAAATGGAAAACAAGTAGAGAGTAACCAAATTCTTATCAATTACTTAAGACGAATAGTAGTTTGTGACAATACTAATTTATTTCACAAGTGAAATAAATAAAAAATAAAAATATACAGAAAAATACATCTTGATGAGGGGAAATAAAACATCATATATTACAGTCGGAATAAAAGAAGAGTAAGAATTTATTTAAAACTTTTGGAAAATTTTAATGAGAGCGATATCGAAAAATGCAACATGTGCAACTACTATCATTCTTGTATCGTGATAAAACATAAAATAGTACAATTTATCAACAACAAAAAAAGAGTTAAAAAAGGGGGAGGGGTCCATTCACCACACGCCTTTGTTAAAGAAAAATATCAAGATTATTATTTAAAACATCGATTTGTATTTTTCAGAGATTGACACTGTCTCAAAATGTACAACAATACGCCTTTGTAAGTAGGATTTTAAAAATAAACATAATATACATTCTTTATTATCTTGGTTACCGATGTAAACATACAATGTGTATTGTCATCTTTATTATTAGAAGTTTGACTTTTCTATTTTTGATTGTTTGATTTAACTCACTCTAGTGTCTTTTGAAGCAAAACTGTGTTTGTTTTTGTTTTCGGTCAGCACAGTAAAATTTACTTTCGTTTTCAGTGGGATTTTTCATTTGATCAAAGCTTAAGGGAGACAACTTAAATGTACTAACGGTGATTTAACTGAATCGGCGCTAAAATTTAAATCGCATTCGTGTTTATCATGTTTATGTTGATACGAAGAGAAATATACCCTGTAGCTTATCAATATGTGTGTACCAACATGAGCGTGTCATTACAAATGTATTGTCATTAATAAAGTTTTTACCTAAATAAGCCCGTAAGTCTTCTCGTTTGAATTGTTTTACATTTTTATTTCTGGGCCTTGTATAGTTGACTTTGCGGTATGAGCTTTTTTCATTGTTAAAGGCCGTATGATGACCTATTATTGCTAAAGTCTGTGTCATTCTGGTCGCTTGTGGAGATTATTCTCATATGCAATCATACCACATCTTCTTTTTTATATTGATATTGATTGTACTGACTTTTATTTTAAACTTTTTCTATACAAAAAAAATACACATATTGAGATTCAATTAAGCTGACACAGGGCTTTGTATAGTGATGTATATATTACTATACAAATCATTAATAAACAATGGCTCTTGGGACCAGGGGGGAGGGGCGTGATCGTACATCTACCGAAACACATGAACAGAAAATAGATTGAAATACATAAACAAGTCGATCTATGTGTATCTCCTTGAAAAAAAAAATAGTTGCTAATAAAAAGTATTTTTAACATTTGTATTACTGTGTTAGGATACCAATTTTATTCAGAATATTATCTAAAAATCTTACAATAAAGACGTCCAGTCAAGTTCAATTAGCCCGAAATTAATCTGGTATTATTTTTTTTCTGAGACAAATTCGTTTAATGTTGTTGCAGCTACTGCAACATATGGACAGTTCTTAATTAGGCTTAATCGACTCGTCTGAACAATACTGAATTCACTGATGTGAAAATAGACTGGAAGATAAACATAATTTGAATACGGTAAGAGTCCTTCACCTCTTTTGATAATTTGTTCTGAGTGCAATAATTTGCCCTATCACCCTCTCAGTTATTTGTTATTTATTAATAGCTCTCAGTCGATACTCAAGGGATTGTATTTCCTATCATGATTTCCTTGATAGAAGGTTGCTGTCTCGCATAAAAGCTGCTTTTAAACTAAGGGTTCCAAATTGAAACAATCATTCCTTCGTAGATTTTAATGATGCCATCGGGAGTTGTTAAATGTTATTGGCGATTCGTTTCATAAATGAATGCAGATTTTTTCTAAATGTCGAAACTGCAATACCGTCATCTGTTTCCCGGGTTTCTACTGACATGAGCAACAAAATAGTTACCACAAGCGGATCAAGATCTGCTAAAGTTATATGTTATAATAAGATCAACTTTCAATTGCAATATTGATATAATGTATCTCAGATTGATGAACGAGGCATTATCAAAATTATTGCACAAATAGTGAAATAGCCAAATGCCATTGATATTATAATAAATCCAAAAGTTGATTGATTTTAAATAAAAAAAAATATTAATGATTTTTTTTGTCGTCTTCATGTTGTTAAATGATCGAAACTGAGAGTTTTAGTCGCAGTTTACATCAATACTAGTAGATATTACCACTAAGTGTTCTGGAATATCCAAACATAATTTTGTTCCGTTTTAATAGAGTTTTAAATCACTTTAAATATCAAATTCAAGATGGGCTTAACTAGATTTCTCATTGTAAATCGTGCAGACACTATAAAATATAACACAATTTCGTTTTATAAATTACATGAATTATAAATGTATGTAAAATCGATTAGAATATGCACAGTTACAGATTTTATTGGTTTATTATGTTTGTTACAATAAACATATTTTATTCATTTCATAAAGTTATTATTAATGTTCATTTTATAATTGTAAGCACTTTTATCATTTCAAATGTGAACTGATTTATCTTTCACTGCAGAAGATGGCACCATGCTATCACTAGTTGTAATGACCTAAAGTGTTATCGAATACATATCTAAACATTCTTATTTTAAATTTTACTAGAACACACGCGAATTCGCAGGCATATACAGCTTGGAAATGATGAAGGATGATTTTTTGTAAAACATATGTATAGAGAATTTCATAAAAGGTATCAAAAGCCCTATCCTGTTAGTTTGTTCGTCAGTCTGTTCCGTTTCCGGTTAAAGTTTCTGGTCGAGTTAGTTTTTGATGAAGTTAAAGTCCAATCAACTCGAAACTTAGTAAATATAGTACCGATGTGGCATCCGTGTACTATGGATACATTCTTGATTCCGCATGTTTTACTTATTTTAATATATATGCAACTGGTATCAACCCTTAAATAGTAAAAATTTCAAAGAGTAGACAGAATACAAAGAGTCTCTATTCATTAAAGTAGTCTAATCATAGTTTACGTGTTGATGAACGCGAAAAAAAAGTTGTCCTCTGTAAGGAGGTATAATAGTTGTGGTTCTTGCGATCTAAACACCATGATATGGAGAACGCTCTGATTGGCTTATTTATTTTTCATTTTTGTTATCCATCATATGTTTGGTTGTACTTGTGCATGGTTCAAACCGGAAGTCTTATCTATGACTAAAAATCAGTCTGATGACGAAATTAATATTCGGACTTCTTTTTAACGTTTTTCTTAAAAAATAACTCAATCTGAATAATACTAGGAATGGATGACAAATGCGACTATGCATGTTACCTTTACAACACAGAGGCATGATGATTAATTTATCATTGATGGAAGAGAAGCGACACACAAAATGAGGTCTTCTCGATTGATAGTATAGATTCTACAATCGGAAAAGATATCATCGTTCAGAAAGCAAAGACAGTAATTTAACTATTATGACACTTTTACGGATAGATCCTCACTTTTCCAAATACAAATGTATTTATTTTTATTTTTATTTTTTCGTTTAGTTTGGCTTTTGGGCGTTTATTAATAGAGTAAGCTCAATGGTCGGGGATGATGTGAATAAATGGTGCTCGAAATTTCAAAACTAGAAAAATATTGATGTGAACTGATTTTTAATTTTATACATTAATTTACAATATTATTCTCAAAATTCTGTTATCTAAAATACATTAAAAACATTGAAGTCACACGTTTTATTTGAAATTAGTTTACATTGCAATATGGTGTAATGTATAAGGAGTTTAATGCAAAAAAGGAACGTGTATGATGTAATGACACAGGGTGTATAGCGTAATGGTGTATGGTGAATGGTGTAATGGTGTTTGGTGCTATGGGGAAAGTTTTCACCATCCAAGGACCGTATAATATATATGTAATACCACTCAATGTATTGTGATCAACAGTGAATATCTTCTGAATGTAATAAATTGAACTCACTTAAAAACTTCACCTTTTAAATCATTAATTCGCCTTAAGATATGAAACGATATATTTTCATAAACGTTTGTTTATATGTTTTGCCGAATCGAGATCTGAATATATAAAGCATTTTAAGTATATAAGGGAATAATTACCCTATCAAATGTCTTTCAGAGAGTCCTCGTTGTTATTTTCGCTTTAGATCTGGGACTATATAACTAACGTTAGTATAATAGTCCCAGTTTATATATAGGTTATAATGATATAAAGTTTGATCATTTAGCTCAATTTGTCTGTATTTTGTCAGGCGTAGCAGCACACATGTTGTCACAAGAAACTATACTTAATGGTTTACATTTGTTAATGTCTGTGTCATTTGGATTATTGTGAAGAGTTGTTTCATTGACAATCGTACCCCATCTTCCATTGTGTATATTAAAATGGATTTTTGCCATTTTAAGGGCATACGATACAGTTTTGGTCCTGTATTTACAAGTTCATGAACATTTGCATGTAGGCTATTTGTTACCTGATTAAATCAAATATGTAATAAAAAATATACCTTCATGTGCTACTTTTTGAGTAAAATGAGGTCAAAATTGTGTATATTTGCTCGAAATACAGATTTGTGGCCGTAATTTCTTTTTCGAAAGAAAGACATCACTTTTTTGTTATAAAAGATAAACACAAATTGTTTTTTGTTAAATAATCGGTAATTTCTGTATTTTATAAATATCCTAAAAAAAATATGCAATTTTTTATTCAGAAATAACTCATATTTATCAAATGGTCATGAATTGAGGAAAACACGTCATTTTTTTATTGCATGTTTATCAAAATTAAAAAAAGGCCTCTATTTACAGTTTAATAAAATTTGGGTCACATAATCTCCCTGCAAAATGAAACACAATGCCGTTTTGAAAAATAGGGGTTCATGAACTCGTTTTTAAATTAAATCAGTTTGAATGATAAAAATCAGTCGAAAAATGCATCTTTTCCCGATATCTCACCGTTTGACGTCGCGAAAATAACAAATTACGTTAGCAACGTCATTACCTTCCCTTTAACTGTATCGTATGCCCTTAAGGTCCTGTTTGGTGATATACAATGTAGCTCCTTCTTCTATACAAACAGGATTTATTGAATACATTTTGTTTTTCAACGCTTTGTTCATCAAATAATAACATAGGTATAACTCCCTTAAGCAAAGTGGAGAAGTTGGGGTTCTGTAAGTTAAGAAATTATTGCGTTTATTATTGTGATTAGGTCATGCTAAACTTATATTGGATTTTAATTTTTACGATTTTTAGAAATTTACGATTTTAAGAGAAATACAGTTTCATTTGTATAAAATATATATTAAAGTTTAAATTATTGCGTTTATAACTCGGTCGCATTTTTTGCAATACTAAAAACCTCACTCTAATTTCTGTATGTACATTTATCTTTATTGGAAGATATGGTTTGCAAATCAGCGAGAAAGGACAAACATATTGAATCAAGGCAATGCTCAAATCTCGTAAATGAAATAAGGAAATGATGATGAGTATGATGTTATTTTACCTTTGATATTTGTATGAATTAGATGCACAAGGTCATTAAATTATAGTTCTTCATAGCCACTTTTCTACACATATAGCTGTATACAATAACATGCCAATCTGAAGATATATTTCATTGCTCGATAGTTCTAGCATTGTTACTGCTGTGTGTCCGATTCGTCGTTTCAGAATCTAATGCATACTGGGTAATATTTTCACAAATGTGCACCAAAAACGTTGTGATTGGTTTAAAACGTCCAAAACAATGGAAATTCAACCAATGTCGTGACGTTATTTTCATGTTGGGGAACGTAAAATGATATTACCCATATATAGTTCTAAGAATCTGAAACGGCAAAATTGAAAGTTATCCAGCAGTCATTTGTCAATTGAATTGAAAAAGATTGAATCAAATTTTAATTGTCGTCTGCGCAAAGTTTTCTATTTTTCAAATCATAAAGAAAGGCCAACAAAAAAAAACTATCAGCCGGGCTATACAAAAGAAGTTAACTTTTATTATTTTTTTCTTTCATTTCGAAGCGAATGAAATATTATCACTGCCATCTTTTATTTCAATTTGTATTATATAAAAAAAAAGAAAATGTGGTAAGATTGCTTATGACACACCTCTACACAAGAGACCAATTGAAACAAAAATGTACAACTATATGTCGACGTACTGCCTTCAACAATGAACAAAGATTATGCTGCAGTCAGCTATAAAAACTTAAGCAACAGCATACAAACTCACAGCATTGAAAACTAAAGACTGTACAACATACACCCACCAATTACATGCAGGGGTTATGGCATATGCTCCGGAAGGGTAAGCCGGACTTATGTGGCACTGGCGTATAAGTTTGATAAAGAACGCATTTATGCATTTCAAATAAAAATCATATGACACATTTTAATCAATTTATTGATGTCTCTGGGTAACAAAATTTTGAGGCCCTCGTCATTTGGACATACACATACTATCATAATTGTTCAAATTAAACATAGCAATATATACAGGTTTGTAAAAGCACTATACAATAATAACAATTTCATATGATCATATTATTCAACTTGGTAGGCATCAAACGTATCTAAAAGCATATAATCTGATATCATAAGCAAACGTCAACGATCTCACTGGAATTCCGGAGAATGTAGCTGTTTCAATCGGCGGAGGACATTTGAGCGAAAAATTTCGCACGTTTTAGCGCCAAAGTAGAACCCATTTTAGCGCCGGATTGTTAACCCATTTTAGCGATAATTGAATTTGTCTATGCCCATTTTAGCAAAAGATTTTGTACACATTAAAATAAATAAATAAAAAAAAACTTATATAGACACAAGACAGCACAATATAAAACATGTGATGTCCATTAAAATACAGCAATAATGTTTAAAAGATTTAATCAATTAAAAAAAATAAAGATTCGTTCTAGCCTGGAATTTAAATTCTAGAGAACGTAGGTAATGGGCTCTGGATAAACCCCATGTACAATACGGTTGAATTACATTAAACGGGTTCTCAACTAAAATTTCAAATTCTCATGTACAGTTTTTTTCATACATTCCGTGAAATAACTAGGAAATAGCATATGTCAATGAAAAGATGCTAATTTTGAATAATTTGTCAAAGAATTTTTCAATTTTTTAATTGCTTTCATATTTTGTACAAGGTAGCATCTTTTTAAAGTACATATGCTGTCTGTTTGATTTTATATGCTTCCAGCATTTAAATTTGATGTAGATATTGTTGTTAAAATTATAATGTACTGGAGCATCTTACTATTACTTGGATGCTAGTTTTGCATATATTTTTTTAAAAATATTTTTTTATTTTTTTGGGATGCTGGCATCCCGTTATTTTGGGATGCTGGCATCCTGTTTTATTGAGATGCTGGCATCCCTATATAATGAGATGCTGGCATCCCTATATATTGAGATGCTGGCATCCCGTTTTATTGGGATGCTGGCATCCCTATATATTGAGATGCTGGCATCCCGTTTTATTGAGATGCTGGCATCCCGTTTTATTGGAATGCTGGCATCCCGTTATATTGGAATGCTGGCATCCCGAAAAAGCTTTAAAGCTGTAGGAGTGCAGACATCGTAAAATATCTGAATGCAGTAATCCTACAAGTTATCTTTGATATACTGTTGGCCGAATTTCTATAGATGTACTCCAAAGATAATTTTGTGTAATGCAAAAAATAAAACAACAACAAAAATCCGTTTGTTGTTTTCCTCCAAACACTTTATCTAATGACGTCAGGGATATGACGTAAGAGATGTTTTACCAGAATGCGTAGAGATTCGTGCAGAGGCAGTATACATGATAAGAAATCAATTCTCAAGAATCACTTATACCGATATAAATATTTTTTGAAAAATAATTAAAACAGATAATACTGAAAGCGCTTGCACTATTTTTCTACGCTAATTGCGGCAAACCTCACCCGCATGACGTCATGTAAAAAGAATGTTTAAAATCGGCGAAGTGGACATGGTTGCAAGGGGAAGGACGAAAAACACTTCTTTGGCCAGTATGCCGCAATTTGTTATCATTGTGATAACAGAAACATATACGCAATAGAACGCTATTCATACAGGTAAGTAGATTTGCTTATATTTCACATAGCCATATAGGAATATTCTTCTCAACTCGACAGCTGTCAGATGTCGATTTTTTCTATAGGAGACGATTTGACTTGTGCCCGTCCGAAATTGCTCTGACGTCCTACGCTCATGGGCCTAGCTTGTCTTGCAAAACACTTAAACATCTGTTTGAAGTCCGATAATCTTGGACGCATTTCAGTGACTTGATACGCCAATCGGATAATATAATTCTGATTACTTCCAGAGAGAAAATAAAAGGCTTAAATGATTATACAACAATGATTAATGTCAGTCTCCAGATTCTCCCATGTCGTCAGGGAGGGATGCACTTCGATCCGTTTGTGGTAGCCAATGATGTTTCCAGACCTCTCTAAATATGGGATTATTTTGGGGGGAACACTGACTGCCATAAAGTAGGGACCCGCTTTTAGTGTTTACCTGTAAAATAAACCAATTTTTTTTCACACGAAAAAAGAGGGGGCTGGGTCCGCCTATAGTAGCGATAAGCCTCCAAAACAGACATACTTTAATATGACTATCATACAGTTTTTAACCTTTTTTACATTGAGTCTTAAATGAAGATTTTCTTCGAATAATAATGCTTTTTCTCGTAGGGAAGGGGGTGTGGAAGTATTTTATTTTTAATATTTACCACGAGTGAGAAAGCAATCTTTAGATTCAATTCTACATCATTGTGACATCATACATGAATATTTACTTTCTGTTCCCTAGTGTTGTGAGGTTACAACAAAAAAATATTGTTGATACTCTTTCATATAATTATTATTTCTCTTTGCAGCATTTTTAAAGAAGTGGCTTCACCTTTCTGGTTACTATTCATGTGTTGTGTATTAAAGTATTGCAACACTTTATAGTTATTGGACAGGTTAAACTCAGACGACGAACCATCCAAACAGCACCAGATCATTTGTGATTCAATCTGATTTCAGATTACTAGCAACATGATAAAAAAAAGTTTGAAAGTTCCAGTTCGTGTAACTGATTTGATTAAATGATTAACTAATTTTGAAATATTTAAATACAGAAAAAAAGATACAAGTTTAATAATGATTGTAATAAAGAAAATGTAAGTTTTGTTAATGAAATGAAAGGCTCCAATACTAGAAGATGCTGACATGATGTATTGACACATTGGATGATGTATACAGCAAGTCCAGAGATACTGACAATATCCAGTACGTACAGATCATAGACACTGTGCACCAGTTTCGATAATAGATATTTTTTTTTTTAAATTTTGCTTTGTGATACATGTGTAATGGTATACGGGCAATTGCGGGAAACAAATCTCCTTAATTTCTACATTGAATGCCAATGGTGTTTCTCATAGACACATAACAAAAACACATAACAAAATTATTATGCAGGTTTACATATAACGCACTTCATATGTAGCATTTTATTAAACATGATAAGGTACAGTCACCAATCCGTTTTGTAGCGTGTTTGTCCTGGATGACAGTGAATCAGACATTCCCAAGATTTATGGTCATTGAGCAAATTCATTTGATTGATAATATGCAATACAAAATGAGCAGCATTTTTAATTTAACTTTGTCCAAATCATATGTGTGATTTTCCTGTAAAACAAGAATCTAGTCCAGTAAAAAAGAATGTCCAGTTGATTTCTGAAAGCCTTGGGAACTACTAAACTTGATATGATTTCAGCCGGCAATTGCATTGAGGTTATTTAAAAAAATATATTCTATGAATACTCGAAACATGAGCATATCAGATTTGAAAATTGTAGTCCTGATGTCATAATATATAAATGTATTGTCTCGAGACCACAATAGTCAATAAAATGCATACATCATGTCTTACATAATGGTAATCAAAGTCAGAAAAATAACATTAAAATTGGCTAATTATTGGAAACTTACCGGTAGAACATTGACATAGTTTTATAAATATCAAATTGTTAACATCAGCGTTTACATGGTAAACTAGCACTTTACAATTCAGACTCAGTTTATTGGTCAACATAGACAAAAATTATAATCTCCCGGCATTCATCAGTAGCTTTTTTATGTTTACTTGATTGTTTTCATATGCATTCAACACACACCAAAACCTTAGGAAATGTTTTGGGTGTTATATTGGCGGCTTGTAAAATACTAAAATTCAGTTGATTAGGAAGCAACATTTAAATTCGTATGACATAATGAAAAATGGTACATGTCTGCATGGTTGTAATGCCAGAATCCCTGTATTATGGGATGCCAGCATCCGGATAAACTGGGATGCCATCATCCCGATATGTTGAGATGCCAGCATCCCGATATTTTGGGATGCCAGGATCCGGATATTTTGGGATGCCATTATAAAGATATATTGGGATGCCAGCATGCGAATATTTTAGGATGTCAGCATCCGGATATATTGGGATGCCAGCATCCAGATATATTAGGATGCCAGCATCCGGATATTTTGTGATGCCAGCATCCAGATATGTTGGGATGTCAGTTTCCGTATATGTTGGGAAGCCAAAATCTATAAATAATTGGAAGTCAGCATCCTAACGTTGAGGTATTCAATATGAAATTAAAAGAATTACATCAGCATCTATCAAAGGTGGAGATGCAATTTTAATCTTTTTCTTCATTATCCGCAGACACTTTTTTGAAATATGCTATGTACAGAAATAAGAAGTGCTTTTTATACAAAAAAAATTCACAACTTCAAAAATTATTAAATATCATCGAAAGAGCATCCATAATCTTTAAGACCCCATTAAATCCATTATGTAGCATCTACTATTCATAGAAATAAATGTATCAGTACAACATATCAAATGGATGTTTGGCCAATGATGCTGTACAGTAATGGGGGTTTCAAAACTCAACCTGTGTAACCGAACATTTATTATTATAGGAGTTATCTCCCCGCGTCCCCTTTTTCTTGTTATCGCTATATCTTTAAAACCGTAAAAGATTTTAACAAACTGTTTCCACCAAATTGTTCGTCTACTCTTAAGAATGATTTTTTTTTTATTTTGACTGAAGTGATCAGAAGACATCTTATGGGAGTTATTTCCCTTTGAAAATTTAAGATAGACAATATGTTGGATAAATTCATACGGTATAATTCGTAGAGGCCTACAGTCTTTTTATATGAACTCATTGGTCCATTTAAAAAAAATTGAGGTCAAGGTCAAAGGTCAAGGTCATGTTATAAATTTTGAATTTTGCTTGTTATCATTATTCCAAAAGAAACTGTTATAGTAAATGGTATGATGCGTTTGCCAAATTACTGTTTACAATAAGGCGCAACTTCAACCTATTTCAGTCGAAGAGTTTTGGTTAACCTTTATAGGAGTTTTCTCCCCTTATGTATTTGAAATAATTATTTCTCCACAACCATACAAGTGATTGACCTCAGGCCTTCCTATTTGACTTCACTGACCTATGACCTTGAATTTGAGGTCAAGGTTGAAGGCCAAGGTCATATTCTAAATTTTTGAATTTGCTTGTAATCTATATTCAAAAGTTACTGTTACATTTAATGATAAAATGTGTATGCAAAATTACTGTTTACAATAAGGGGCAACTTCAACCCCTTAAGGTCGAAGTGTTTTGGTCAACCCTTATAGGAGTTTTCTCCCTTTTTGTATTTGAAATCGGTATTTCTCCACAACCATACAAGTGATTGACCTGGGGTCTTTTGATTTGAGGTCACTGACCTATAACTTTGAAATGAAGGTCAAGGTCAAAGGTCAACTTGACGTTCTAGATTTTCACCTTTGCTTTAAATTCTTTCTTGTTCATTAATAAACAATTGAGTCTTCTGGATATACGTATTATTCTTATTTTTTAATATCAGTTAGAGGTACCAAATTACATCAACAAAGAGTTTTCTAACATCTTTTTTTTAATTTCATTCTTACGATCGAGGTGGAAAGACCTTCAATTGTCCTCTGAAGAATTGGTTTCTAATTTTACCTTTAAAATTCCAAAATTGTTAAAATATTCTCTTTTAGCATATGAGAATGACAAATTTTAGTTGAGAACTTATTAGCAGGAACTATTCTTTCTCTTTATCTTATCTATATTTTGGTGCACATTCGTCTATACTTCGTTTTTTTATATATGTTATTGTTTGCAATTTGATAATATTAGAACCAAGAAAAACGCAAATTTCTGGGTGACATCTATATATTATTGCTCATTATAATGGGCAACGAACGACTCTGAAATCTAATTTGTTCGCTTTAAATAACTCTGAATTTCCGCTAAAATCTTAGTGAGTTTTCGCTAAAATGGGCTATCGAAAAAACAGGTGAACGATTTTTTCCGGCTCTAAAATGGGCTCTAATGTCGGCGCTCAAATGTCCGCTAGTAGTATTAAATTTTTAACTAAAATGTCCTGCGCCCGTTTCAATTTAGGGGCAACACATTTGTAAAGCATGAAATTTCATTGGCATTTACTTCGTCTGTATCATCGAAAGATAAATTTTTGAAGTAAGCATGTGACTTTCTATATTAAATGAGATCGGACCCGGAGAAACTATCTCGGAACCCCTAACAATAACCCCCAAAATCAATCCCAACCTTCCTTGTTTTGGTATTAAACCTTACGGTTGAATTTAGTAGAGATTTATTCACTTTAACTAAAGTTATTTGGCGGGAAACATTGTGTCTTCGGACGACGACGACGACGACGACGCTAACGTCATACCAATATACGACCGTAATTTTTTTTTGCGCACGTATAAAAATCTCAGGAGATAAGTAAATCCTTGGAAAAATAACAGTTATCAAATCACTGATTCTACCCAATACTTCTTTTTTAGCATGTGTTTCCCACATAGAAAAATAATACATTTGATAAATTAAAAAAGATTATATATCACTTTTTATTGAAAACAAAACAGAAAAAGTTAAATGTAATGTATTAAGCTATAAATTTCTAGATGGTGATTTCAAAATGATTAACAGAGATAAATGCATAGAATCTATCAAAATTGGGTGCATTGGAAGATTAATATATGGATACTTAGCCAACTGGAAAGTTATATCATTATTTTGTTTTATGAAATTTGACAAGAACCTCCTTATCTTTATAAGGACTATTGATGGTATTAACTTAATTTCAGGTTAAATAAGCAGCCAGAATTTTATTTGAATAAAGTATGGATAAAAAAAAAAAAAAAAAGAGCTATTAAAAAAACTTTAATCTATTCGTCAACAAGTAATTTGGGGAAATCAATTTATAAAGATTAAAACAAGCCTTTTCTTTCAAAACTTGATAAATAGCAATACCATCTATGTAAACGACATTATAGAAGAAATTTGTTACATAATAGAGAAACATAATTTACAAAAGCTCAATATTAAATGCAATTGGTTCTCAGAATTTTGGCAATTGAAGAACGCTTTTTCAAAAGAATGGCTGACTATTTTAAGACAAAAACATCCAAAGAAAACTAAAGTAAAAACAAATTATGTTTTATATATTAAGAAGAATTGTAATTATACAGACACATTAGAAAATTTAGAAACTAAAAAGAATATAATAAAGTTTTATTCAGAATGAGATTGAAATGCCTGTTGGTTTTAACCGATCGAAAACAGTGTTGAACATTGAGTATATTAAATGTTTAACGTGTAATATATTGCAATTTGTTCATCATTATTTGAAAGAATATAAGAATAAAGTGTTTCGTTGGACATTGTTACACGTTTTTCTAAATCGTAAAACTTTATTAAACCAGTGGAATATCTGAAATACTTCAAATTGTAATCATTACAATACCTCTGAGGATTATGAACATATGTTTCTGAAATGTCACTTTCTTGTTGACTTCTTTTATAAAACTATAAATCTTCTTAAAACATTGAATATTGATAATAAAAAAATAACATTGAAAAATTTAGTATTTGTTGGAAAATTATTGATGAACAATATTATAAAATCAATTATTTGATTACATTGATAATGTTTTGTAAATATAAAATTTACAACATGTCTGAACAGAAAACAGAATCTATAAATGTGGAGCTGTACTCAAAGCATAATTTAAGTAAAGTTACAAACTACAGGCAAAATGTAAGAATACATAATACAAATGTATTCTAGATAAAAATGTCAAATTGTTAGAATAATTTCTTTGTTTGAGAAGCACATGATTTAGCAAAAAATTAATGAAGGAATAAATTGATAAAAGATATAAATTAAAAAGCCTTTTCTTTCAAAACTTGATAAATAGCAATACCATCTATGTAAACGACATTATAGAAGAAATTTGTTACATAATAGAGAAACATAATTTACAAAAGCTCAATATTAAATGCAATTGGTTGTCAGAATTTTCTCAATTGAAGAAAGCTTTTTCAAAAGAATGGCTAACTATTTTAAGACAAACACATTCAAAGAAAACTAAAGTAAAAACAAATTATGTTTTATATATTAAGAAGTGTTGTTATTATACAGACACATTAGAAAATTTACAAAACTAAAAAATAAATATAATATAGTTTTATTCAGAATGAGATTGAAATGCCTGTTGGTTTAAACCGATGAAAAACAGTGTTAAACATGAGTATAATAAGAGTTTAACATGTTATATATTGAAATTTGTTCATCATTATTTGAAAGAAAATAAGAATAAAGTGTTTCGTTGGAAATTGTTACACTTTATTCTATCTCGTAAAACTTTATTAAAACAGTGGAATATCTGCAATAATTCAAATTGTAATCATTGCAATACCACTGAGGATTGTGAACGTATGTTTCTGAAATGTGACTTTCTTGATGACTTCTTTAGTAAAATTATAAATCTTCTTAAAACATTGAATATTGCTAATAATTTTCATACATTGAATTTAGTATTTGGTGTAAAATTAATGATGAACAATATGAAGAAATAATACTTAAATAATGTTTTGTATATATAAAGCTTACAACATGTACTTAAAGCAGAATTTAAGTATAGTTACAAACTACAGGCAAAATGTAAGAATATATAATACAAATGTATTCTAGATGAAACTGTCAAATTGTTAGAATAATTTCTTTGTTTGAGAAATACATGATTTAGCTAAAAATAAATGAATGAATAAATTAATAAAAGTTAGAAATTTTACAAAATAAACATCTTGAACTGATTAAGTAATATAAATTTTACCGTTCAACGCTACATGTGACGAATAATAAAGGGAATATTTACCATTATAAAATGAAGATCAAAATTAAATATTTAATTAATCTTAATTTTCTTTATACTTAAGATAAATTTTGATTCAGAAATACCTGTGAAAATGCTACATTACATCTGTTTGTTTTATTTTCATACAGTTATGACCGGTTTGACAATTTTGTTTCAAAATCAGGAAGATATGTGATAGAAAATCAATTCACACGTTTACGGAGAAAATATGAAAAAAATTCAGAAACAATACTAAAAAATAATTGTTGCTAGATGATATATATAAATATGATAAAGTAAATAGTTAAACAAATAAATCTCACTGATATTTACTGGTTTATTTCATTGCTGATAATTTTATAATTTAGCTGTTAAATTAAAACTAATGTTAATTGATTATAATGATGCTTACAAGAAAACCAATCTAGATTCATGGTATTTACAAACATGGAATCTGCATTGGAATGCTGGACTGGTGAAGTAAATTGTTAACAGCATAAATCGCAATTTGTTGTTGAATAAAACAAATTGATGAAACTCACTGGATTTTCACACAGCCACACTAGCGATACTTGCTATGTAAAAGGAAATGTACAATATACATGCACGATAAACGTTCAAAAGACAGACTTTTGACACACAACAAAAAGCAAACTCCATTAGAGGGGATTATTCAACCTTTTTTTTTGTCACCATTTAGAATTAGGTCTCATATTCATTACTCTTCAGATTTAAATAATTATTGGAAAACTTTCGGTTAGGTTTCTTCTTGTTAATTAAAGGGTAAATCTGAAAAAGTTTCAAGCAATGTTTGATAACCTGATTATATCAATCAATTTTTCATTAGTATAAAAAACTTAATGTTTTATCTTAAGGCTGATCACCTATAGCTACAGTTAGTGAAGTGTTAATTAGCCTGTGCTTATTGTGTTTTATAGATAACGATAGATTCACCACGGTTGTTTAAGACTAACAGTTCTTTTGTTTCATTGTTGTAGGATATACCGGTCGGTCTATCGATGCCATCGTCTGCTGTCAAGACAATGTCATGTTTCTGTCCATCATTAGATATTTTATATATGTTGTTTGGTAACCATCCTGTTACATATACATCACCATGGTCATCTACAGCTACACCAGAAGTATGTATGAGGTAAGGACTGTTGTATATCTCACGTTCTTTTCCGTCCGATGTTACTAAGAATACTTTATTACTAGAGATGTCAGTATAATAGATATCCCCATCCTGATTGGCACAGATTTGTTCAGGAACAAACGTTGTTTGTATAACTTTAAGAACTTTACCATTGGTATCCACAAGGCTTAAAGTGTAAGATTTATTGTTTACCCAGATCTTTTCCTTAACACTGGTAATTCCACTACAGAATCCTGTAACTTTAATTCGTCTTCCAGGCTTCAATGTTCTCAGGTCTATGATCTGGATACCTTTATCACCAAGAGATACGACAGCATGGGTTTTGTCAAAATAGCTTATACGGAATATTTCATAATCCAAATTAATCACGCTTGAGTTCGATCCATCAAGTTTACAAACAATAAGTTGTTTACCCATGTCTTGACAGAGTAGTAACCTATCATCAGGAATAAAGCATCCTCTGATGATACTTACTTCATTACCTAATTGCCTGGTCGGGAATGAATGTTTCAGTGATAACTTTTTTTCGTCCCTAACGAGAAATTGACCTTGTTGATCAATATCTAGTAAAGGCATTTGGACTTGGACATTTTCTACCGTTATTGTACCTAAGTCTGGGACTAGTTTACTAATGTTCGACTCGGATTCTGGCGGATGATATTTTAGTATCGGAACAGTAGCTGCTTGGATATCTCTGATTTCCAATTCTTTCTGGTAAGTTTTTGCATCTAAAAATTTTACCAACTGGAATAAATGGATTTCTGATGTATTTTGCTTGAGTGAATGTAGATCACTTTTCCATGTAGACAGGGAGTCTAAGCTGGACTGGAAGCTATTTCCGTTTCGGAACACCATCTCAGTACAGGTTTTATACCTAGAATCAATGTCTTTATGAACATCTGCTTCTAACCTATCTAAATAAGCAATAATGTTCTGCTTCATTTCCGACACCCTTTGTTTAATTTTGTTTCGATTTTTTTTCTAAATCAACAAGTGTTGTCTCATTTTGACTCAGTATGTTCTCTGTAACTTGACATAGATTGGAAAGCCTTCTTTCTAAATCAGAAATAGCAGTGCCATCTTTCACGCCTCTAGCAGCTTTTTCAATTGAAATGATAGACTTGCAATGTTGATGCGATATCGGAACACATGAATCGCAGATTACTTTGTCATGTTGACAGCAGTACAGTACTATCTTTTGATCTGGATGATTCTTGCAGTTCTTGGACAATTTGAGGAGTGAAGAACTGATTTGTTGTATTTCTTTCATTGGTACTACCTTGTGAGGTGGGGACATCTTTTCGTGAACTCTGGAACACGCCTTACATACAAGTTCACTGCAATCACTGCACCAGGCTATATCTGTAATGTCTTCACCATTACGCTGACAACCAGCACATAATTTACTGTCCGCCATTCTGTAAGAATAGAAAAAATTAGCGTCTGTAGTTAAGATTCTCACTAAAGTATGAAAATTGTGGCGGCCTTTTTTTTTACCTCAAATGATCTGTAAATATTTCTGTTAAATGTAGACATGAAAAGTAGTACATCTAATGGAATTTTGTCAAGGAAATTAAATCAAAACAATCTTTTTTTTATATGTGAGTGTTTAGTCTGAACTGTCTAAACTCCTTATGCGATAATGACCGAAAAGCTGCAGAAAAAGATGTGTAATCTAAATGTTTAGTCTTCAAGAAAACAAAATGCATTGATAACCATGTCGAAATTAAATGTAAAACAATTAGAGAGTACCAAAAATCTTATCAATTACTTCAGACGAATTGTAGTTTGTGACAATACTAATTTATTTCACAAGGTAAATGAATAAAATAAAACTATACAGAAAAATACATTTCGAGGAGGGGGAATAACACATCATATATTACAGTCGGAGTAAAAGACGAGTAAGAATTTATTTAAAACTTTTGGAAAATTTTAATGAGAACGATATAGAAATATGCAAACTACTGTCATTTTTTTTTAATTGGAATATTGAATTGTATTTCTTTGATTTGGTATATGAAATGGATGTCTTTCAAAAAATCTTAATTTAACTGAAAAGGTTCGGAAAGTTTGAAAGTTAGAAAAAGCACATGGTTTTGATCCAGTATAGAACAGTGTTAAAAATTTTATTTATTTTGTTGTTTCTTCTGTAAAGAGTTTCTAAATATTTCATTGTAAATTTTGTAAATCATGAATTATATTTCCCAAAAACAGAAATTTTAACAGACACGTTATTTCAGATAAAAACTGCGCACATGGTTTTAAAGACACGTGTCGCATGGACGTCTGCGATTTTAAAACTATCGTTGTATGAAATGTTTCACATCTGACGGCGTTACTTTATCTCATGTGGGCAATTGTTTTTTTCTTATTTCATTACAGGGTAATTTGAATATAAATATGTGTGGTCATTTAAAAGTACGGTCACGGCGGGTGTGTTTTGTCGCTACCGCATTTGTGGCGGTGGTCGAACTCAGTGTCCAATAACACTTGGCATAGCCACTGAATTCGACCATGTGCCAAAAATAGCGACACAACATCTACAAATATAGTATGCTTCTTATAATGGAATTATGTATCCGCTGAGCTTCTGTTTCCCAGGGCCAGCATCCGCGATATTTTGAAAGCAATAATGTTAATAAGGATATTATATTGATATATAAGGAAATGACATTATGAGGAATAACAATAAGGTGGAAATAAGGAATAAGAATAATGTGGAAATAAGGAATAAGGAATGGACAATTATGTGGAAATAAGGAATAAGGAATGGACAATAATATGGAAATAAGGAATAAGGAATGGGCTATAAGGTTTAATTATATATTCTAGGGACTTGCCAATTATGTTTATCGGCAGTCCCATTCTTTGTCAAGCCGTGGCCGTACAATTTTGTACTTTTGCCAAATAAAATATTTCTTAATTTATATTTGTATGTCATTTGGCCCCACGTTTTCTCAGATAATAAGATTTATTCCTATGAAGAATAAACCCGGTTATCGGAGGAAATTGGGCTTACGTTTTGGGAGTTGTCCCGTTTTGCACACGTGGTGGAACTTGTTATGTATTATGAGTCACGTTAATTATTTTAACCTTGATAACTGTGACGTCATCATTCTTTCTTTACCACGTACGATACAGCAGAGGGAAGACGCAAAAAATTGGGTTCCGTATGAATTAACTAATGTTTGTTTCAAAAGTTACTCACCCACCCACCACTTAGATTAAGGATATACTCCTAAAATGTAGTTAATATGTACGTGTTAAATATTATATATTATGATATATCATGTTGTTAATTTTTCTCCTGTTTTTGTTCTATTTTTCAGGTTGAAATGACTGGTAGTTTATTCCGATTGTAATTCCAATCCTTCTTCACGGCTTCAGACAAAGACTCCGATCATTTAATGGCGAAAATAGCGAAACAACATCTACAAATATATTATGCTTCTTATAATGGAATTATGTATCCGCTGAGCTTCTGTTTCCCAGGGCCAGCATCCGATATATTTTGGAAGCAATAATGTTAATAAGGATATTATATTGATATATAAGGAAATGACATTAAAAGGAATAACAATAAAGTGGAAATAAGGAATAAGAATAATGTGGAAATAAGGAATAAGGAATGGACAATAATGTGGAAATAAGGAATAAGGAATGGACGATAATGTGGAAATAAGGAATAAGGAATGGACTATAAGGTTTAATTATATATACAAGGGACTTGCCAATTATTTTTCTCGGCAGTCCCATTCTTTGTCAAGCCGTGGCCGTATTATTTTGTACTTTTGCCAAATAAAATGTTTCTTACTTAATATTTGTATGTCATTTGGCCCCACATTATCTCAGATAAATATAAATATACCACAATACGCCTTTGTAAGGCTGAAGGGTCCTGCAAGTCTATTCCATTATTCAAAATATCCATTTCATTATTCAAAATTGGCTAACATGTTTAACCCCGTCACATTATTTATGTATGTGTCTGTCCCAAGTCAGGAGTCTGTAATTTAGTGGTTGTCGTTTGTTTATGTGTTACATATTTGTTTTTCGTTAATTTTTTTAAATAAATAAGGCCGTTAGTTGTCTTGTTTGAATTGTTTTACATTGTCTTATTGGGGCCTTTTATAGCTAACTATGCGGTATGGGCTTTGCTCATTGTTGTAGGCTGTACGGTTAGCTATAGTTGTTGATGTCTGTGTCATTTTTGTCTTTTGTGGATGTTTGTCTCATTGGCAATAATACTACATCTTCTTTTTTATATTTTCTCATTTTTATGCATATTGTGGCATTTAGGTCGTCCGTAAACCCTCTTATGGTCATTGCTTATAAAAGTATATCTCTAGTTTCACGGTCAATTTTTTTTATATTTTTTTCACTATTCACCTCTTCAATTTGAATAATGAAACATAAACCATTTCATTATTCATTATTCATTTTTCAATATTGAATAGTGAATAATGAACTATTTCATTATTCATTATTGAGTAATGAATAATGAACTATGAATAATGGACGTACTTCAGCCCGGTGATTTAAATAAACATAACATACATTTTTATTATCTAGGCTACCAACGTAAACATTTATAAACAATTGGTATGTTCATCCTCCTCATAAGAAGTTTGACTTTTCATATTTTTATGTAATTGTTTGATTTAACTTACCTATCCAGTGTCTTTTTAAGCAAAACTGTGTGGTTTTTTTTTATCAGCACTGTAAAATTACTTTCGTTTCCAGGGGGAATTTCCATTTGATTAAAGGGAAACAACTTAAATGTGCTAAAGGTAATTTCACTGAATCGGCGCTAAAATTTAAATCGCTTTCGTGTTTATCATGTTTATGTTGATACGTTTGTGTGTGTACCAACATGAGTGTGTCATTACAAGAAATTGACGACGGACCTGAAGTAGAAGTCAACAATGAAGTCATTTATAAAGAATTGGACCGACCTTTTACGGAGCAAGAAATTGATGTTTGTGTTAAAAAATTGAAAACTGAAAAAGCAACAGGCTATGACAATCTATTAAATGAATTTTTGAAGGAGTTTAAATTAACCCTACTGCCACTGTTATGTAAACTTTTTAACGTAATACTTATTACAGGTTAGTTTCCAGAAATATGGGTCAATAGTGTTTTAGTTCCGCTATTTAAAAAAGGTCAAGTTGATGATACAGGAAATTACAGAGGAATTTTGCTTGTGTCTCATGTTGGGAAATTGTTTACTTCTGTCATTAATACAAGACTATTAAAGTGGTGCAAATAATACAGCATATTGACTGATGCGCAGTTTGGATTTGTCCCTGGATATGGTACACACGACGCGATTTTTGCCCTTCATTCTATTGTATCAAAAAGTTTACGTAAAGGAAAACGTCTCTATTGTTGTTTAATTGATTTTGTCAAAGCTTTCGACAGTGTGTCACATTATGTTTTATGGCAAAAAATGTTAAAATGTGGTATTAGTGGAAATTTACTGAATCTTATCAAATCGATGTATTCTGAGTTAAAAACTTGTGTTTTTCCGATTTCTTTCATTGTAATGTTGGCCTAATGCAAGGCGAATCATTATCATCATTTTTATATGCAATTTATGTAAATGACATAGAAATTGACTTAATTAAATAAGGAATAGAACCATATGAAGTAAAATTGTTAAATCTTTATCTTTTTATGTATGCTGATGATACAATTCTCTTCAGCGAAAGTATTTCTGAATTACAAAAAATGATAGTCGCTGTATATGATAGTTGATACAAGAATGGTCTTGACATTAATTTAAGAAAAACCAAAATAGTTGTTTTTCGTAACAAAGGTCTACTGAAAGAGAACGAACAATTGTATTTGAATGGTAAAATGATAGAAAATGTGTGATCAGTCTGTATATCTTGGTTTGTTATTAAACTATAACGGTACTTTTACTGTAACACAGAAAACACTATATGAACAGGGTAGAAAGGCTACATTTTGTTTATTGAGTAAAATTTACGATGATTGTTATAACACTGAGACTTTGATATCCTTATTTCATACATATGTATCAAGTATTGTGAATTATGGTTGTGAGATATGGGGTTTCCATAAGGGAGCTGATATAGAAACGCTTCATTTGTATTATTTAAAAAGAATTTTGAAAGTGAGAAAAACGACTGTAAACCATATGGTGTATTTTGAACTTGGGCGTTTAGCATTGTATGTAAATAGATATGTAAGAATGATACGTTACTGGTTGAAGTTATTAGAATCTGATAATTGTATATTGAATAGTATTTATGAAGATATGTACGAATCTAGTTTTGTCAAACCGAATGATAAACCCAATTGGAGTTGTAAAATAAGAAACATACTAAACAGGTATGGGTTTAATGATATATGGTTAGCACAAAGTGCTGGAAATAATTAATTATTTTTGCATGAATTTAAAAAAAAGAATTGTTGATAATTATATACCTGAAGCCTTGTCATTTTTTGAAAATACTTCAAAATGTAATTTATATCAATATATACATGATGGACATACTTTGCAATTTTATTTGAATCGACCATGGAACAGTTTATACCAGTCATATGTAACTAAATATAGAATCAATTCCAATTCACTTAATGTAGAAACTGGAAGATACTTTAATATTTCCAGACATGAGCGTGTTTGTAATATGTGTAATAAGAAAGTAATCGAAGACGAATATCATTTTATATTAGAGTGTGATAAATATGTAAATGTCAGAAATAAATATATTAAGATATATTATTATAGAAACCCATCTATCTTCAAATTAGTTCAATAACTATCTGTAAGAAATATTAAAGAATTAAATAATCTGGGGAAATACCTGTTTGAGGCAGAGAAAATTCGTAACACTTGATTTTGTTATGTACCTTTATTACCAATGTAAATTGTATGCCAAACTCCGCTATATATTAATGCTGTATATGTTTATGTAAACTGTATAATTTGTGTATGTATTTACCTATGAGCTGTATATTTGCGTACGGAATAAAAAAATATTACAAGTGTATTGTCACTAATAAAGTTTTTACCTAAATAAGTCCGTCAGTTTTCTCGTTTGAATTGTTTTACATTGTTATTTCGGAGCCTTTAATAGCTGACAATGCGGTATGAGCTTTTTTCATTGTTGAAGACCAAATGGTGACCTGTAATTGGTAATGTCTGTGTCATTCTGGTCTCTTGAGGAGAGAAGTCTCACCTGCAATCATACCACATCTTCTTTTTTTTATATTAATATTGATTGCCTGTCTTTTAATTTAAACTTTTCCTTTACAAAAAATATACACATCTTGATATACAATTAAGCTGACACAGGGCTTTGTATAGTGATGTATATATTACTATACAAATCATTGATAAACAATGAGTCTTGCAACCAGGGGGGAGGGGGCGTGATCGTACATCTACCGAACACACATGAACAGAAAATGGATTTAAATACATAAACAAGTCAATCTCTGTTTATCTCCTTGAAAAAAAATAGTTACTAATAAAAAGTATTTTTTACATTAGTATTACTGTGTTAGGAAACCAATTGTATGCAGAATGTTATCTAAAAATCTTACAATAAAAACGTTCAGTCAAGTTCAATTAGCCCGAGACCAATTGAAACAAAAATTACAACTATATGTCGACGTTCTGCCTTCAACAATGAACAAATATCATGCTGTATTCAGCTATAAAAATGTCTTTTAGAAAATATGTTGATAGGAGGTGTTGACCGCTAACAAGTTGTTTGTCTCAACAGGTTGGAGGTTGACAATCTATTACCAAATGTAGTCATTTGAATAAACGAAAACGTACGACTATTGATAACAAATTTATGTATCGAAACAAAGATTTCAACGGTGCTGTCGATTTTAACAAGGAGGAGTAACCCATAAATATGCACTTGCCAATGATGTAGTCTTGCATGACACGGGTTATGTTCTTCTCGTATATGTTTTGATGGTATGCTACTAAACCCCTAACGGGAAGGGTTGTGCCTGATATTCACATGATTAAGACACAATCTTTCAATCAGTTTACTTGAAGTCAGAAGCTGGCATGTCAGTTAACTGCATGCGCACTAGTAACCCGAATTTAACTTGATCGGACAAAAACGCATTAACGCTGTTTAAATGAGATTAATCGTCATTTGATAAAGATTGACAAAAATTGAAAATCATTTTTAATTGATTTCAATGCATATCAAATCATTTTAATGCCAGTCAAATAGATTCGCTTGCAGTCGTTCAATTTAATTCAAGTTGGTGGTAAGTTATGTCAAACAAATAGGCCACGCCCCGTTAAACTATTTCAAACTGGTGTTAATTCGTTTTAAACCGTGTTGCGATCCGAGCTTTAAACAGGTAAATCACTCAAGCAAAACAACATCGATGTATCTTTCGTTTATTTGTTTCAAACTTTATCGACTTATATATATAAATGCGTGTATTCTTATTAAAGTCATATACTTCACAATTTAAACAAATGAATGATCAATACACGTAACATATAAGGAATTTAAATAAAAACAATAAAATATTGATGCACGGTTTAAAAAATCAAAACTTGTGAATCTGTTAAAAATAAAATTGTTAGATGTTTAACATATTTTTGATTTGCCCAAATGCAGTAGATCTTTATCTCACATTTTCGTTTCACAACTTCCTAAGTGCTATGAAAACTTGTGACATGTAATGACTTACGAAACTTTAGGTATTCCTGTATATTTCCGTTTCTCTTTTTCTGTCTTACTATAGTGTACTCGTTAATTAAATATAGACACGGAAATTAAAGTATCTTACAAAAATTATTTATTTTTCACATAGCTTAAATCGATGTATCTTATATTTTCGGTCAACAACAAATATTCCCTAGCAGTATATTGATATATGAAATAGCTTGTAATAAAAACAATGTTGTGTTAGATAATAAAATGAATGAAAATAATGTTGACATTTGTTGAATTTAATAAACAGTTAAGTCTTGCACAACATTGTAAATGAAGGAACAGCTCAATAAACTTTAAAACTGTGTCAAATTGTAATATCGGTCACTGACGCGAAACGGGCGTTAATTGCGGACAAGCAGCATATTACGAAAATTGTGAATTGTGGTTCCGATTCTGTAAAGGGATTATTATGCTGTCATGCACCGTAACGTACAAAAAGTCTTGCTATAAATGAACAAATATTCTGTTTATATGAGATAAATTATGGTCTGCGATAACGATGGGTTGGTTGATTTAAGTTTTACGACCTTGACTTTCTCTAAGTCGACATTCTCTTACGTCTAATGCATAAAAAAAACGTATATTTACGTTTAGGGCATATTATATAAGTCTATCTACCAAATTGAAATCAACATCAACATTATTAAAATAAACAAGAATGGAAAAGAAACAATTATGTACTGTTGCTCTGATGTAATTTTTATTAACTATATTTTAGCGGTAATGTCCATATTAAAAAAACTAATTGTCGTACAAATAAAATAATTTATCGAGGTGCTTTCGTTGAAGTTCGCACTACATATAAAAATGAATGTCATTGGTCGGAACGTTTGCAAACTTTCAATCCAGGTGTTCTCATCGAGGTCCGCGTTCATTTTTCAATTCAATACACAATATTTCATCTAGGTGCTTTCGTTGAAGTTCGCGTTACATAGTAAAATGAATTTCATTGGTCGGAACATTTGCAAACTTTCAATTTAGGTGTTCTCATCGAGGTCCGCGTTCTTGTTTCAATTATATACACAAGAAAAGAAGTCCAATATGGTAAAAAAAGACTTTTAAACTCTACGATGTCCGAGTAAATAAATAGAATTTAGAAAATAAAACACTTTTACGATTCTTCCAACACAATAAACTTCCAACACAATAAAGATACTATCCTTTGCGCCGATGAATAATTATTACTATAATATAAGAACTAGGATTTGTATACTATTCAACCTGGGAACAGTATACCTAACAATATATATGTTCCTGATTTGATTTATTCCTCGAGAAAATAAATTCGATTTTTTCACTTAAATCAATAATTGATCAACTTGAACTTTGAAAAAGTTAAATTAATATATCTTTTCGTATCTTTAATTTAAGGTACTAATTAAATCCCAAAAACTAAATAAAATTGATTGTATTATTTAATTTAGATTCTTTATTTCTTATAAAACCAAGTTAACGGTAAAAAGAAAGATAGTTTTACATACAATATTAACATACAGATTTTGCGTGTAAGTTTGCACAAAACGAGCAACAAGAATGAGCGATTGGTGATCAGCCTGGAGAACATACTTTTATATATATATTTCAAATTAATTTACACAAATTTTTCAAAACACAATATTTATTTAAATAAATAAAGTGCCCAATTTCGAAACATTTACTCTGCTTACATAGTTAGGTTTAAGAAAAGGTCTTCTACTTTCTGTTAGAGCTGTGCAGTTTAGAATATAGGGAAATACATCAACCTTTCTCTTGAGAGTTACAAAGTACACAGTACCTTTCATGTCTCATAATTCTACGCCATCTACCGGTTTCTATAGGTAACCGATGATTTCCAGTTCTAAACCTGCATAACGTTATCTTAATTTTAAAACGTAATAAGTCTAAATATTCTTCAAATTCAAAGTTTTCTTTAAACAGTTTTTTACATAATACTTTTGAAGAATATTCCATTTCTGATTTTCAAGTCTGCTAAAATTGGTAAAAAAAAAATCTGTTTAATGCTCAACTTTAACCCTTTTGGATTAAAACTATAGTTACTCTGATTTAACCAAATATTTTAAAATCCACATTTGTTCAAGATATTTTTTATACAAATCAACCCCAATTGAAAGTAAATCCACCATCTACGTTGAGTTTATAAATATATCTATATGATTTACTATCAGAACTGTTTGCAATGTTTGACCAAAAGATAACACGGTGTTCCACATATACTGACATAGAATAAGCGCCTATCTCTCCATAACCCATAAAGCTTGGGGTTGATTTTTAAAGTTTAACTTTCTATTGCATCAATAAAACTAAATCTCCAAATTTTACAGTCATATAGCAATATAGGCCTTACAATCTTATCAAAAAGATCGTACTGACATTAATAACTGGTAGATTAACTAACAGAATCGCTTTGTTTTTTTTTATTAATCAATCGATAAATTAAATATCTGAATGGAATAAAAACATAAATAAAGAAAATATTTGTTTAACGCCATTATCTTTGACTATCCTACAGGTATACTAGCCAGGAGACTGTACAATGGCGGATCCGAGTTTTGTTCTGTAGATAAGAACTCCCGTTTGTTTGACGAAATTATTTTTCAATTGGGACATATGGTTTGAACCCCCTCTTTTCTGTGACCAGTGGTTGTCGTTATTGTTTATATTTTTCTATAAGTGTTGTACGTCAATCGGGCCGATAGTTTTCTTGTTTGAATTGTTTGAATTCATATTTGTAATTTTGGGAAATTTTATAAACGTCTATGCAGTAAGGTTTTTGCTCGTTGTTGAAGGCTGTACGGTGATCTAATTCATTGGCAAGTGCACCACATCTTCTTACATTTATTCGTTAAATCATGTAGATCTTCATCAAGCCTAAATAAATAAATGATTTTGAAAATGTACTAATTGTAACTATACAACTTTTAATTCCAAATAATTGTGTTTATCTAACATAGAATTGTTATCAGCGGAGACATATACACACTAAGTCTAAACTGGTTTAAAAAACAGACACATTATTATTGTCACATGTATATGTAATAGTGTGTTTTTATGTAAAATAAATCTGTGAATATCTACCACCACTGTTACGGCCTTAAGAGATCAGCTGTTCTCGAGACAAATCCAAACCAAAACAAGTACATAAAATGCATATTTTTAACAGAGACATATATGTGTATATATGTCTCTGTTTTTAATCACAATCTTAATATAGAAACACTTAAATTGTAATACACATTTTTATGAATAATTCAATTTTATTAAATCTTTGTCAATCAGGTATGTACAGCAGCATCAAGGGATTGTAAATATTCAATTTCTAATACACAATTCCTTGGCAGCATGTATTCTTCTATATTGTGACCTTATTTGAACTAAAAATAAAAAGAAGTTATCGCTATCTGTTCGACGGTCTAAAGATTACAGTGTGTTATCGATCTAGGTGTTCTCGTTGAGGTCCGCGTTCAAAGTCCAAAGCATTTCATTGGTCAGTAGATTTGCAATCTTTCAATCCAAGGTGTTCTCAATGTAGTCCGCGTTCATGTTTCAATAGGATAAACTATATTATAAGTTTTCGGTCCGAGTTAACGAATATTGTTTAATGCATCAAATTGTCCAGGTCTAGATCAAACTTGCTTTGCTTCGTCGAAAGTACGATTATAGAAAAATCACAGATTTATATTAAAACTAGAACGTTCAAGAAATGTTAAAGAAATCATCACATTTTTTTTTATTGTTAGTTATTTTGTACAAATATAACTATAATGCGAACCCGAAGTTGTGAAATAGCACGTGAAATCGCAACTAAGCGTGAATTCTTTGGAAAAGCGACGGAATACCTATTGTCAATTTCAAGTTCTGTTTCGACATCATTGTAAAATATGTCACTGGACGTTAAAATTCAATCCTAAATTTCGTCTTCGTCAAATAGTGCTGTTGGTTTCTTTTTTTTATTATTATTACATACTAGTATACATGAATACACCACAAGTTATTCCCATGTAATGTCATTTACTAGATATTAAGTGCAAAGTAAATTTTAAAGAGAAAGTCGTATTAGTTCGATAATGCTTCAAACTAAATATAAACTGAGGATACATGTATAACTGCCATATTCCGAATTCCCGAAATTCAATTGTGTAAATGAAGAAAAGATAACAATGATCGGTATCTGTGTGAATCTACGTCTCAATCAAGCTTCATACAGAATATGAATTTTCTTGAATATGATTGCCAATGGAATAAACCATGCAGGAGATTAAACTAGCCCAATTAATTTGTGTGTGAACTATAACAACTGAAATCGTAATGATGCTGTAGTGTACGTTGGTCGTTTCTGTAATATGAAGGCATATGGCAACCATACTACCATACATAGTTCAAAAGTACACCACAACCCTTTTCTTTGTCCATAATACGCTCAGGAACATACATCTTACTATTTTGCATGGATTGGTAGTAAATGTAACTTTTTAACTGACATCAAAGTATCATACTAGTACGGAGGCTATGATTTATAAGTCGGCTAGTCTGGATGACTTCGTGCAATACCCCGCTCCGCATTCATTATAGTTTAAACATACATAATTTAAATTTTAGATCCTTCCTTTATGGTTTAGTTCAACCTGCAACACATTTTATTTGATGTTACCAATGGTAAACATGTAAAATGAAACAATAACTTACTATAATACCAATATAAACTTTTGTTGTATGGTTATACAAACCAAAATCAATACTAGACTAGGTGTTGACACGCTCAAATTAACAAAATTGTGTTTCAAAAAACCAATGCACCAAATTGATTTCATATGATTTAGATTAACATTTAAACCAGTTCAAGGAATGTATTACTTGACAAGAACAATTAAAATGTAGGACAAATTCGGCTTACAACACGAACTTTGTTCAAGGAATAGTACCAAACATGTGATAAAATGACGGGTATGTAACAGAAGTATCGCAATCACTGATGGATTGGTGGATAGCTACTGTTTGTTCAACGTTCAGTGACAAGTATCTCATGTGCATATTACAATACCAAATTAAACTAACTTGGGCAGACGAAAAAAGCAAAATTGTGACAAATTGTATTTACAAGTGTTATTTAGGAAGTCAAACATGTATATGGAAAGTAAATTTTACTATTTTTTATTGAACAAGATAAGAAGATTACTATCATTTATTGAACAAAACAAGAAGTTCAAACCCGCTAAAAGAAATTAAACCCGGTGAATGACACTCCTTATTGCTGAATTTGGTTTTGGCTGACCTTAATTTATATTACGTTTTAAAACAATTATTCAAATTAAATATACAATAATTTTACTTTTTTTAGGGGGGGGGGGGAGTCATTGACCCTAAAAAAATAACAACAATACAGGCCTTTAGTATTTTGAAGCATTTTTTTGAAGTATTCAAATAAAATGAAACGTCTTATATTTTTTACAAATACAAGGAAAAAGCAAGTCTGTTTAAAAAGGATTGATATTTAAGAAAAATGTATAGTGTGTTCATTGTAAACGTTAACCAGAATGCATATAGTTGTCTCTACTTATAACAGTCACAAACCATGTCTAGAAATAAAAATCAGCAATTTACCATTCATGCAATAATATTTTGTAGAAAGTGATCGAGATAACCTTATCAGGTAATTCAAATTATCGGACACTTAATTTTTTCCAGAACATTTTATTGTTAATATCTGAGCCATAAAATACATGTATTATATCTGGCATAGTGCCAGATTATATTCTCTGTTAATATGCATCCTTCATTTAAAGTCTTGTTTTTCTTATAACACTATACATCGTATATCGGGGGCACTGCCGAAAATAATCTTTCAAAAAGCAAATTCAAGTAGTAACCTTTAGAACTTGTATGTCTGATTATTTGCATACATGACAAGAAATTTTACAATAAACATTGGTCACGCACGATAGATTCTGATGTAAGACATGTGCCGTTACAATAGCCAGTTTGCACGCATCAGCGCACACATGTTTATCGAATATGCCAGTTGATTGGAGGAAAATTACTTAAAACCACGCCTACCTGTAACTAATATCCAATCAAACGCCTTTCACATAAACATAAATGATACATGGGTAAGATTACAGAGATTTTTTTGCTTATTCAATATTTGAAAAAAGTTGAGACTCTTTATAATTCAAACTAAAATTATAGAATATGCTCGTAATGCATTTTGGCAATTTACAATACATTTAATTTTATACATAATTTCACCTACCTAGTGAGGAAAAAATACAAATAAAAATTGCAAATTACAACGATTTCAAATTAAATTGTTGTGAAAAATGGGTGTCAAAATGTATTAAACAAAAAACCAAAGACCAGTTTCAAAGGTACCAGTCTTGTATTACAACTTCAGTTTCCGGTGCATGTCAAAACACGAAGGGAAACAAAATAGTGCATTTTTTTCTGATTTTTTTTCTGAACTCATTTTTTTCTGTTTGATTATAGGTTTATGCTGAATTGAAACATATATATATATGTCATATATAGACTTTAAAAAAAATCTTGCATCTTTTGGGGATATCAATCCAGGAAAGTGGAAGGATATAATGTTTACTGGAAGTGGTGCGGCCTAGTAAAAAATGCAAACAGAAAGTGTTTTTACTTCAGGATTGCATAACTTTTTATTCTTCGTGGCAAGACCCCCTTTTTCGATTAAATCATAACTAGAACACACCCGCGAAATCGCGTGTATATACAGCTTGTGGACTGTTGTAGTATGATTTTTTTGTAAAAGATAGTATGTATGGGAAATTTCATAAAAAGTATCAACAGCCTTCTTCCTTGTTCAAAAGTCCGATATGTGTTTCCTATCTGTTAAATTCAAATATTTTCGTGTGTCTGGCCTCAGACCACAATTAATCTTCTCCTTTACACCAATGCTGCTTTTAGTAAAAGTCAAATAGAATTAACAATTTGCACCGTTTCAAACATGAAATAAATCTAACTGCTTATATATAGACAATTATTAGTCTAATAAAATATGCTTCTAGGACAATCTGTCAGTGTCTTTTTTTCTTTTCTTTTGAGAGCCTTATTAAGATGTCAATGGTAGAATATGCATCATGTATAAATGACTAAGGCTAATTTGAGGGGTGGTCGCGCTTAAAACCATGAAATCCAGAGATGCAGAATTAAAAGAAATGCATATCCCGAAATCACGAAATCGAAAAATATATTCCCGGATCCAGTAAGGATCAATCCCCAAATCCTGAGCTTAAAAACACACGATCCCGACGCCCCGAAAAATGCTCGTCTACTTTTAATCTCTATCTTACTTTCATTTTTTCCAAATCACTATTTTCCCTTTCAACAATAAATTTGTATGCCCCATTTATAGGCATCATGTTTTCCGGCTAGTCTGTCCGTCCGTCCGTTCGTCCGTCGTCCGTCCATGTATGTTCCGCTTCTGTTTAAAGTTTTTGGTCGAGGTAGTTTTAGATGAAGTTGAGCATGTTTTACTTATTTTGATATATATGCAAGTGGTATGACCCCTTAAGTAGGAAACATTTCAAAGAAAACCGCGAGTAGACAGAATCAGGACCGACATTCTATACTAACATAGAAAGTCCCTGACAGAATACAGATAGTCTCTATATATTAAAGTAGTATAATCGTACTTAACATGTCGATAAACGCGAAAAATAATTATCTTCTCTAAGGCGGTATAATAGTTGTGGTATTTGCGATCTAAACACCGTGATATGAAACGCGAAAAATAATTGTCCTCTCTAAGGAGGTATAATGTTTGTGATTATTGCGATCTTAACACCATGATACTGAGAACGCTCTGAATGGCTTATTTTTTCTCTCCATTTTTGTTATCCATCATACGATTGGTTGTACGTGTGTCGAATATTTTACTTATTTTAATATATATATATATATACAAAACTGGTATGACCCCTTAAATACCGTATAGCGGGTTATTTTCGCGGGGTGTAAATTTTCGCGGATAGAACAAAATCGCCAAAATAAATTCCGCCAAATAAAAAGTGTACATACAAAGGTATTGATAAAAGTTTTCAATCCGCCAAAATAATAACCGCCAAATTATTTCGTATACCTTATTCAATGAAAATCGCGAAATTTTACACCCGCGAAAATAACCCGCTATACGGTAGTAAACATTTATAGGGAAAACAGTAGATAGAATACAGAGAGTATCTATATATTAAAGTATCATAATCGTAGTTTACATATAGATAAACGCGAAAAATAATTATTGTCCTCTATAAGGAGGTATAATAGTTGTGGTTCATACGATCTAAGCCCCATGCTATGGAGAACGCTCTGATTGGCTTATTTATTTTTCATATGTAGTTATCTATCATACGATTGGTTGTATTTGCGCATCTTTCAAACAGGAAATCTAATTTATGACTAAAAGTTAGTCCGATGACGGAATCATATCCGGACTCCTTTTTTGTCGTTTTTCTCCCAAAATAACTCAATCTGAATAACCATAAGAATGGATGACAAATACGACTATGCATGTTACCTATAGGACACAGAGGCATGATGTCAGATTTATTGTGGAAGGAAGAGAAGCGACACCAAAAATGAGGTCTTCTTGTTTAATAGTATAGATTTCACATTAGTACATACATGAATTTTTTTTTCTATGTAGCATTTTTTTTTTTTTTTCAAAGATCAGCTGTTTTGCATTTAAGCCTACGGAGCAGTCAATTACAAGACTGCAACCTCAACAAGAATGCTTTGTTTTTATTGCAGAATCGCATAAAACTTAATGTCGTATTTTCAAAAAGAATGAACAATTTGAAAACTGCTTTTTTATTTTTACCTTACTAAATTCATATATTACGCAAATACGCAGATGTGGTAGTCGCCGCTTGCCGCTTGAATCTAGAAGGTGGTAGGATTTACACTGAGAAGACAGAATATGTCGTCTCTGTGACACAAACAACATTGATGACGAGTGCCATTTCATTATTAATTGTAGAACATATAAACTATAGAAAGAAGAAAATGTTTACGGAACTACTGTTAGTCAAACCCTCATATAACTTAAAAGTTGATCAACAATTTAACTCTTCAGATATTGTAATATGAGAAAAACTATGTAAAAGTTTTCAATGTGAAAGTCAGCTCTCCATGTTAATTTAATTGTATCGTTTACACATGCATGTCATAATTTTACCTTATAGTTATGTTTATGTATGTTCTTGATAACTAGTAATTGAAGATTTATGAGAAATAAAGTATTCGTATTCTTTTAAACCATGAATTATATAACACGAAGACAACCTAAGGGTAAAGTACACGTGAATATATTATAAAGATTATATGTAGTCTTCATCCGTACACATCCTTGTAAATGCAAAACTTGGTTAAAAGTTCAGTGTTAAGTATTTCATATATGCGCAGGTCCTGAGACAGAAAATCGAATTATTCATTCACTTATGGTCTTCAAAAATAACGATTGCAGGATGATGGACAAGAAGACTTCAAACGTAAGAGTGTGAACTATAGCTGTCAGTAACTTAAGTACTCTCAGCTAGTGTCTTTATGTTGTTCTGGTAAAGGACGACAGCAAAAGTTCATTGAAGGATAAAAAAACTTAATTCACATAGTTTTTTCACTGACCTCCACCCCCCCCCCCCCTCTTAACTTAATTTGGGAAAAATTGATTGACCAATAGGGATATATGTAAAATCGATTTTAGATTTACAAAACTTGCAGCAATGTTGACCCCCCCCCTCCCCCCCCCCAACCACAACCCCCAAACTATTTGATTTAAGTTTTTTTCTATCCTACATCGATCTTTTGATGTCATCCCTAAACAAGTGAATCTTTCATTGTTGAAGACCCTTTAGCGACTATAAAGATGAACAGGAATAAAAACGCTGACCATTGATTATTTGTATTTTTGTTCAGCATTGACTTTGTGTGCGATTACTGGTTCCGTGTACGTCTACTCCATATTCCTTGATTTTCTATAAAAGCGTCTGTCTTGACAGTAATTTGTCACGACTTATGACATTACGCCACGAGTTATCGTTCCTGACGTTATCGAATAACGTTCACACATACCAGCCAATGCAGCAGGTTCTGCAATCACAAAGTGATTAATAATAAACAAAAATATTTTTGGAAACTATTTGACATTTTTATGGTAACTTTTTCTAGATGCAGAGTGTCGAAAGTTTGTATGCAATACGTAACGGTTAACTTTTTCACATATGTGCTTAATCGTGTTCCAGCAATTCTTCTGCTCATTTTTAATCTTTAAAAATGAATTATTATATACTCTTAATTTATATTCTGCTTTTTTGTCGAGCCTGCAACTTTTGTTGCAGAAAGCTCGACATATGGATAGTGATCAGGCGGCGGCGGCGGCTACGGCGGCGGCGGTGTTAGCTCACTTCTTAAAAGCTTTATATTTTAGAAGGTAGAAGACCTGGATGCTTCATACTTTGTATATAGATGCCTCATGTTACGAACTTTCTGTCAGTCACATGTCCAATGTCCTTGACCTCATTTTCATGGTTCAGTGACTACTTAAAAAAAGTTAAGATTTTTTGTAATGTTAAATTCTCTCTTATTATAAGTAATTGGATAACTATATTTGGTGAGTGCATACCTTGCAAGGTCCTCATGCCTGTCAGACAGTTTTCACTTGAAGTCGACCTCATTTCATGGATCAGTGAACAAGGTTAAGTTTTCGTGGTCAAGTCCATATCTCAGATACTATAAGCAATAGGTCTAGTATATTCGGTGTATGGAAGGACTGTATGGTGTACATGTCCAACTGGCAAGTGTCAACTGACCTTGACCTCATTTTCATGGTTCAGTTGTTATAGTTAAGTTTTTGTGTTTTGGTCTGTTTTTCTCATACTATATGCAATAGGTCTACTATAATTAGTGTATGGAATGATTGTAAGGTGTACATGTCTAGCTGACAGGTGTCATCTGACCTTGACCTCATTTCCATGGTTCATTGGTCAAAGTTAAGTTTTTTAGTTTGGGTCTATTTTTCTATTACTTTATGCATTAGGTCAACTATATTTGGTGTATGGAAATATTTTATGATCTATATGTCGGTTACACAGGTTTTATTTGACCTTGATCTCATTTTCACGGTCCATTGCTAAGTTTAAAGTGTTTGTGTTTTGGTCTGTTTTTCTTTATTTATAAGCAATAAGTCAACTATATTTGTTGTATTGAAGAATTGTTAGCTGTACATGTCTGCCTGGCATGGTTCATCTGACCTTGACCTCATTTTTACGGTTCATTGATCAATTTTTCATTTTCTTGGTTAATGTTGAGTTTATGTGACAGTTGTAATAAAGCTTTATATTTAGGTCTATCAAGATAGTATCAAGGATTAGTAAAGAAGGCGAGACAGTTCAGTGTGTGCACTCTTGTTTTTTAATATTTAAGCATCTGCACGATTTATCTATATGTTCTTATGCAAAATAGACTGAGTTTTATCACTTTATTTCATTCTTAGTTTATTTCTGTCCAAGTCTGGTACAAACCCAGGATAGTTTGAGAAAGTTATTAAAATTTTAAAAACTTTAACCACACAGTGAATGTAATGGTTCCCCATAGAAAAACAAAGTCCATTTAAAAGTAAAATATGGAAAAAATGGATTTATTTATTTACCAAATTTACTTCTGGATACTATCTTATGATCATAAACAAGCTTCTGTCCAAGTTTGGTACAAACCCAGGATAGTTTGAGAAAGTTATTAAAATTCTAAAAACTTTAACCACAGAGTGAATGTTTTGTTTCCCCGCAGAAAAAACTAAGTCCATTTATAGTTAAATACGGAAAAAATGGAATTTTATTTTTACAAAATTTACTTTTGATACTATCTAATGATCATAAACAAGCTTCTGTCAAAGTTTGGTAGAAATCCAGTATAGTTTAAGAAAGTTATTAAAATTTCAAAAACTTTAACCACAGAGTGAATATTTGTTGACGCCGCCGACGACGCCGACGACGAGGGAAAGTAGGATCGCTTAGTCTCGCGTTTTCGACTAAAGTCGAAGGCTCGACAAAAAATGAACGCGGACCTCGATGAGAGCACCTGGATTGAAAGTTTGCAAACGTTCCGACCAATGACATTCATTTTGATATGTAGCGCGAACTTCAACGAAAGCACCTCGATAAATTATTTTTTTTGTACGACAATTAGTTTTTAATTTGGACATTACCGCTAAAAGAAAGTTAATAAAAATTATAATCAGAGCAACAGTGCATAATTGTTTCTTTTCCATTCTTGTTTATTTTAATAATGTTTATGTTGATTTCAATTTGGTAGATAGACTTATATAATATGCCCTAAACGTAAATATACGTTTTTTTTAAAATGCATTAGACGTAAGAGAATGTCGACTTAGAGCAAGTCAAGGAAGTAAAACTTAAATCAACCAACCCATCGTTATCGCAGACTAAAATTTATCTCATATAAACAGAATATATGTTCATTTAAAGCAAGACTTTTTGTACGTCACGGTGCATGACAGCACAATAATCCCTTTACAGAATCGGAACCACAATTCACAATTTTCGTAATGTGCTGCTTAAAGTTATTTTTAACAGATTCACAAGTTTTGCATTTTTTAAACCGTGCATCAATATTTTATTGTTTTTATTTAAATTCCTTATATGTTACATGTATTGACAGAGACATATGTCTCTGGTATTGATCATTCATTTGTTCAAATTGTGAAGTATATGACTTTAATAAGAATACACGCATATATATATATAAGTCGATAAAGTTTGAAACAAATAAACAAAAGATACATCGATGTTGTTTTGCTTGAGTGATTTACCTGTTAAAAGCTCGGGTCGCAACACGGTTTAAAACGAATTAATACCAGTTTGAAATAGTTTAACGGGGGCGTGGCCTATTTGTTTGACGTAACTTACCACCAACTTGAATTAAATTGAACGACTGCAAGCGAATCTATTTGACTGGCATTAAAATGATTTGATATGCATTGAAATCAATTACAAATGATTTTTAATTTCTGTCAATCTTTATCAAATGACGATTAATCTCATTTAAACAGCGTTAATGCGTTCTTGTCCGATCAAGTTAAATTCGGGTTGGCTAGAGGTATAGGGGGAGGGTTGATATCTCATAATGATATTAAGTACTGTAAAGTTGTTAACCGATCTTGCTCCACATGTTGCACCGCCGTGTAAGTGTAAAAAAAGGAACGAATGAATGCCTTTTAAACACAAATCATGTGACAGTTTTTAATCGATTTATGTATGTCTATAGGTAACAACATTTTGAGGCCCTCGTCATTACTATCATATAATTGTTCATACTAAACATAGCAATACATATACAGGTTTGTAAAACACTATAAACTAATAATAATTTCATATGATATGATCATATTATTTAACTTGATAATCATCAAACATATATAAAAGCATATATACTGCAACTGTGCTATTTGAGCAATAATGTTCTGCTTGAGTTCCGACACCCTTTTTCTTGATTTTGGTTCGACTTTCTTCTAAATCTACAAGTGTTATCTCCCTTTGACTCTGTTTGTTCTCTATAACTTGGCATAGGTTGAAAAGCCTTCACTCGAAATCAGAAATAGCGGTAGCATCTTTTTTGCCTTTTGCAACTTTTTCAATTGAAATGATAAACTTGCAATTCTGATGAGATACCGGAAACATGAAACGCAGACTACCTTGTAATGTTGACAACAGTACAGCGAAAACGCTTGATCTGGATGATCCTCACAGTTCTTTGACAATTTAGAAAATAAAGAACAGTTGTTGCATCTGTTTTATGGCTACTACCTTGTGAGGCGAGACAAACTGTCGTGAACTCTGGAACACGCCTTACACACTGGTCCACTGCAATCACTGCACCATGATACAGCTGTAATGTCTTCAATTTTGTGTTTATGTTGATAAATAATGGAAATAAATATACTTTTATATACTGTATCTAACCAATGTGTATGTCCCATGCATACCGATATTAATAGGTTGATCACTACAGATGTATTGTCACAAGTATAGTTATGCATGCATTTATCATGTTTATGGTCTTTTATACGAAAATACGTTTTTTTAATATACAAAATATCTTGAAACCATGAAATTGATCTACGACTTAAAGTTTCCTAAAAAAAAACCACACAGAATATCTTGAGGTAAAACTAAATTAAACAAAAACTTTTTATTGTATTGTGGGTAGATATCAATATACAAATCCCGATGAACAGAACCCTATGCATACAGGGCGGAGATACATCAGTGTCAGATTCAAAGGGGCGTACATCTTCCAAAACACGCTAAAAGACAAGGGACCTAAATTAATTACAAAACAATCTATGTTAATCTTTGAAAAAAACTAGTAGTAGTAGCTTATAAAAAAAAAAACCATTAAATACCTGGATTACTGTGTCAATCCATTTTTTATCTGACTATCACATGAAGGTCTTGCAAGTAAAACGGCCGGTCAATTTCAATTCGCACGAATTCAATCAAGTACTAATTAGAAAAATTTTATACAAATAATCAATGTGTTGATTTTTACAGGTAATATACTGCTACTGCAAAGTATGGACAGGTCTTGATTAACAACGATCAAATCGCATGAACATTACTGAATTTACCGCAAATGATATATCTGAAAATAATTAGAATGACACAAAGTTACTTGAACTTTTTCAACTGATTGTTTTAGTTGGTTCTTATATTGTTCTGTTACACCTCTGTCCCAAGTTATATAGTGGTCCCTCTTAAAATGTTAAACCCCTCTGTTTTCTATACGAATGTGCTTGTCCCAAGTCAATAGCCTTTAATTCCGTGGATGTTGTTTGTTGCTGTGTTTCATATTTGTTTTTGGTTCGTATTTTGTACATTAATTAGGCCGTAAGTTATTTTGTTTGAATTGTTCTAGATTGTACTAGCTTTGCTGATTGTTGAAGGCTGTACATGACCTATATGTGTTAATGTTTGTGTCATTTGGTCTCTTGTGACGAGTTGTCTCATTGACAATCATACCACAATTTTTTTTGGTTTTGGAAGATTTTTCTACATTGGATTATTTTTTTGTAAACCACCCAAAACGAAATGATAAAACTACATGTCATTATAACATATAATAATTAAAGTGAATATAACGACGATGACTTTCTGAAATAAATTAGGGTAATTATTCGTTTTATCGCTTTATATATTCAGATCTCGATTCGGCATCCATAAATCGTGTCATATCTCAAGGCGAATAAATGATTTAAAAGGTGAACTTTTCGAGTGATTTAAATCTATCAAATTCAGAAGCTACATTTAGATAATCACAATACATTTCGTTGTAATACATACTATATAAATCTAACGTCTTTAATGATTAAGAACCAGGGTTTTTTTCAGTCTGTCAATCGCTTCAACGGTGAGTTAAAAGGAATTGTGTTCTAACCATCAACTTCTGAAATGAAATGGAACAAAACTATGTGTTCTGTTTTTTGTTGTTGTTACAATCGGTACATGCTGTTTGTTGACTGACACAGATGGAACCTGAAAACGGCTATGTATATAAGCATCAAAATAGATAATACGTATATGCATAGGTAAATATTTTCTTATCTTTTGTAATAAGTTGATTCTATTTGATATAGTAATTGACATTTTATCTATTTGCTGATTCCAATTTAAGTTTTTGTCAACAGTCAGGGGCGTTACTTAAACAAGTTATTTTTTTTAATTACTTATACAAGTATTTTTTTATTTTAAAAATAATAAAACTACTTAATAGAGTTATTTTAATTTTCAATAGAAACATAGACTAAATGAAGTTTTCATGATTTTAAACAACATTTTATATCATAAAATAAAGAATTTATCAGATTTGAGAGGAGTACAGAGATAAAGGGCTACTTTGAAAATAATGACAAAAAAATTACTTGAATAAGTTATTTTAAACATTTTTGATAAAAATAGCAATTACACTTATCTAAGGCACATATGTATTTGATTTAGGTTACAAATTATAAATAACTTCAGGTCTTAATTAATTCACAAGTATCTATCTATTTATATCAGTCTACCTTCAAGATTTTAGAGGAAAATGATAATTTAATAGTCCCAAGAGACCAATCTTTGACCCAGAAGCGTCGGTATGAAAGATAAGTGCGTCGGAAAGTTAATTAGTGTTTCTGAAGAATTAGTTTTTATATATCAAGGGAAAAATAACCAGATAACTGTGAAAATTATTTAAAGCTAGTAAAATCTGTATTCTTGGACACCTATAAAAATAATATTCAGTAAAATAACTTATATAAGTTATATTTAAATTAGCCTCGTTTTCAACATTACTTGTATAGGTAATTTTAATTGTTACTTGTTTAAGTAATGGCCCTGACTGGTCAATATATAAACCAAGTAGTTTTTCACAATCTACGTTTTCTATTTGTTCATTTGAAATACTGATATCTAAACTGTTTCCAGTTAAACAAAGCCTTTGTTTTGAACCAATAATCATTGATTTACACTTTTTGGCATTTAATTTCATACAATATTGCGAACACCAGTTTTCAATTACATTAATATCATTTTGAAGGTTAGAGGCTAACTGAATTACATCATTACCTTTACAATGTAATGTAGAATCATCTGCATATAAATCTTTTAATGAATGTTCTATATTAAGTGGTAAATCACTGATATATAAAATAAATAACAAAGGGCCCAGGATAGAACCTTGTGGTACACCAGTTTGTATGCATTTAGTATTAGACATGACGTTATTGACCTTAACTTGTTGGCTTCGTTCAAACAAGTATGACTTAAATCAGTCTAGTGTACTATTTGAAACATTATAATATTCAAGTTTTTTCAATAAAATTATATGATTAACCAGATCAACAGTTTTCTTTAAATCTAAAAATATAACTCCATTTATCTCTCCATTATCTATTTTTGCTAACCATTCATCTACTAATTAAGTAAGTGCAGTAGTATACGAATGTTTAGGTCTGAAACCTGACTGTGTAGTATTAAGAAGGTCATTACTATTTAAAAATATATACACCTATTAGCTATATGTCGTTCTATGATTTTAGATAGACAAGGCAAAACTGCTTTTGGTCTATAATTATCAGGATTACAGGCATCGCCACTTTTTAAAATTGGGCATACTCTTGCAGTTTTAAAAATACTTGGAAATTTACCACATTTGATGCTTAGATATATGTCAAAGCTGGTAAAATGACATCGTTGCACATACTAGTACTCAAAATATTTGGTCCGACATCATCTAAACCAGTTGCTTTCGACTTGTCAAGTTTTTTTGAATACATATTTACATCTAAAATACTAATTCTGGTATAATGAATTTTTCACTACCCCTTTGTAACTTTGATTTTAGAAATTTATTTAGTGCATCAATTTAATCAACTCGCATTCAGCCAAAAAGTATGTTAGGGTTGAGAATTGATATATTTTTTACTTTACTTTAAGGCATGAAATTATTAAATGCACGTGTATTCCCTTATATTTGTTTTTAGTGTTTTTTTATTTACGACTTTTTTTTATCTGCAATCATGTCGGCAGATGAAATTATTAAACGTTCAGTCTGAACAATCATCTTTAAATCATTTATTGCAGGTCTTATAAGTCTTTGAGTCTTTGAGTCTTTGTTTACTCCTTGACTTTAAATTGTTATTGTCTTATAAACTATTGGCCTTCAAATATTCGTCTTTTGGGCGTTCATGAGGAAATACAATCCACAAATGCACTTCTGAGTCAGGGTTGAGTTCAATATCGTAGCTGCTACGTAGTGCTTTGTAGATCTTGACGATTGAACATGCAGCTATAGACTAGTTGTTACATAGATATTGATAGCAGCTACGTAGCCGCTACGATATTGAACTCAACCCAGGATTTTATTACGTTTTGTCGTTATTTTTTTATCGATTACATAACGATTATATATTGCTGTATAGTATTGATATTAGTTCTAAGTATTGGTACGGAATGAAAACTGAATCCACTGTGTCGCAATGAACATTGTGTTAGCCTCGAAAGTAGGAATATTGTTGATATATATTTTACACTGCTACATGCACTGAATTTAAGAGTAAAATAAAATACTAGTTTGTAGCCAGGCTTAAGCTTGTAGCCAGGATAATGTTACAAGGACTTAGGTCAAACTAAATGTACTGCGGCAATTATTACATACAAATCCAGGTATGCAGGTTGAAAATCATGTGTAAGTTATATGTTTACATTGTATGAATGGCTACAAGCTACTCATGGACTTCGTCATTGAACATTACTGTGCACTTGATTATCAGCTTGATTTCACCAAACAACAATATGACGTCTAAGCATCCAGGCTAAACATAAAGCGTATGTTCTTTTAACCCAGGTACGGACCTGCGAATTCGCGGGTATGCTCTAGTCTCGATAACGACCTTCATAACCTATCAATATGTTAAGCTTATTTTGACTCCTTATTAATGCTCTTTCGACTTAATGTATCATTCTAAAATTGAAGATTTAAAAAAAAATCAACTAGTAGGTACATCCTCAAAAAGTTTATGTTTTCAATAGATGGGCATCATGCGAATTCCAAACGGGAAAAAATAGGATACTGCTATTTCATGTGATGTCCAATTTGTTAATTTGTTTATTAAACTCATTTATTTTGTAATTAAAACAATTATTTGATACATTTTGTGCTTTTTATTTCTAACAAAGAATTATCATAACCAGAGCTGTGTTTCTTGTTTTAAAATGAATTCTCCACTTTTGAGAAATTTACATTGTTAATGAATTTAACCGCTTACATTAATTCAACTATTTGCCTCTTTATTAATTTTATACATTATATTTTAAGAATATATGACTGTTCATTTCATTTTGTATTTTTTCGTTCGATTCGTTCCAATTTTCTTCTTTACAGGTATCCCTCTCTCCATTTAGTTTTTATTATTTGGTGAAAACAACTTCACAAATATATAATATGATATATTCATACAACAAAAGACACGTTTATAACTCTTGACTGATTCGGTTCAAGACATTTGAAAAATTTGGAATTTCAAATCGAACTTTAATAAAAATTCCCCAAAACTAATATTTGAAAATTTTAAAAATTTTTGAATTGATAAGTGTTACACGCATTGAAATTGCTTTATTTTACAATGTATGTAAAAATGATAAAAAATTCTTCAGAAGTACATCATATAAAATACTAGTATGCATATAATAAAAGACACGTTTAAAACTATTGACTTGCCTTATTCGGTCTTATTTAAAACAGAGTTACGACCATCACAAATTTAAGTTACGACCATCCTCAATATTTTGTTTTTTTAGTTACGACCATCATGCTTGAATTTTTGAATGACTATTTTACGAAAATTGGAATGTTTTAATGCATGAAATTTAGTTTTAATATTACCGGACTGTCGAATAGTATGTACAAGACAAGCGGTTTGGTTCAAATGAACCTTTTAGTGCACGAAAATCGGAAAAGAAAAACTTATGCCTAGAGTTGTCTCCAATCTCCGGATGGTCGTAACTTTTAGTAACGACCATCCGCTTACCACCAGTGAAAGACTAAGCATCATGAACCCACCAAAAATCAGAATGATTTCAAGTACTGCAAAGTGGTTACCTGATCCTGCTGCACATGTTGCACTGTCGTGTAAGTTTGAAAATTTAAAGAACGCATTTATGCTTTTCAAATACAAATCATATGACAAATTTTAATCAATTTATTTATGTCTATAGGTAACAACATTTTGAGGCCCTCGTCATTTGGACATACACATTCTATCATAATTGTTCATATTAAACATAGCAATATATAAAGGTTTGTAAAACACTATAAAATAATAATTACTTCATATGATCATATTATGTAACTTGATAAGCATAAAAAATATGTAAAAGCATATAATCTGATATCATGGGCAAACTACAACGATTATATGGGAAAAGTGGCTGTTTCAATCGGAAGAGGACATGTTAGCGAAAAATATAGGACGTTTTAGCGCCAAAGCAGTGCCTAATTTTAACCAATTTTAGCGAAAATTGAAATTGTCAATGCCCATTTTAGCAAAATATTTTTAACCCATTATAATATACAAAATGTATAATATATAAACAAAACTTTAAATACCAAAGACAGCACAATATAAAACATATGATGTCCATTACAATACAGCACTAAATGTCTACAAGGTTTAATCAAATGTTAAAAGTTTGTTTTTACTAGCCTGTATTTTTTCCTAGAGAACGTGCGTAATGGGCTTTGGATAAACCCCATGAACAATACTGTCGAATTACATTAGGAACTGTTCTTTCTCTTTATCTTGTCTAGATTTTGGTGCACATTCGTCTATACTACGTATTTTTATATATGTTGTTGTTTGCAATGCGATAATAGAATCAAGAAAAACAAGCAAATTTCTGGATGACAACTCTACAACATTGCTCATTACAATGGGCTACGAACGACACTGTTCGATTTGAATTACTCTGAACTTCCGACCAAAACTTAGTGAGTATTATTCAACTGTATTTTCGCTAAAATGGGCTATCGAAAATACAGTTGAACAGATTTATCCGGCGTTAAAATGGGGCTCCGATGTCGGCGCTCAAATGCCCGCTAGTAGTTTTATTTTTTTCGCTATAATGTTCTGCGCCGTTTCAATTAGGCTACACATTTGTACAGCATGAAATTTCCTTGGCATTTGCTTCGAACGGTTTGTCTCATCGAAAGATAAATTTTTGAAATAAGCATGTGGCTTTTGTATATAGAATGAGATCGGACCCGGAGAAACTATCTCGGAACTTCCGTATTATCGTAAGTGTAGTGTCTCGATAAATAAATAAATAAAATACGCAAAAACAATGAAATATAAATGAATTGTTCATATATACTACCAAAAGTTTGAATTGTTTTCTGCATTTTGACTTTCGGAAATATTTAATCTCGATATTCGTAAATCATAAATAGATTCTTGCGCTTAGTTTATGACACGTCGACAATGTCTATTTGTGAGTTGAGAATTATTTCTAAATACACCCCAGAAATAGTCCGTAAGTTTATTCGAACTTCAACAATTTTTGTGAAAAGTTGTTCACAGTTATTATGGTTTTGAGCAAATTGACTATTAACGCAAGACACAAAATATCTTCCATTTGTTCCAGTAGGAATGTGTTCTTATAGATATCCAGTCCAGGTCGATCTACAAAATAAAGAATATAGAACAGTTATTGCAAAGTATATATTAACAAGTCTTAGGCAAATGATTTTTTAATAAGTTGTAATTGGCTTAGAACTACATGTAGCTGTCAATAACTTCAAGTACTCTCAGATATGTACCTAGTGTTAGTGTGGCGAGGATGGACAAGTACCCAGTTACGTCCACTCTGTGTTTTTGTTAGATATATTTCTATTTGTATCCATCTGACAGCTTTTGACGTTTTTAACTGCATGATTTTCATATTTCGTTCTTATTTAGTACAGTTACACCACTGCCCCAAGGTTAAGGAGGATTGAGATCCAGCTTACACGTTTAATTCGGCGACATTCTGGGGTCTTTGCGTTAAAAAGTTAAGGATCCATTAAAAAGTTGTCTCATATGATTCGCAGTCATCCTTTTTTCTATAATTAAACCGAATTACAAGGTATAAGGGCAATTTTATATATCAATCAACTGAACGAATGGGAAACAACTGTCATATTCTTTACTAGATGTATAACACACCGCAAACCATCAAAGTTGAAACGTATTTATAACTTAATACTCGGTGAGTCTTAAAAAGTCTTCAATTGTTGTACTGAGTGCTTCCAACCTAACTCGACTCTTTTTTAAATCGAAAAGTTCTGACCTAGACGACTTGTGTTTGACAAATACATAACAATAGAATAAGTATGCTTCAATTGAATTTGAAAATGCTTGAGAAGCAATAAATCATGTTAACTGACTGCCTCACTCGGGGGTTGCTTGCTAGGTTCTTTTTCGGTTAATAAATGGTTTGGTACAGTTTTTAATGGTATATGTATCGAATCATTTAAGATCGCTTCCGGTTTTTGGTTTGGTTCGTATTGCTCAGTCTTTATTTTTTCTATGTTGTGTTTTGTGTTTTTTTTTTAAAGAGGTTGTCAGTTTATTTTCGACTAAGAAGTTTGAAAGCTTTTTGAGTTTCTTCACATCTCTTTTTGCAACTGATAGTAAACGATATTAATAGACATTGGCGACAACTACAATGTTCTTTGAGTGTATTGAAATACAAATACAAATATAAACAAGAATGTGTCCAAAGTACACGGATACCCCACTGGCACTATCATTTTTCATGTTCCATGGAAGGTGAAATTGGGGTCAAAAGTCTAATTTGCTTTAAAATTAGAAATATCATATCATAAGCATCAAGTGTATTAAGTTTCAAGTTGATTGGACTTCAGTTTCATCAAAAACTATCTTGACCAAAAACTTTAACTTGAAAATCCCACTTTCATGTTATGTTCAGTTGACCGTAAAATTGGGGTCAAAAGTCTAATTTGGCTTTGAAATTAGAAATATCATATCATAAGCATCAAGTGTACTAAGTTTCAAGTTGATTGAACTTCAGCTTCATCAAAAACTACCTTGACCAAAAACTTTAACCTGAAAATACCACTTTCATGTTAAGTTCAGTTGACCGTAAAATTGAGGTCAAAAGTCTAATATGGCTTTAAAATTAGAAAGATCATCTTTCATATCATAAGCAAAAAGTGTACTAAGTTTCAAGTTGATTGGACTTCATTTTCATCAAAAACTACCTTGACCAGAAAATTTAACCTGCGGACGAACGAACGAACGGACGAACGAACGAACGAACGGAGCCACAGAACAGAAAACATAATGCCCCTCTACTATCGTAGTTGGGGCATAAAAATGTCGTTAAACGGGAATTGACGGTTTGGAAAATCTGAAATCGCGTAGAAGTCGCGATTTAGCATTTTAGTTTGAGTTTTTACCAAGAGCCAATGTGCAAACTTATTTCATATTAATCTTATAAAAGTCATGCATTTACGACTTTAGGCCTTCATGCCTTGTAACATCCTAGTAAATGTTATACTGAGCTCGCAATATTTATTCAATGAAAAGTCATTTTAAAATTATGTCTTATTTATTTACATTGAAGTTAAACACAATAATTTATTCTAAATATCTATATTGATACATCAATGCTTGATCTCTATAACCTACCCGGTGAAAACAACACCATGGCAGCCATCACAGATAATTCAACGTCAGTCAATTCCAACTTCTTTAACTTTTGAACTGAGTAGAACATATCTAGTAGAAATTGACCAAAAATACCATACTGTTCACAATTCAGAATATCTACGATATATCCAAAACGGTCCAATATTTTACCGAAAGTGGTTTCATCGTTCCAATATAGTGAATGAATGACAGCGATTTCCAATAAACTCTGTTTCTTAAGATTTCGCTGACTATGCACAACTATTTTTTTAAATGGAGTCAAATCTCGCGCAAATAACGTTGTGAAGTGGACAATGGCTGGCAAGTATCTAGAACACAAAATCTTGATATCGTTGTCGCATTTGACCTCTAGAACCTTAAAACAGGTGAAAAAATATAAACACTTAATATTAAATACATGAACATTTATTTCAATGAAAAAGATGTAAGGCATAAGCATGAGTTTAATAACGACAACAAAAAATATAAAAGAAATCTCTTCACTTTTTGTTTTAAATTTTTTTCTTAATATTGCCGATGACGTGAGATTTTGTAACACTACTAAGTACATCTATGATGTATAACTAAAATAATAACATAACCGGTGTTTTTTTATGGAGGAGTAAGGCTGAAAACTTTTGTCGTTCCCTTTTTGTTGTTGTAAATTCTGTCCTGCATTTTAATTTTTCCGTCTATTCGGTCCTGCCTTTTTTTATTAGTTGATCTTGACTTTTTTTACATAAATTGTTTTTGCCTTTTTTGCCAACTTTCTCAACCTGCCTTTTTCAAATTTCATTCTAGCGCATGCTCACCTTTGACTGCTGGTAACGACATGTCAATGCGTGAAACTCTTTGTTTTCTGCCATAAAACTATCATGAATTTTTAAAATCAATTCTTCTGTCTTTATCTGCTTGTCTATATCAATTCGATCATGATTGTCGTTTGATGAAATTTTAAATAATTTAAATCTGGACGGCTTATCTTTCTTTGGACATCTTCCCAATCTACTAGGTAGATAATACAAATATTAGGATTAGCTGATTGTTGTGTGCTTACCAGGTTATACCATGGAGTTATATGAGGTAATATTGTTACTATATATACAGAGCTATAAAAGACCTAAAGGACGAATTCGTAAAAAAAAAGTAAAATTACTTAGTTAACACAGTCAGCTTTGACGTTGGCGCTAACTGTAATAGAAAACAAATATTTTATGAATTAGTTGTATATGTTTTAAGGATATTGGGTAGAAAAACGTGATCAATTTATATATTGCTGTTCGATGTACGTTCAGTAACAAATATTTCATAAGTATTAAGGAGGAGAGCACAGTTCCAATAAACTTTATGATAAGTAACGTTCTGCAATTGTGTTGATTTTGATGAAATATGAGAATTTTAACTGGCAATGACAAAAATCTATTGCAAATGTTCCTTTACGCATTTTCGAATAGACATGGCTATGTATTTGTATATCCCGAACGGCACAACCAAGAGCACACCCGTCTCTGTCATAAGTTTAGCTTTCGGTTGGGTACAGTCCGTAGTGACAATTTGTTCTACTTTTCAATTCAATTTATTGGTAAAAACACAAGTGTTAGGTGGTGTGTACATGTACATATTCTGTAACCTTGCATACTTATATATACTTGTCTGCCATCTAGAACTTATAGGGATTACAATCAGATATTTTTGGGGTAGGGAAATGGAATTTGTTTGCGCCTGCCACTTTATTCTAAATTGTTGCTACGCATGCTTGTAATTACCCGCGGGCTTCATGCGTTTGTTGTATCCTTCAATTTCATGTATTGGAATATTCATCTTCATTCTGTGAGGTCTTATAAAATTAAGAAAGGAAATGGGGAATGTGTCAAAGCGAAAACAACCCGACCATAGAGCAGAGAACTGGCGAAGGCCACCAATTGGTCTTCAATGTAGCGAGAAACTTCCGCACTTGGAGGCGTCCTTCAGCTGACCCCTTAAAAAATATGTATACTAGTGTAAAAAAAAAGTGATAATGGACGTCATACTAAACTCAGAATTATACAGAAGAAACTAAAATTAAAAATCATACAAGACTAACAAAGACCCGAGGCTCCTGACTTGGGACAGGCGCAAAATTGCGTCGGGTTAAAAATGTTTATGAGATTTCAACCCTCCCCTATACCTCTAGCCAAACGCATATATATAACAATACGCACATTAAAATTCAGTTCAAAGGAAGTCAGAGTCGATGTCAGAATTTAAATTAAATTGATTGAAAGATTATGACTTCATATGAATATCAGGCACAATCCCTCCCGTTTGGGGTTTAGTATCATACTATCATAAAATATATGAGAAGAACATAACCCTTGTCATGCCAACAACTGTTTTTTTTTAATGTGTTTAGTTCCGATGCAAAGACCCTATAAGTAAATCAACATTAAAGCCAAAATATATAATCTTTAATGACCTGACAGCAGTATCGTAACTATATCCCTTCTTGATAAGTCTGTTTAAACGGTTTTTGTAAGCTTTGAGGTGAATACTGACATTTTCGTGCTTTGTAAAGAATATTACCATAAAAGATTGGATGTGAAATACCTGAACGGATGTCTGCACGTTGAGTTATATTTACGAATTATTTCCTTATACCGATGATAAAATTTAGTAAATGTTTTGACTAGTTTGTGATAACGAAAACCCTAGTCTAATGCATGCAAAGATTTTTTTTTCAGCTCTTACCAGCTCTGTTGTACGCTTTTAATTATATAGTATTTTGTGCTTTTTATTATTGAGTTATCATATAATGCATATATCATATGAACATATGCATTTGATCCTCATGGAAAATTTGATTCATGGTAATGTAGACATTGCCAATGATCTACAAATAACTAAAGTGGCTGTACTAGGCTAGTGTCTTAAATAACCATCTTCAGTTTTGTGTTGTACATGAACATGTATGTAATCAGTATCTTCAAAAGATTTGATTTTCAAAAGTAAAAAGGGTGAATATAATTCCTTTTTATTTGTATCTATGGCATCATTCTGCATTTGTTTACCATAAAATGTTGCAAAAAGAAGGTGAACATGTCACATATCACCCCAAAATCTTAATGCCTTTGAGTGAAACATTTTTAGAAACTTTAATAACTGCCGGACCAATGTACATATATTAAATAATCTTGATGTTCATATAAACCCGCGTTGAAGGCTATTTTAATCCTCAGCTATCCAAACATGAATTTTATTGCACACTAGCTCTCATATTTGAAAAATCCACAGAGGCCAAAATGCGAAACTACACACCTAACTGTGAAGTGCTACCTTAGCTTAAATATGCCTTAGGTAGCTAGAACCCAATGTATCTGCGTTTGATGAATGAAAGTCAAACCGGATTTTTTACGTCTTCTATTAAGCGTCAAACATGTCAAATAATAACACTCTTCACAAGTTGAATTAAATCACCTAGAAAGTACAACTCTCGATAGCTGTACTATTATATGAAGTATATTTTAGATATTAATGTCTAAATCGATCACTTTTAGAACACAGGAAGCTTTTCAGCATTTAGTTAAGAGACAACCTTTAAGTACATTAATGGCCTTTGACACTAATTTCATTAATATGTCTCTCAATGTGTGGAACATAGACTATAACCAAATATCACAGTATTGAAGAAGCAAGTAGATACAAGAAGATGTGTTATGGGTGTCAATGCTACAATTCTTCATGCAAATTAAAATTAGTACAAGGTAAACCATTATAGATTAAATAAGGCCTTCAACTTGGAGCCTTGGCTAACATTGAAAGCCAGATATAAACGGCCCCAAAAATGACTAGTGTAAAAACATTCAAACAGAAAAACCGACGGTCTAATCTATATGGTGAACAAGAAACTACTATTGCATCACATCAATAAACGACAACAACTTTACAACTGGTTCATGAATTATGACTGGTGTAAGCAATTGCAGCGGGGTTAAACGCTTAACAGGCGCCAACCTTCAACCTTATCGGTAGGAGTTGTGTAGCATTGCAATATAGAAAGACACACTATAAAATATCAATTTAAATGGCTTCGTTAACACATTTTCATGAGAATAAGTAAACAGAACTGAATGAATAAATTTGATCTATGACACAAGATGAATGCAATTTTTATATAAAAAAATAAAACAATATCAGAAAGACTATTATATATTTGGAAAAGTTACGTTAAATACATTAAAGTGTACAGGTGAATATAATGATTTTGTTGTAAGGAGTACATGAAACACGGAAATATGTTTACAAAATAAATGAATTTATTCATAGTATGAGAACAAACTTAAAAAAGTATCGTGATGAATATAAAATATGAAAATGTTAAACTTTAGCATTCAGGGGCGGATCCAGGATTTTAGGTTATGAGGCGCAAGGTTTTAAATTCGTCGAGGTGAGCGAGGCGAAAAAATATTTGAGGTAAAATTATTGAAATATTCTTCTAAAGGGGGTGCAATGTAATTATCCCCGGCTTAGTATATATCTAGGATTTTTATTGGTTAACGCATGTTGTTACAAAAACCCATAGCCCCTGGCTGTTGCTAACACATATCCACGGATGTTGCTAAACATTATCCCGGGGAACTTCACGTAAGTTTTCCTTAGTTCCATAATTGCTCCTTGAAAAAATTTGAATTCTGTAGATTATCCATCATGCTTGTAATTAGATATTTAATTCATTAACAATTTTGTCCTATTATGCCGATCATTTACACTCATTTCATTAAATGCATCACTTGACTGTCACATTTTCAAGGAATGGGACTACTAACCTAGCTATGCAAATGACTCACGTTGACGTCATACCATCTATGACGTAACTCTAACAACATTGAGCGCCAAATTTGACTCAATTCAGTTTCCGTGTCTCCGTATTAAAAACGTCTTATATTTGACTACCTGTAGGGTACTACCAAAGATCCTTCACACGGTAAAAACTATGTAAAATATCCAAATTTTAATAAAACTTTTAGATAATGAAAAAAACCCGTTGTTTTCACGTTACACTTTGTACCCGAATTTTCATAAAACTCGCCCAATTCGGACTAAGACCGGGGATACATTCGTTATCTACGTTCATATCATCCGTACCCTGTACACCCTTCGGCTACGTCTCATGATGTACTGGGGTCCTCAGAGTGTTAAAATATCTACGGATATGAACGTAGATAACTTATAATATTAAACTTTGTTTGTGGTAAAATTAGCGAGAAATGAAAGTTTTAATCCGAAACTGCCTGAATCCACCCCTGACAACAATCTACAATCACCAATATTAACAAGAAATCTGTGAGCATGTATTCATTGAAACTATCCCCTTATATTTTTCAGAAAACGGGACTGAAGAAAATAAGGATAGAGACATACCTCAACATTCTCAATATGGAGTACACAAGCTGACCCTCCATATTAAAAAAAATGTAGAGAATGTTATGTCAACGGTTGCTGGGAAACGGTTGCTTGGAAAACTGATGTTTCATTCCATTAGTCTATCGTATATCTTCAGAGGGAAAATGTAATAATAACGTCATAGTATTGTATGCGTCAAAGTGGATTATCTGGATAAGAAATCAAGTAACTGACTGACGGATGGACGGACAGATATATAACAATATGTCCCTGTTCTGCGAGAAGAACCTCAGAGTTATGATGGCAATGTCTCCTACAAATTGGAAAAATCTACACCAATATCTGTTAAACTGGCGGAATAATATACTTTGAATGTTACAAAACTAATACTTAAATAAAATGAAGACAACCCATGCTTTGCAAATTTTAGGATGGGGCACGCCCGCCACGCCCCTTGCATTCATCTCACTATGTATATATCTTTGTAAATATTTGTTAAGTGTTAAACCTTTATCCCACGTGGGAGTGCTACGATACATAACGGAGGAAAATACCTGTACAGAATGGAAAAGATACTAAATGCTTTTCAAAGGAAGTACATATTAAAATTAGTGAGGTAACATAGAATAAGTAAATTTCGAATGACAAAAAGCATTACAAATTGTATCAATAGATCAAATTAACACGAAAGTACGATAAGAAACTTTGCAGTTTCTGAAAGCTAGTTAAAAGTCGTTAAAATGTTTCACATAGTCGTTAAATCGAGTGACAACGTATCTATTACTAATAAGTGGTCATAAAAAGTTACCAAGTCGTTATTACAAATAACCTTGTCGTGATAGCGATTTCAAATTAACTAAAAGATGCCACTAAACGGTTTTACCACACATCAATACGTGCGAAACTTACTGTGTAAAAGGATATTTACAATATACATGCAACATATAATTTCACAAGACAGCTTTTTGGCATAAAAAAAAAAAAAAAAAAAAAAAACCCGTTGAATCACTCAACCTTCAACATAACACAAATCCCTGGATAATATTTTCAAACTACATTTAGATTCCCTATAAAACATTCATGTGTTTTATTTGATATTGGGTCTGATTATAAAAATCCCAAAAAAACTGAATCACAATTTTGATCTTTCAAGAACTGAAATAGAATGTGTGACCGAAACATGTATACCCATTCGCTATAGTGCCCTCCTCTTGCTCAGTGTGCAAGTTTGAAAAAATAACTTACAACTAGCGCATTTATCCTTTTAATATATTTTTGTATATTTTCAAATTCGTCATATTTTAGTCAAGGTCTCATATACATTAGAATTTAGATTAGAATAGTTACTTTCATAAAATATTATTGGATCATTTTCGTAACGGTTAAGTTGACACCATAAAGCTAAATCTAGAAAAAAGGGTCAAGCAATATTAAAAACCCTATTGTATGTTTAACCCTTGTATATTAACATTTCATTAGAATATGAAAACTCAATGTTTATCTTTTTTCTTATCATCAATTTCATCAGCCAGTGCTCCTAAGACAGTGTTCATTTTTTAAATGTTTTATAAATATTGATAGATTTATAACCGTTGTTTATGACTAACAGTTCTCTTGTTTCATTGTTGTAAGATAAACCGGTCGGTCTATTGATACCATCGTCTGCTGTCAAGATGATGTCATGTTTCTTTCTATCATTAGATATTCTATGAATGTTCTTTGATAAACGTCCTGCTACATACACATCACCACGGCTATCTACAGCTACACCTGCAGTACCTTTAAGGTCAGGACTGCTGTATATCTCACGCTCTTTTCCGTCCGATGTAATAACATATACTTTATTACTATCTAAGTCAGAACAATAGACATCACCATCCTGATTAGCACAGATTTGATAAGGATTAAATGTTGTTTGTATTGTATTAAGAACTTTACCATTGATATCCACTATTATTAGAGTTTGAGGTCTATTTTTTACCCAGATCTTACCCTTCACACTAGTGATTCCTTGACAGCATCCATCAACTTTAATTATCCTCCCAGGCTTCAATGATGTCAGGTCGATGATCCGGATACCTTTATTACCAAGAGATACGACAGCGTGGTTTTTGTCATATAAGCATATATTAAATGGTTCATAATCCAAATCAATCATGCCGGAGTTCGATCCATCAAGTTGACAAACAATAAGTTGTTTGCCCATGGATTGATATAGTAGTAACCTATCATCAGAAATAAAGCATCCACTATAGATACTTACTTCTGTACCTAATTGCCTGGTCGGGAATGCACGTTTTAGTGATAAAATATTTTCGTCCCTAACGAGGAATTGACCTTGTTGATCAATATCTAGTAAAGGCATTTGGATCTGCACATTTTCTATCGTAATTCTACCTAAGTCTTGAAATAATTTCGTAATGTTCGACTCAGATTCTGACGGATGATATGTAAGTATCGGAACAGTAGCTGTTTGGATTTCTCTGATTTCCAATTCTTTCTGGTATGTTTTTGCATCTAAAAATTTTACTACTTGGAATAGATAGATTTCTGATGTATGTTGCTTCAGTGATTTAAGATCACTTTGCCATGTAAACAGGGAGTCTAAGCTAGATTGGATGTTATTTCTGTTTCGTGACACCATCTCAGTACATATTTTATACTTAGAATCAATGTCTTTATGCATCTCCGCTTCTAACCTATCTAAATGAGCAATAATGTTCTGCTTGATTTCCGACACCCTTTTCTTGATTTTGTTTCGATTTTTTTCTAAATCTACAAGTGTTGTCTCCCTTTTACTACGTATGTTCTCTGTAACTTGACATAGGTTGGAAATCCTTCCCTCTAGATCAGAAATAGCGGCGCCATCTTTCACGCCTTTAGCAGCTTTTTCAATTGAAATGATAGACTTGCAATTCTGATGTGATACCGGAAGACAGGAATCGCATATAAGCTTGTCATGTTGACAGCAGTACAGTACAATATTTTGATCTCTATGATTCTCACAGTTCTTGCACAATTCAAAAAGTGTACTGTCCGCCATTCTGTAATAGAAAAACATAGCGTATGCAATATTTCATTTTATGGCAATGTTTTCAAAGAAATAATATGAGCACATTTTCATTCTTATCCGGTAATGACAAAATTTAGAAAAATAAAAAATAAATGTAATGTATAGAAGTGGTGTTTTCAAGAAAAAAAGGCGCATTTATTACTATTTCAAATAAGTACATGTAACACAATTAGAGAGCACAAAAATTTCATCAATTACTTACGATGGTGTGTGTGTGACGTAAAGAAAAATATATCTCATGAGAAAGAAATTAAAAAAAAACCTATACAAGAAAATTACATTTGGGGTAGGGGGTGGGAATACAATTTCATATACTACAGTCTAGTGGAAAATTTGAAATGAGTGATATAGAAATATGCAAACCACTGTCATTTTAATATCGTGAGAAAACATCAAATTGCGAAATTAATGAACAATTATAAGAATAAAAAAAGGAGAGGGTCCCATACACCAGGCACTTTTGTTTCATAGAAATTTCAAGAAAATATAATTACTAAAAACCTCGAAGTGAAATTAGGTTACTAAGCAAAGCAAAAGAAAAAAATTGGTATATGAGCACAGCTTTAGTGCAATCTTGTTTTTATTTTGTTTTATGTTTTACAGCATAATGCAGCAATGAAAAGATCCGTATGCTACATGTACACGTATCTCAATTAAATATAAAAATACCACAATACGCCTTTGCATGTAGTTTACAAATAATCATGACAAACTTACCTTATTTCCTTGGTTACCGACTCAAACAAACAATCTATATTGTCACCTTCATCGTTAGAAGTTTCTCTTTTCTTTTTTGATTATTATTTGTTTGTTTTAACTTACCTTTCCATATTGTTTTCAAACAAAACTCTGTCTTTTGTTTGTTATCAACCAAGGCACATATAGATCACTTTCGTTTTAAGTGGGAATTCCCATATGATTAAAGGGAGATTATCTAAATGAAAAAAAGTTGATTTGACTAAATCGGCGCTAACATTTAAACCGAATTATCGTGGCTATGTTAACAAATAGAGAAATCACAGACATTAGTGTTTATGTTGATAAAAGGAGAAATCAAAGATATTTTCAGACTCGGTCGCTTATTAATCTATGTGTATTATAGAAGGTGTGTAATGACAAATGTATTGTAACTATTATACTTATGTTTACTTTTCTGGTCCCTCATACGAAATATTTGTTTTACGAACAAAACACATGATCTATGCAAACTGATATCATTATATTGTCGTAAGAAAACATCAAATAGTGAGGTTAATGAACAATAATAAGAAAAAAAGGGGTTGGGGTCCATGCACCAAACGACTTTTTTTCAGAGAAGTATAAAGACATGTATTGAAAACATTGATCCGTATTGTTCAGAGATTGTAACTGTCGCTTTTGATGTTTGGTACCGAACCAAATAAACAGGGATAATTAGTATATGAGCACAGCTTTGGTGATAGCGTGTTCATTATTTATCTAGTCTTCTTTTAATTATGTAGCAATGAATAGCATTTTTTTATAAGTCCGTATGCCATATATACACATATCTCAATTAAATATAAAAATAACATAATACGCCTTTGTGTGTAGTTTTCAAATAATCATAACATACATAACATACGTACTTTAATATCTTATTTATAGACGTAACCAATCAAATGCTTATATAATGTCAAACTTTAAATCTAATAATATCAAACGATTTCACAGAAATTATCACGCATCTACCAGTAAAACACGTTTCCAAAAAAGAAAACACAAAACATTACCATAAAGATGTTATGTACGATTAACAACGAAGTTTCTGAATAAGGTAGGTACATAAAAAGGGTCGCGTTGAATTACATTTTCAAAGTCTCAGCCTTTCTCCTTGTGTCACTTCCAGTTATTCACTCAATGTATTTTAAACAAAAGTTGTTTATAGTTCCGTAACATTAATTCAATTATTTTGAATTGAATGTATGTAACAGAACTTTTAACAAGTTGTAAATAAATGGTAAATAAATGGTAGATTTAGTATTGTACGTCAGTTAGTAGTCCTTTGTTAATTCACGTATCATTGTCATTTGTTTAAATTCTTTTGGTACTTATTCTGACATCGGACTCAGACTTGTTTACAACATAGTTTTACTGTGCATGGTTGTGTGTTTACTTTTTATATATTGACCTAATGTATAGGGGGAGGTTGAAATCTCCAAAAAAAAGGTCTAACGTACACTGCTGCATTTTTGCGTCTGTTCCAAGTCAGGAGCCCCATGCCTTTATAAGTCTTGTATGCTTTTCTAATATTAGTTTCTTTTATATATTTTTAGTATGACGTCCATTTTTACTGAACTCGATTTTGTTTTGGTTTAGGGACCAGCTGATGCACGCCTTCTGGTGCGTGATTGTCTCGCTGCATTGAAGATCTATAAAAAAGGATTAAGTCCCTTGGTATGTTAAGGCTGTCCAAGAGCGAGCTCCGTAAAAATTGAAAATTATATTTAAAAGTTAACAATAATGTCGCAAACAATTGAACAGTTGTGTAAAGAACTCAATCAAGAGCAGATTCAGCAGTTAATTCAAAGTTTAGTTTGTATGACATCGACACAAAATTGAAGGTCAAGTTGAAACTCACGATGTAAACAATGTGAACAAAGCAAATATGGCGTCTTATTCTAATGCGCTCACGGGAGAAAATAGTCAAACAGATGATAACAATGATAAAAACAATGATAAAAACTACAGTTACAATGATCACAATCGTCAAGACCAAACAAATTCACCAAATAATTCACAATCTAGCGATCGAGTGAAACCCTTCTTTCTTCTTGATGAAGATGTGCACGGCAAAGCCAAACCTGCCCGATCTTTATGGATCACGAACGTCGAAATTTATAAGACCTTTTCTCTCAAAGTCCATGCTGGGTGTATAAAAGGTATCCAAAGAATCAGAAGCATGTGGAGAATATATATGGATAATGAGGAAGACAGACTGTCATTGTTGATTCAAGGTATAAATCTGCGTGGCAGGCAGATTTCCTTGCATCCGCAAAATCCCCGTAGTCCCTCTAATCTCCAACCAGATACCATACGAATAAAAGTTAAAAATGTTCCCTTGTCAGCGGACGACGAGCCAATACACAGGGCTCTTACACTAGCAGGATGCAACATCCAGGATTTCTCTAGAGAAAGACTGAGAGTAGATGGTAAAGTCACAAACTGTCAAACTGGGGACAGATTAGTAATCAGTAAATTATTAACCCCATACCAAGAGATCTAACAATTGGTAAATATTATGCTAAAATATTTCATCCTGGGCAGCCAGAATTTAGCCATTTCAATAACAACCCAAATTCAACAAGTTTAGATGAGAAAATATGCCATAAATGTCTGATAAAAGGGCATATTATGCAACATTGCCCTAATGACTGGGTGTACAAGTCTTGTAATGAAAGTGGTCATAGAATGATGGAATGTACAAAAGGCTTCTCTGAGAATGAGAATGTACAAGAAAATGAAGTAAATGAGGAACACACACATAGCAAAGTACCATCAACACAGGTACCTATACCTAGTGATGTTAGTGATAAAGCTGTCAAAACAAAAAACACCAGTAAATCAGACAAAGATGGACAAACTATGAAAAGCACAACAAAAACTGTAAAAATTGCTGATAGTGATGTTCAACATGTTCAAGAAAAAACAACTAAATCTCAACAATCCATTGACAAATTTGTCAAAACACCTTCAGGGCAGACTAGGCCATATCCAAAAGCAAGAACACCGCCAACACCACCAGAAAGACTTCATGACAAAAACAGTCACAACAGAATGCAAAAGAAACAAAACACAGGGAAAACCTAAAACGAATATTTTCTGATGTATAATAAATGAAAACAATCATGTCAATGTAAATAATTTTATCTTGTCCAAAATATAAAAAAATTTAAACTATGAAAAACAATAAGCTCAAACTGAATGTACAACATTTTTCAAAATCGACATACGTGTATTCACGATTCTTGAAACAATGTATTTTTTTGCTGTATGTTATATTATGTGCTAGTTGTGGAAGTGAAGTAATACAAAGTGTAGTAACAAATAGTTGTGTGATGATATTAATATATGTACATGTAGATAGAAAAAGTGTGAACGCAACAGCTGGTTTATGTTTACATATTATGTAGGGTTTTCCCTGTACTATTTATAGAAACGAAAAGTCTAATTCAAACATTTAAAGTTCACAATAATATAGCCAAACCGGTATTTATTCCAAACAGTGCAATCGTTAAGACAGACATACTATATATAGTTTTTAAAAATACTTTTCTGTGTTCAATATTGATAATAAAAGGTATAAATAATTCCTTACCTGTTGTTCAAAAATATCCATTCAACAAAAGTAATTGTTATGATTTCCGTGCAAATGTTTACACACATATTTATATCAGTTTCACAGATTCAGTGTGTATAAATGAAATTTGTATATCCAATCAAACAATTTATATTACAAGAGAACATTATGAATATCTTTGTTGGAGAAATATAGAATACAATTACACCAAAAGTGTTCAGAATAATAATCCATGGATATCAAATGAAAACAGCATGTATCATGTGTATGTACAGTTTAGAAAAAATAAGTATGCAATCCCGCACTGTGATGTTTATAATTATCGTTATTTATTTACAATATGTGTGTATACCAAATTAATATATATATATGTATGGAGAAAGTACAAGATCTATTCAATGTTGTTGATAGAACTGTAAACTTTTTAATATGTTATTTGATAACACAGTTAAATTGTGCAGCCTTAATGTAAATGGCATGCACTCAAGAGAGAGAGAAACGTAACAGGGTTTTGACATGGTTAAAATCTCAAAAAATATCAATAGCTTTAATACAAGAAACTCATATAGACTTAGATATTGAAAATGAAATAAAAAATCAAACTAACTTTGATGTTTTTTGCAGTAATGGTACATCAGCAAGCAGGGGGGTCTCGATATTTATAAACAATTTATTGAAGTATGAGATTATAAATCATTTTACAGATAAAGATGGAAGGATTGTTTTATTAAATATCCAAATTAATGACACAATTTTTTTTTAAATAGTTTGTTTATATGGACCAAATAACACAACTGCAAGAAAGTCATTTTTTTAAAAAGGTAGATCTCTTTGTGAAAGAAAACGGTATTGGAATCCCAATAATTGGGGGAGACTTTAATGGAACATTAAAAAATATTGATAGAATAAGTGCAAGTAACAATCATAAAAACAATAAACCAGTATCAAGCTTGAAATCGTTGTTAAAAGATAACAATCTTATTGATATTTGGCGAGTTATGAATGAAAATATACAACAGTTTACTTGGAGGAGAACAGATAAATCTCAGGCGAGTAGAATAGATCTAATATTGATTGAAAGCAATTTAATACCTCAGATAGATACATGTAAAATTAAACCGGCAACAATTCAGTATACTGATCATCTGAGCGTTTGTTTAACATTTAAAACGGGGGCGTCAGAAAAAGGACGTGGTTTCTGGAAACTAAATAACTCTGTCTTAGAAAATAAAGATTATCAAAGCCTAATTAACAATTTGATAACTAACTTTTTAAATCAATACCAGAATAGAGATACAGACTGTCGTATTTTTTGGGATATATTAAAAACTTGAAATTAAAGAAGCTACTGTAAAATATTGTGAATCAAAAGCTAAAGCCAAAAGAGAAGTCACACACACGTTAGAAAAAGAATTACAGGAAAAGATGATTGAGAGAGACCAATTAGATTTATTAAACTCTAATTTGGATGATCGTATTAAAAATTTGGAATCAGAACCGAATAAGATTTATGATGAGAAAGCCATTGGTGCACAAATCAGAGCCAGAGAAAAATGGGTTGAATTAGGAGAAAAAAATAATGCATCTTTTTGGGGACTTGAAAAGCAAAGGCAAATTAAAAAATCGATAAATAGGTTATTAGATGAAAAAAACAATGTCTTAAAAGATCAAAGTAAGATTTTACTTGAGATTAAAAACTACTATGAAAAATTGTTTTCATCACAAAATCCTAATGATACATTATCCCAAGAATACATTAAAAATACAAAATTAGAATATAAATTAAATGATGAAGAAAAACTATTGTGTGATGGTTCAGTAACGCTTGAGGAATGTTCTGAAGCGATAAACAATATGAAATTAAACAAGTCTCCTGGACTTGACGGTCTAACCGTAGAATTTTACAAAACGTTTTGGGAGAAGCTTAAATATTTACTTGTTAAAGTTTATAATAAGGGTCATGAAGATAATTTATTGACTTACTCTCAGCGTTCTAGTGTTTTGTCGTTAATATTCAAAAAGGGGGACCCATTAAAATTAGAAAATTATAGACCAATTTCATTATTAAACGTCGATCTTAAAATCTAGTCCCATGTTCTAGCTCAACGACTAAAAAAAGTTTTAACAAAACTCATAAACACTGATCAGTCTGGATACATAAAAAATAGATTTATTGGGTTTAATTTAAGGCAAATACAGGACATTATAGATTATGCAGATATATATAATATAGAAGGGGCTATTGTTTTTGTCGATTTTAAAAAAGCATTTGACACGCTTGAATGGAAATTTATGTTAGACACTTTAGATCACTTTGGTTTCAATGAATCATTCAAAAATTGGGTTAAAACTTTGTATACTGATATTCAAACATGTATAATTAATAATGGGTGGATTTCAGAAATGTTTAAGAATTCAAGAGGGATTAGACAAGGGTGTCCTTTATCTGCTTTACTTTTTGTCATATCCGTTGAAATATTGGCACTAAGACTTCGAAATAACGAAGATATAAAAGGATTTCAGATACAATTTGATAGAAAAACACATTGTATTAAAATAAGCCAATTAGCTGATGACACAACTTTATTTTTTAATGATAAAAATGATATCGAACTAGCATTGAATGAAATTGAAGTCTTCGGATCTTATTCCGGATTAATTATAAATAAAAATAAAACAGAAGGGATATGGATAGGAAAACTCAAAAATAGTAAAGACAAAATAGCAAATATTAACTGGACAGATAAACCTGTAAAAGCTTTAGGGATTTATTTTGGACATAATAATGAAGAATGTGAGAAATTAAATTTTGAAACTAAAATAGATAAAATGGATAAATTATTTATTCTTTGGAAAGAGAGAAATCTCACTATTTTAGGTAAAATCTTGATAATTAAATCTTTGATTATACCACTCTTTACCTTTTTAGCTAGCTCATGCGTATGCCCAGAAAAATATAAAAAAGAAATAGAAAGAAAATGTTTCAAATTTATCTGGAACGACAAACCAGATAAAGTTAAAAGAAATACGATGATAGGTAGTTATGAAATCGGGGGTTTGAATATGATTGACATTGAAAGTCACTTTGAATCACTAAAAGCATCATGGATAGGTATAATTTTACATACAGATATGGCCAGATGGCAACTAATACCTTTAAATTATTTACAATGCGCAGGAAAAAATTGCCTAGCAGTTTATTTGAATATGGATTATAATAAAGTTGATCAATATCTACCTAATATTCCAATATTTTATAAAAATGTGTTAAAAAGCTGGATGAAATGAGGAGGAGGACAGACAGATATACCAAAAACCTTTTACGAAATCAGAAAACAAATTATCTGGGGGAATAAATACATTAAATTTAATAACAAATGTCTTTTTTTTCAAAAATTGGATAAAAGGTAATTTAATTTATATAAATGATATTTTAAATGAAGATGAAATTTTGCAAAAAATTGAAAATAAATCCAACTGGATAGCTGAGTTGACATCCCTAAAAAAAAGCAATTCCAAAAGATTGGTTACAATGTCTTAGATCAGAGAATTCAACAAGAAGTATAGTCAATGTAAAAAGACAATGTTTGTCAATAAATGGTAAATATATGGAAATTTCTTTTTTGACAAATAAGTTATTATATAACAGATTAGTAAAGAAAAAAGTTGTGAAACCTATTGGTATAAATGTATGGTTAAATGTATTACCATTACAGACAGAATTTCATTTGAAACCATTGTACAACTTTATTTTTTACTATTTAGAAGAAAATAAATTAAAGATGTATCGATGGAAACTTTTACAAAGCATTTTACCAACCAAAAAGTTATTATTTAGATGGAAGGTAACAGACAATGATTTATGTAATAAATGCTTTACTGAAGAAGATTATCAACATTGCTTTATGTCATGTTCTTTTTTGCACGATTTTTGGAGAAAAATTCATAATTTATTGCAAAAAGTTAATATAGAAAAAGATTTCACGTTGAAAGATATTGTTTTTGGCTATAAAATATCTGATAAATATTACTTTGGCTTTAACTTTCTTATAACTATTATTGGGTTTTCAATTTATAAATCCTACTATGGATCTGATCAGAAAATGAAAAGACTTGATGTTTTTTGTCTATTCATTAGAGAATTTACAAAACGAATGTATTATTCAAAGAAGTTAAAAGAAGATATTATTTTAGTTAATGTTAAGAAACATTTATTAGATTGATGTTTTATTTATTAATATATAAGAGAATTGAAATTTATATGTATTCTTCACAAGGAGCTTGGACTTGTTGAAGACAATGTAACAAGCAACTGATGGAAATAAAGGAATTTTAAAAATAAAAAAAAAGATCTATGTGTGGCATTCTGCTGTTTTTTGCTCTTTAGTCGGGTTGGTGTCTCTTTGAAACATACCCAATTTCTTTTTACAATTTTATAAAACCAGGCTAAACCCATCAATATCTTCATTGGATTATTGTACCAAATCCGGAATATTTTTGTTATTTTCCATTCGTTCAAACTGTTTTGTTCAGCATTTTCACATGCTACCTGTGATATGATCTTTGTAATTTTAATGCCAAAAAACAGTTTGACCCCAATTTCACGGTCCACTGGACATAGAAAATGATAGTACAGTGGGTTATCTATGTACTATGGACACATTCTTATTTTGTGATAAGTTCGTAATTTTTTTTTCACAAAACAAATTGGTTATTATTGATATCGATAACAAGAGGAATATATGTGCATATAACATGTATGAGCATAATATGGTATAGTCTGTCTATAAAGATCATTTGTTAAAAGTTTAAACCATGAATAACCATGAATAATCGAGCTTTTTATTTCCATTTTCACAATTGTTCTGTATACATCATATTTTAAACAAGAATTACATGTTTTTAATACAAATTTCTATAGAACTTTTTTTAAGATAAACATCAGATAGCATTTTCTGTTAATACCCCGATTCGAAAGTTTTTACCACCAATAACCAATATTTTGTTTTCATTTCCAGTTATTGTGTTTTTTGTCTCAAACATATATTCAAAATCATATATATATAATATTCCAAAATATTAATACTGATAACTAAAGGACTTCACAAGATAAACATAAAGAGTTATGTTCTTTTTTCAATATAAATCAAACTTCCTAAATATTAACCATTACAAACAGAAATTTTCTGCGTTTCCTGTTTTCTACGTTTTTCACTAAAAATCACTAATTTTACCTCAAAATTACTTCCATATGAAGAATACTAGTTAAAGGACTACACAATAGTCTACACAGATAAGGTGTCCTGTCTTCCACAAGCTTCAGGTCTAAAAATGCAACAATAAATAATAATTTCTCTTTTTTTTTTCCAGTTTTCAGCGTTTATTTATCTGAAACCACATATTTCACCCCAAAAACCTTTTCCGCAATTATATCAGTGTATAGTTTTTGTATGTTGTTAGTACAAGTCTATATTATAATTTGCACTAAAAAAAAGCTTATCATGCAATTAGTTGGAGATTGAGTGATTTTAGAGCTAAATTGTCCAGGCTATAACCGCAGTAGGTGGGTGATTACCAATTTATTGTCACAAGTATAGTTATGTGTTCATTTATGATCTGTTATACAAAAGTGTTGTTTTTTTACTAACAAAAATACACTATAATGTCTTGCGATAGAATTAAATTGATACAAAGATTTGTATAGGAGGGTATATATTATTTACTAATTTTAAATAACCAAGGATCTCATAGATAAGAGGGGTTTACATTTGTACATTAGTGCCGTATTCAGAGGGGCGTACATATCGTTAGAAATACACTTGAACAGATAAGTGGACCTAATGAGAACTCATATCAATCTACTCTTAACTTCGCCAAAAATGTGCACTTTATAAATTGGACGTTAAAGACTTGGATTACTGTGGCAGTAAATCAATTTTTATCTGAATATTATTTGAAAATCTAATAATAAAGATGTTCAGTCAAGTGTATTTCGCTCGAAATCAATTCAGTACTTATTAGAAGCTTTTTTCAGGCAAATAATCATGATGATTATGTCTACATATAAATGACAGCCACTTCAAAGTATGGACAGATCTTAAACAACAACTATCAAATTGCCTGGAGAATACTGAATTTACTGCAGTGGATATATATATATAAGCAGTTCTTCACATTTTTTTTACATAATGATTTGTTCTGGGTAACAATAAGCCTTTTCACTCTCTCAGCTATTTTTTTTTATAGGTACGAGATACGCCAGTCGATAGTCCAGGGCTTGTATTTCTTATCATCATTCCATGATTGAGGGTTGCTGTTCTCAAAGAAGCTTATAAAAGTACAGTTGCAAGTGGTGAAGGGATGATCAATTCGTCGTTATTTTTCTGCCGCTATCACGAGTTGGTGAACCAAGTGGACTATCCGTTTCACAGATGAATGCAGCTACGATTATAATGTCGACACTATAATTCCGTCCCCAATCGACACGATATGTAACACATTTGGAGCAGGTTCAGCTTAAGTGAAATGTTTAATTTATGATAAGAAATCACTTTGCGATATCTAGTTTTAATAAGATTATCTCTTAAATTGAAATATCAATATGATGTATCTCAAAGTAATTAACTATTCCCTCTCTCTCTTTTCTTCAAATTGTACTTTTCGTAATATGGTAAGTTCTGAACGTGAAGAAATTCATCTTTATGACATAGTATGATACTGACATAGCAAAGTAGATATAGTAATCAACATCGCAGACATAACCCTTGAACAATTTTAAACAGTTTTAAATAGTAAAATTGATCGCCTTAAGGTGGTATGGGAGTCTAAAATAAAAATGATAGAATTTGTTCATACTTTATCAAAATGTAGTATCTATTGATACAAGTTCAAAAATATTATACAAATGATAGGTCAACGCGCATTTTCTCAAGCTACTGGTTGTGACAAAATGACAAATTTTGTATGGATTATACAGGAAAAAACACCATTTTGTGATTAGAAACTAAATACAATGATAGAATTGTTAAATACTTAAGGAACAGATTGCTTTCAGACAATGCTTTGAGAATATCAAAAGAAAAGATAGGGTCACCGTACGTTTTTTCCGGCTAAAAGACAAAATAGGAAAATTTCATGTAGAATCCTTTAGAAAATGCACTGTTTTAGAGTTGCCTCCCCTTAAATTGCCAATTTGAAAATATTTAAAAACAACCAAAATTAATCTACACTTGTAAAAATATTAATATTTCTAAGTTATATTCTTATAAATTGGTTCTTTTAAATGAAATATCACATTAAATATCTGCATTCCTGCATCAAATTTTGCTAACTTGATAGAAAATATGGACCTTAGATTCTCTGTTTTTTACAATCCAAGATGGCGAAAGACACCCATACCTCCTTAAGATGGAGCTTTTGGAAGACGCGACGAATAAATCAGAAAACATGTTTTAAACAGCTGAAATCAAAACTTTCTTCTCAAGTGTAATTTACAGTAACCAGGTTCAGCACGAATTTAATTTTGAATTGATTATAAGTATCCAGGATCAAACGTGCACGATGCGATGAATATGCTAACGTCGTGGATATTGGCTATTACCGTATGGAAAAAATCTTAAGCGGAACAAGTGTATTAATATTGATGATTAAATGTAGTAACCAGTAGGATAGGATACAGTCAAAGAATACCGATGAGACGATCTTGCTTCGGATTCCGAGGATGAGAAGAAATGTAAGTCTGCTGTAACAAGGATCTTGATTGATTAAGTAGCATAATGAACAAGAGCGTTTTAAAAATCAATGTGGTAAGTATTGTTTACATCATGTATTGTTTTCATCATATTTGGTAAAATGTTGAAACCACATGCTCCTGATTGGTTGTTATTGAAGCCACTGTGCCTATTTTATTGAAGCTATTGGACTAGTTGTCATTGTTGCCCATAGGCATGTTGTATTTGAAGGTACTGGATTGATTCTTATTTAAGCCTCTGGCATGTTATCATTAAATAAATGTAAATGATTTTTCAAATGCAACCACAAATTAAACCTGACAAAGAAAGAAAATTTAATACTTGGCTTTCAAACAGGAAACTTAAAATACTGCCGACAAGATTGCAAAAAACCGAGCTGTCATCTCGCTCGTAGATCAACGATGGAATATGAGGCCAAAGTATGGAACCCCTTCACAGTAATAAATATAAAAAAAGCTAGAAAGGATATAACGTCAAGCGGAGATGACGTGTGTGTCTCCAATACTCTTGCCTCACTGGGACTACAAGACCTCCAGACAATTGAAAGACGAACAAGCTAGAAATTGACATTGATGTACAAAGTGTTTTAGTGGCTAATTCCCGCTATTGAACAAAACGAATTACTAAAAAAAGCGCGTCATAAGAGAAACATAAGAAGAAGTTCGAAGAATACCACGCAACAAATATTGTGGAAAAGGAAGAAAAGAATCACTTTAAGCGTTTTGACATTTCACTGAGCAAAACATAACAATAGTCATTCTTTGTAAAAAAACAGTGATCGCGTCAAATCAGCTAGACAACACGGAAGTGCGCACATCAAGAGTAGAGAGCGTCACATCTGCTCTTACGCCTTGTCAATAAATCGGCGGCGCTTTTTAAACAGTTATATTAATAAAATTGAGAATGGAAATTGGGAATGTGTCAAAGAGACAACAACCCGACCATAGAGCAGACAACAGCAGAAGGTCACCAACGGGTCTTCAATGAAGCGCTAAATTCTCGCACACATACTTTTGTACTAGTTCAGTGCTAATGACCGTCAAACTAAACTCCAAATTGTACACAAGAAACTAAAAGTTAAAATAATACAAAGCTAACAAAGGCCAGAGGCTCCTGACTTGGTACAGGCGCAAAAAAAACGGCGGAGTTAAACATGTTTGTGAGATCTCAACCCTCCCCCTTTACCTCTAGCCAATTCAAAAAAGTAAACGCATAAAAATACGCACATTAAAATTCAGTTTAAGAAAAGTCTGAGTCTGATGTTAGAAGATTTAACTAAAGAAAAAAAATGACAATACTACATAAATAACATCATACTTCTAGCAGTTAACTGACATGCCAGCTCCAGACTTCAATTAAACTGATTGAAAAATTATGTCTTCATCATATGAATATCAGTCTATCTTAAACTCTAAATCAAAGATATGGATTGAGCACTCATTTTTGAAATTGACGCCATATTGTATGGTATTTTTTTACCGCAAATGTTATTTTACAATTTACAACAGAATAAAATAAGTGGTTTTGAGGATAACTAGAAGCCAAAAGTTTAATGAAAAGCAACAAAAAAAACCAAAAAAAACAAACATTTTCTTTACATTTCGAAAAAGTTGAATATTAACATGATTAAAATAGAAAATTGATATTTCTTTGTCCACAATTTTGGATATTACCTGAAGGTTTTTAAAGAGATATGTCTTATATATTGTAAAAATGAGAGGCGCAAAAGAAAGGTTCCTACACAATGTAATGATAGTAGCAATACAATAAAACACATTTCAATTACCCTCCCTAAACATAAGAGTATTCTGGTACTATGTCCGACATGTTGGGTTTGACCGGAAGAAGGGTTTTGAAGACATCTTATCTATATCATATATCCAAAAGTAGTACATAAAAAAGGTTTGTACCAAATATTATGTTAGTAGCATGATAATAACACCTTTTAACATACTACCTTTCGATATAGGGTTGATTTAAGTACGATGGCCGCCATTTTGTATTTTACTGGGAGTGAGACATTTTTTTCGAATGCCTCCCTATCTGAAATAAAAGAGTCATAGTTGAGGAAGGTTTATGCATAATTTCATGATTGTAGCAGGATGTGCACAATTCGTCTAAAATATGCATGTAGCCGCCGCACTATATTTGCAAATTTAGACACAAACTTAAGTTTTTTCTTCTTTAAAGTTGTAATACAAATTATTCCACGATATTTTAAGCATAAAGTATTCGATAACAGTAGTCAAAGAAACATACACAAGTCATTAAATTGTATGCAGTGCCTAATTTGCCAAAAATATCGACTGAAAGTTTGAGTCAATTTACCATTATAGGGAGGTCGACTTCTGTATCTGCAATGAGTAAAAGATTTGATGAGGTGAACATCAAGATAGTTCATGCGATAGCTGTGAATTTAAAGAACTCAGTGCAGGCAGTTCATCATCGTTCTTGATTCTAAAATAACACAAGTAAACATAATTGTTCTCCCTTTAAGAGCGAGGAAGCTTCTTACATGACGATTTATGACGACATATAATTATTGGACTGTTGTCCTATAGTTTCGGGTGTTTCTACGCGTTCTAGAATGCAGTCGTTCAATTGGAGCGTTTGTTTATTTGGTTGCAACAAACATTTTTAGAAAGATCAAAAACTACGCAAGTTTGAATCAGATGAGCGTATTTAGAATATTTTATCCGTGGCAAGTTAAAGTTCAAATATTTTCTCGTCCATCTTTTAAACTTCAAGCACTCTATCATTCTGGTTGCATTACACAATTTTTGTTAAAAAACAACCAAAAAAAATATCCAAACCCGTGGAAGCAAACATCTCAGATCACGATACTGCTTTTACTAATTTTATTTTGGCTATTGACAACGATTTGATTGTGTAAAAAACCCAAGACATCCCTCATGACAAAGTTACTTGAAACATATAGATTTTTAATTCCTACTAATTTTATTTTTAAATATTCTACTTGTAAAATGCAGTCTTTACTCATTGAATTTCAGTTGTCATACAACTTCAACTAGTTCAAGTCTAATCTAACATGGTATTCAGTAGCAAAATATCTATTAAAGATACCGTATTAGCTGCTAGTCAATAGAAAACTGACCTCAAAATATAAAGGTCAACGACAAGAGACACAAATAACGGACATACATTGCATTCCGCTGCAAGTATACTAAGAAAACACAATCGGAACTCTAGAAATTTCCCAAGAAGAATACCTAACTTCGTATGAATTGTCTCTTCCTTCTTCAATTCAATCAATGCCTTCGTACCTATTGCAATTCATTTTATTGTTACTTGACGATACTGAATAAAGTTAAGTCTATTTTCAGGAAATGGCAATAGGGAAGTTGCATTAATGTTTGGCAATTGTTAAATCAATCGTTTATGTGGCCAAATGTTTTTGTTGAAACATTGAATACCGATGCATTTTGTGCTGCGTAAAGTGAAGTGCGACGCAATCTAAGTGTTGCCAACCACGAAATTGAGTGAATTCAAGATAAAGTGTACATTCCGTATAATGTTTCCCTAGCGTCTTTGCAGAAATCATATGGATGTCATCACACCTTCCTAAACCAGCTGTTAAATTTCCTGTTTAATCTCCGTTAAATCGTGGATGGAATGATGGGGATGGTTTGAAGCCGATATTTTTAAGAAACAAATGTCTTCGGACTTCCTACAATACCTTGTACTTGTAAAGGACAATCTGTGTGCTCAAAAGACCGTGTTTCTGTTGAGCAGAAACTTCCATGTACAGACCTGTGTCCACTTAGGGAAATATGTAGAATTATAAAAACTTGTCTTATAACAAAGACGATGGAGATAACGCTTAATTTTCTATATAACTTGTTGCACTGGTACACATTGTCCCAGCTTATGGAAGGCTTAGCGCGCCTTTAAAAGAGTTAAACCCCGCCACATTCTGTATGTGTCTGCATCATGTCATGAGACTGTAATGTAGTAGTGTCGTTCGTTTCTAGATACTGTATTTGTCTCTTTCTTCGTTATTTTGTCTTGCATTTTTCATTTGGCGAATTACAATCTATGCAGTATACATTTCATCATCGTAGAAGCCAATACGGGACCTATTGTTAATTAATGTGTCTGTTTGTCTCCTTTAGAGAGTAGTGTCACTTGCAATCATTTCACATCTTCTTTATTTGCATATTGAATACTTTTGAAGCTTATGGTACGATCAAAGAAAAAAGGAGGAATACGTATGGGTGCAAAACTTATCATGTAATGGATATTAACAAGAGTAAAATACATAACAACATATAATACTATGTAAGCAGTAATAATTGTGAAAAAAACCAAAAGCAAAGGGTAGTTTATAAAAAAAAAACCAGAAGTATGCGCAAATTTGAATTGAGGTCATATTTGACTGTAATGTTCTTTTGCTTTCATTTGAGAACTCACCCAATGTGATAGTTTAAAAAACAATTTTAAAGTATTGTCCTTCTTGGCACTTTTATTTTTTTTAACCTGCAATTGAAATTATTTATAAGGTTAAGGTGCTCAAAACATTATATGGGTTGAAGACATGATTTTTGACGTTCTGTTTTTTAAACGTCGTTTAAGTGTATTTTTCGTTAAAAAAAATCTTATTGATTCTTTTTGACTAATTGAACTAACTTGTTGAGCAGGTATTGTTGGCTAAATGCTGTTACTGGGGCGAGTTCAGTGCATTGAGATGTAATTGATGCTGGCAAAAATTATGGTGCTCTACTCATTCACATAGATACCTACCTATCTCTTACTGTGGATTCATTTATTTTCGTGGGTATCAATTTTCGTGGAATGCTGAAAACTTGCATATTCGTGGATATTATATTTCGTGGTTTTGCCAATCTCTGTATACAAGGCTATTGAAAATATGTTATTCGTTGAACATTTGAATTCGTGGTTCGCCTTTTCCCACGAAACCCACGAAAATTGGTATCCAACGAATATTAATGAATCCACAGTACTTGTTAACCAACTTTTGACTACTGAAATGTACATGTGTTATTAAGTCTTAAAAATTAATGTGTGTTATATGATGTTGTGTTTGCAAACAAAGATTTTAATAATAAAAACATTTATTTGTTTCAAGACTTATTCGAAATCATTCTTAGCCAATATTGTTTCGGTCTTTGGCTTCTCAGTTTCAGAATAATTAACTTTTTAAACTTTTACAAATGGCTTATAATTAAGGCATTCAAATGGATAAAACCAGAGGATTCCTAAAATCTGACAAAAAATCCAAAACAAGACAAGTAAACATCCTTAACATAGACATATACCATTTTTCGTATATCTTGATACTATTTCACGCTCAATTTCATAAAAATATCTATATTTCAGGTGATGATTTCGAATTTTATTATCCAATTACATCTTATGTATTCCATCAGCCGAACCGAGCCATGGGTAATTTAAATGAATTTACAAATATCATGGGGTATCTCAAAATTTTCGATAAAAGAATAACCCGTTATGCGCCATCTCCTGGAGAAATCACGTGCACACGTAACTCTGACTGTCAAAGTCCTCAATTTTTGAGATGCTCATCTGGACGTTGTATGCCAATTTTGCGTAGTTCGTCATCACCATTTGGGAGAAGAAAAAAACGTGACGTAGAATACGAAGATGACGAGTATAAATCTGTTATGGACAGTTCATATCAGAACAATTTTGTGATTGATGGAGAAGCTGATGTAAGTCAATGGGCCTTCATTCCAGTCACTTTGATGTATATCAGACCGATCGAACAACATTTTGGTTGCAACCCTGTACGAAATGGTAGTATAGATGACAACGATGATATCTATTCAAACGACAAATCCTCACAATTATGGGATTATTTTAAACCAGGAGTAGACAAAAGACGGGTTTCCGATTCTCAATCTGGAGCAACCAAGTTTTTCGTACAATCCGATGGTATATCGTACAAAGGTAGATACATCGATTATGGTATCATTGATACACGGCAGATGGTATACGAAACAGTCGCTTATGTTGGTGTAAAAAATCCTCGAAGTGGATCTGCAACATCTTATGTGAGTGTTTATGATCTTCACGGTGTATAGACAGATCGTCCAAAACACTGTTTTATAAAAAGTGTTCCGGCGTTATCAAATTGACGAAAGAAGAACCCCAGATGTATGGTGACGACATTGCCGAAGCAGTCAGGTACAGATATACGTACAACTTTGACGGAAACACGCCTACAAGTAATTATCGAGATATATTTCTTCAATTCGTTTGTGAGTATGAAGCCGAGTATCTATGGAAAGACTGTAGTAGTGTTTAAATTTATCTACATGTAAATTGTAAAAAAGAAATATCAATAAATGAAAATAACAATAGTTTCTTGCTTCTGAAGCTCCTTTCTGGATTAACCTTCACCAGGAAAGTTCTAACCTAAACATTCAAAGTAAGTGATGTGTAATTATTACGTAAAAACGTAACTAGCTAGATAATGAACGAAACCTGAATAATAGTCAAATAAGTCATAAATTTACTATCGCTTTGGTAGCTGGAAACAATTGATCAGTGTTAGATAAATGAAAGTCAAACCGAAATCTTTTTGATGTGTTACCTCCGGTTTTAGTTTGTAACCGGGATTTTTTTTCTAAATCGATTGATGACTTTCGAACTTTAGTGTTACAAGGTGAAAAAAATCAATGAATACAGCTAGAACTCTCAACAATGATACTATTATTATATAACAGAATGCAGTATATTTTAGATATCGATATTGTCATATGTTTTAGGACACAGAAACCCTTTCATCTTTTAAAAAAGGGACGACATTAATTTAAGTACAATAATATTCTAAGAAACTAGTGTTATGTTTCATCAAAATATGTCAAGTAGATATCAGAAGATGTGATAAGAGTGTCAATGATATAACACTCCATGCAGTTCCAATTAGTAAAAATCAAACCATAATGATTATAGACACGACCTTCAATACGAAGCATTGGCTAACACTGAACAGCAAGATATAAAAGGACACCAAAATGACTAGACAAGTGCAAAACCATCAAACATAAAACGAAAGGTATAATCGACTTTAAAAACAAGAAATGATAAACTCTAATGACCTACATCAACAAACGACAACCACTGAGCATCAGATACTTGACATAGGACAGGTACAAACAAATGTAACGGGTTTAATCTTTTTAAACAGGTGCAAACCTTCACAATTACCCGAATTAATGGTTTAACATTGCTGTATAGTAAAAAAACACACTAATATATCAATTGAAATGGCTTTAATTAATGATCTATTTCTTTAACTTTTTTAATGTCTGGGTCATTTTGGTCTTTTGTGGATAGTTGTCTCATTTGCAATCATTCCACATCTTCTTTTTTATATTGTTAACCCAATAAAAACACATATTGACAAAAACAAGTAAACATACACTGAACGAATAAATTTGATCTACGACTCAATATAAATGTAATAGTAATTAAAAACAAAGGAGAGAGAGGTAAACAATATCAGAAAGATAATTATATCCTTGGAAAATGGCGTTAAATAAATAAAAGAACACAGGTGAATATAATAATTTTGTTGTAAGAAGTACATAAGATAAGGTTATACTTTTATTTTATAAAAGAAATGAATTTGTTCATAGTATGAGAACAAACTTGAAAATGTTTCGTGATAAAAAATAAGACTTTTAAATCTTAGCACCCACCTCACCAGTGTTAAACCTATATTCTAAGTGGCAGTGCTCTGACACGTTACTGGCAAAAACATTACAAATTGTATCAGCAGATCAAATTAACACGAAAGTACGATCAGACAGTTTGCAGTTTCTTAAAGCTTCTTAAAAGATAAGTCGTTATAATGAGCAACTTAGTCGTTAAATCGAATGTCTAAGTATCAATAGATAATGTTACTTTGTCATAATAGCTAGATAGTAAGTGGCTATAAAAAGTTACCAATTCATTATGATGAAATACTAAGTCGTTATTACTAGTTACATTGTCGTGATAACGATTTCAAATTAACTAAATGACGACACTGACCGTATTTTCACACAGTAACACGCGCGCTACTTGCAGTGTAAAAAGATATGTAAAACATATATGCAAGGTATACGTTCACGAGAAAGCTTTTTGACAAAAAATATCCGTTAGGTGGAATAACTCAACCTTCAATATAAAACAAATCCCTATGTACTTTTTTCAACTACATTCCATAACAAAACATTCAAGTATTTTTTTTAATATTTGGTCTAAATATAAAGTTCCAATTAACTGACTCACAATTTGTATCTTTCATGAACTGAAATTTAATGCGTGACCAATATATGCAAATCTATCCGTAACCATGATCTTCTTTTGCTCTGTGTGCAAGTGGGTAAAATAACTTTCAACTAGTATCAATATTTATCTAGATTTTTAAATTCGTCATATTTTAGTAACAAGGTCATATATACATAAGACTTCAGATTTAGTTATTAGAAACTTTCATAAAATATTACAAAACTATTTTTGGTGAGGTTCTTCTTGTCAGTATAAGTTTTATCTGGAAAAGTTCAGGCACCATCTGAATACTCGGTTATATATAATTCTCATATAACAAGATTTCATTAGAATATACAACTTTTGATTTATTTCTAACAGTAATTTCCTTAGCCAGTGTTCATTGTGTTTTATAAATGTTGATAGATTTATGATCGTTGTTTAAGACGAACAGTTCTTTTGTTTCATCGTTGTAAGATAAAGCGGTCGGCAGGTTAATGCCATCTTCTGCTGACAAAATAATGTCATGTGTCTTTCTGTCATTAGATATTCTATGTATGTTGTTTGATACACATCCTGATACATACACATCACCACGGTAATCTACAAATACACCATTAGCATCTTTCAGTTCAGAACTGTTGTATATCTCACGTTCTTTCCCGTCCGATGTAACTACGTATACTTTGTTTCTTGTTATGTCAGTACAATAGACATCGCCATCCTGATTGGCACATATTTCACAATGATTACATATTGTTTGTATTTTATGAAAAACTTTACCATTGATATCCAAAATTGTTAGAGTATTAGATTGATTATATACCCAGATCTTGTCCTTTACAGTGGTGATTCCTCTACAGAATCCTTCAACTTTAATTCTTCTTCCAGGCTTCAATGATGTCAGGTCGATGATCTGGATACCTGCATCCCCAACAGATACTAAAGCATGTTTTTTGTCATATAAGCTTATATTTTCTGGTGAAAAATCCAAATCAATCACGCTAGCGTTCGATCCATCAAGTTTACAAACAATAAGTTGTTTTCCCATGTATGAACAGAGGAGTAACCTATCATCAGAAATATAGCAACCTTTCCTGATAGTTACTCCATTACCTAATGTAATGGTCTTGAATGACTGTGACAGTGATAAAAGAGGGACGAAAGATACCAAAGGGACAGTCAAACTCATAAATCTAAAACAAACTGACAACGCCATGGCTAAAAATGAAAAAAGACAAACAGAAAAACAATAGTACACATGACACAACATAGAGAACTATAGAATAAACAACACGAACCCCACCAAAAACTAGGGGTGATCTCAGGTGCTCCGGAAGGGTAAGCAGATCCTGCTCCACATGCCACACCCGTCGTGTTGCTTATGTGATTACAAATCCGGTAAATAGTCTAATTCGGTAGGTCAAATTCATGAAAGGAAAGGGGATTGTAGTTACGACGTAAGGAACATATCCGATATCATTTGTGAAACGGTTATTCCATAACGGTCAACCAACTCGTGATGGCGTCCGTAAAATTTACGAAGGGATGATTTCAACTTCATCATTTGGAACTCTTGGTTTAATAACTTCCTTGTGAGCAGTAACCCTCTATCAAGAAAATCATGATAGAAAATACAAGCACGGGACTATCGTATCAATTGGGAGATATATACCCCGTATGCAGGTGCTGCTGGAATGTTGCTACTTTGAAATGGAAAGTTCACAAGTTTTGTCTTCAACCGACCCTCATTGTCAATTTCTAGATGTAAGTCAAGATATGAAGCCGACTTAACTGTATCTGTATTATCCTTTATCTCCAATTCGATGGGATAGATGCGATCCACATAGTCACCAAATTTTGAATTGTTTAGTGAAAGAACGTCATCTATATAGCGGAAAGTAGAGTTAAAGGATATTGCTAACTTCTTATCTTTCTTCCTTAGAAGTTCCTGCATGAAGTCAGCCTCATAATAATAAAGAAACAAGTCAGTAAGTAACAAATATGTTGTCAATCAAGAAATCAAGCATCTTGATAATATCGGTTTCAGAGAATTTTTTGTTTGAATCAGAGTGATTCTTTACAAAGTAGGATTTATCCCTCCTTAAGACAAGATACTTGTATCTACGTTGGCCATTCTTTTTTATGAAGCAAAGTAATACCAACTCTTTTAATTTGTCTTTTAGTTTGGAATGTGGAATACTTGTGTAAAGAGTAGAAAAGTCAAATGTTTTAATACTGTTACAAGATGAAAGAGAGTTAGATTGTATGTACTCTAAAAGATCTTTGGAATATTTAAGTATCCACGCCACCTCTAGAATAGGCAGTTTCACAATAACTTCGAAGCCCGTCTTTGATTGCTGATAAAATAGATGTTAATAATTTAGAAAGAGGTTTTGTGGAGCACATGGAAGACCCAGCAATATACCGTTGTTTGTAAGGACACTTATGTAGTTTAGGTATCCAATACAGTGATGGAAGATCCAGTTCTTCATCTTTGGTTGAAATACCAAAGGAACAAAGAACAGACCTATGATTATCCAGGAGTTCCTCTTTGGTAAGTGTCGTGAGGGTATATGCTGAGTTTTCAAGTGAATTGTCTATACCTAATTCGTTTATCAAGCAATTAATGTAATGACTTTTACAGACAAAGACGATGTTATTTGGGGCTTTGTCTGCGGGGACAACAACATATTTATCATGGAGGTCGGATAGGTGTTTAGCAACATTTGGATCTTTGAAGATTGACGTAGCATTGATGGGCCCATTCAGTTTCTTAATTCTGATTTTTATTAACGACCTCACTGCCTTAATCCATTCGGATAGAGTGTCTACGTCTTCCTTCTCGCGCTTAGCCCATTTCCTGGCATAATCCTCGACTGAATCCATCAAAATTTTAAAGTTGTATTTCCGTTTGATGGATTTAGGCTCACGATATTTCGGACCTTTCGATAACACGTTTCGTAGAGAAGTGTTATTAACAATGTTAAGGTCACCGGTAATAACGTGGCCAGCAGGATTATATGTGAATTGGGAACTATCACAAGTGCCATCAGGAGGTTTAGACTTGAAGTCGTCAATATCGAGTCCCTGTAAAACGCGTTTGTAATTGAAAATTTTAGTTGCAATAGGTATGGTATAGGTTTAAGAAATTATTGGTACAGACTGGTCTTTGAAATAAGGAGGTATTTTCGATTGAACTAATTTATGATGAAGAATATTGCCTAGGTTGACGCCATCGAGACCTTTGTTGGCAAAGAAAAGATTTAGAAAAGATCTTTTCTCTTTTTCATCTTTTCCAATGCGAACTGGCTTGAAGTCTGTGACTTGCAATATCCGAAATTATAGCTTGTAGTTTGTATTGGTTTGAATGAGGGTTTGTAACAGTGGATTCAAAACATAAATTGAACAGAGAATGAAGTTTTGAAAGGGGTAATGTGCGAATGTGATGAATACCTAACGGTTTTTGTATGCATGGCAGCAAGTCATTTTTATGGTTATTGTACCTAAGTTTGGGACTAATTTCTTATTGTTCGACTCAGATTCTGACGGATGATATTCTAGTATCGGAACGGTAGCTGGTCGAATTTCTCTGATTTCCAATTCTTTCTGGTAAGTTTTTGCATCTAGAAATTTTACCACCTGGAATAAATTGATTTCTGATGTGTCTTGCTTCAGTGATTTTAGATCACTGTTCCATGTAGACAGCGACCCTAGGCTGGATTGGATGCTGTTTTCGTTTAGGGACACCATCTCAGTACAGGTTTTATACTTATAATCAATGTCTTGGTGAATCGCTGCCTTTAACCTATTCAAATGAGCAATGACTGTATGCTTGATTTCTGACATTCTTTTTTTATTTTGTTTCGATTTTTTTTCTAAATCTCCAAGTGGTGTCTCTCTTTGACTCCGTCTGTTCTCTGTAACTTGACATATGTTGGAAAGCCTTCTCTCAAGATCAGAAAGAGCGGTGCCATCTTTCAAACCCCTAGCAGCTTTTTCAATTGAAATGACAGACTTGAAATTCTGATGTGATACCGGAACACATGAATCACAGATCACTTTGTCATGTTGACAGCAATACAGTACTATCTTTTGATCTGGATGATTCTCGCAGTTCTTGGACAATTTGAGAAGTGAAGAACTGACTTGATGTATCTCCGTCATATGCAATACCTTGTGAGGCGGGGACATTCTGTCGTGAACTCTGGCACATGTATTACATACAAGTTCACTACAATTACTGCACCATGATACGGCAAATATGTCTTCATTACCACGCTGACAACCAGCACAGAATTTACTGTCCGCCATTCTGTTATAAAAGTGCATAGCGTATGCAACATTTCATCTTATAGCAATTATTCCAAAGGAATCATATCAGAACATTTTCATTCTAACCTGACAATGACTTAATATCTGCAGGAAAAACAATGTAATATATAAAAGAGTTGTTTTCAAGAAAAAAAGTGCATTAATAACTATGTCGAAAAACTACAGGAATCTGATGTACAGTAGTTGCCGTTTGTTTATGTTGTTTATACATGTTTCTCGTTCCTCGTTATTTTGTATAGATTAGACCGTTGGTTTTTCCGTTTGAATGGTTTTACACTTGTAATTTTGGGCCCTTTATAGCTTGTTGTTAGGTGTGACCCAAGGATTCGTTTCGAAGGCCGTACCTTGACCTATAATGATTTTCTTTTATGAATTGTTATTTGGATGGAGAGTTGTCTCATTGGCACTCATACCACATCTTCCTGTACTAATGTAACATATTAAGGGAGTATCATAATCTTATCCATTACTTACGATGAATTATAGTTTGTGACACACAAAAAAAGTATGTCTTAAGAGAAAGGAAATAAAAAAAATCTAAAGAAGAAAAATACATCTAAGGGGGAAATAAAATTCATATATTACAGTTTAATTAAACACACAAGTAAGAATTTATCTAAAACTTTTGGAAAATTGAAATGAGAACGATATAAGAATATGCAAACTACTGTCATTTAAAAATCGAAAGAAAACATTAAATAGTGCAATGGATTAGCAAGAATGTTATTAAAAACATCGATTCGTATTGTTGATTAGAGATCGACACTGTCGCTTATGAAATTAGTTAACTAAGCAAATAAAAAGGAAAAATGTTATATGAACACAGGTTTAGTGTAAGCATGTTTATTATTGTTTCCTTTTCTTGGAAAATAATGCGGCAATGAATACGTTTTTTTTAAAAGTCCATATGCTACATGTACACGTATTTCAATTAAATATTAGATTCGCCTCTTCATATAGTTTTCAAATAATCATAATATACAATCTTTATTATCTTGGTTCCCGACGTAAACAAACAATTTGTATTGTCATCTTTATCATTGGAAGTTTTCTATTTTTAATTTGATTCAGAGAATTAACTTACCTATCCAGTATGTTTGAAAATGTATGTTTCTTGACACACATACAAATACAAATATTTTATTAGCACAAACTCATCAAAAATAAATGGTTAAGGCTCATGGTATATCAATTACATAGTTGGTAAAACATAATAAGTATTGCAAATAATGACTATATTAATCTTGAACCATTGAAACAATGATTATGAATTAGACATATTGACAATTTTATAGAGTTTGTTCTGCTTTACGCAGGTTCAAACTGTCTGAGATAAAAGAGGAAGTCAATTTTAGGATTGTATATGAATTATTATTTAATAAAAAGATTATATTATTTTCATCTTTTTGAAATTCTGTAGGATCAACGATTATATTTGAAACGTTTTGGTAAAATATGGACCTTTTAGTTGAGTATTTTTCACAATGTAAAAGAAAAGGTTTTTCAATTTCAATTTGACTAGAATTACATACAGAGCGGTATCTTTCATTTCTGGGAATATTTAGATGTCTGCCTCTTTCAATCATCAGTATATGAGCGCTAATACGGATCTTACATATTGCAGCTCTGTCACTTCTGTTTTTCAATAGATCAACATATTCTGCCCATTATGTAGACACTCTTGAAAAAGTCTATATTTTTTTAATTTAAATATATTTGAATTTTCTTTATCGTATTATATGCCTTCCTGGCTTTTTCAATTAGAGTATTCACAGCAAGGCAAAAATTAAACACATTAAACTTATTTTCGGTTTCAGTGGGAATTCCCATTTGATTAAAGGGGAACTCCCCAAATGTTCAAAAGGGGATTTGACTGAATCGGCACTCAAACTTAAATCACATTAGTCGTGTCTATGTTGATAAATAAAGATATTTAAGACCCTGAAGATAACCAAATTGTAGATCAAGATTACACAGAATGATTGCTAAAATAGTTATATTTGATTGTATCTGAGGATTGTATGGTTACATAGCTTGTGATTGAATTGACCTGAGGCGTTGTAAAATGATATATATATTAATATCCCTATTACCATGATTACTAATACACAAGAATCCAACAAACAAGGCGGGTTCAGAGCGTCGTTTAGGGTGAAAAATGTTCTTGTTATTTAAATTAATAGTTGATGAGAAATGAATCATAGCATATAATCATACAAAATTCTGAAAGATCGCGGGAAACTTTTTGTACTTGTATTAGAAAAACATCAACCTACATCGTCATAATTTTGTAAAAGGGTCTCATATTCACTATACTTCAGCTTTAAATAGTAATTGTATCACTTTCAGTAGGGTACAACCTATCAGTAACAATGTAAATCTGATTTGTTTTAGCAATATTTGAAAACCAAGTAATCTAAATCTGTTATTCATGAAGATATGAACATGATAAAAACTTTAGTCTAATCATCAATGATAACTTGTCTTCATTAGCCAGTGTTTATTATGTTTTATAAATATTGATAGATTGACTATTGCCGTTTATGACCAATAGTTCTTTTGTTTCATTGTTGAATGACAAACCAGTCGGCAAATATATACCGTCGTCTTCTGTCAAAACAATGTCATGTTTCTGTCCACCATTCGATATTCGATGTATGTTGTTTGATTTATATCCTGCTACATACAAATCGCCACGGTCATCTACAGCTACACCAATAGCATCTTCCAGGTCGGGACTGCTGTATATATCACGTTCTTGACCATCAGATGTAACAACGTATACTATATCACTGCTCGTTGCAGTACAATAGACATCGCCATATTGATTGGCACAGATTTCTTCAGGATCGAATGTTGTTTGTATTATTTTTAGAACTTCACCATTAATATCTACAATTGTAAGAGTGCGAACTTTATTTGTTACCCATATATAATCCTTAACACTGGTGATTCCCATACAGAATCCTTCAACTTCAACTATCCTACCAGGGGTCAATGATGTCAGGTCGATAATCTGGATACCTTTATCACCAACAGATACTTCGGCATGGTTTTTGTCATATAAGCTAATATTTATCGGAGCATAATCTAAATCAATCACGTTGGAGTCAGATCCATCGAGTGTACAAACAAAAACTTGTTTGCTCTTGTTTTGACATAGGAGTAACCTATCATCAGAAATAAAGCAACCGCTCATGATACTTACTTCATTTCCGAACTTCGTGGTCTGGAATGAATATATCAGTGATAACTTTCTTTCGTCTTTCACTAGAAATTGACATTGTTGATCGATATCTAGTGCATGCATTGGTACTTGAACATTTTCAACCGTTATTGTACCTAAGTCTGGGAATAGTTTCTTAATGTTCGACTCAAATTTAGACGAATGATATTTTAGTATCGGTAGAGAAGTTGTTTGAATGTCTCTGATTTCCAATTCTTTCTGGTAAGTTTTTGCATCTAGAAATTTTACCACCTGGAATAAATTAATTTCTGATGTATGTTGCTTCAGTGATTTTAGATCCCTATTCCATGTAGACAGGGAGTCTGAGCTGGATTGGAAGCTATTTCCGTTTTTGGACACCATCTCAGTACAGGTTTTATACTTAGAATCAAGATCTTTATGTATCTCTGCTTCTAACGTATCTAAATGAGCAATGACTGTCTGCTTGATTTCCGACACCCTTTCCATGATTTTGTTTCGATTTTTTTCTAAATCTACAAGTGCTGTCTGCCATTGACCTTGTATGTTCTTTGTAACTTCACATAAGTTTGAAATCCTTCTTTCTAGATCACAAATAGCAGTGCCACCTTTCACACCTCTATCAGCTTTTTCAATTGGCACAACTGTCTTGCAGCTCTGGTGGGATACCGAAACACACGAATCGCAGATTACTTTGTCATGTTGACAGCAATACAGGTCTATCTTTTGATCTGGATGATTCTCGCAGTTCTTGGACAATTTGAGAAGTGAAGAACTTAGTTGTTGTATTTCTTTTATTGGTACTACCTTGTGAGGTGAGGACATCATTTCGTGAACTCTGGAACACGCCTTACATACAAGTTCACTGCAATCACTGCACCAAGATACAGCTGTAATGTCTTTATCACCGCGCTGACAACCAGCACAGATTTTACTGTCCGCCATTCTGTAGAATAGAAAAATATAGCGTCTGCAGTTAAGATATTCACTAAAGTATGACAATTGCGACCTTTTTTACTTTAAATGATCTGTAAAGATTTTTCGATTAAATATACACATGAAAAGTAGTGCTCCTTATGACATTTTGCAAAGGAAATGATATCAAACCATTTTTATTCTTTTAATATGTGATTGTTCAGCCTGGACTGTCTAAACGCCTTATGCGAAAATGACCGAAAAGCTGCAGAGAAGAGATGTGTTATCTAAATGTTTTGTCTTCAAGAAAACAAAATGCATTGATAACCATATCGAAATTAAATGTAAAACAATTAGAGAGTACAAACAATCTTATCAATTACTTAAGACTAATAGTAGTTTGTGACAATACTTATATATTTCACAAGGTAAAGAAACTAGAGGCTTTTAATAGCCTGTGTCGCCCACCTTGGTATATGTGCATATTAAACAAATCACACAGATGGATTCGTGATCAAATTGTGTTTTGGTGATGGTGATGTATTTGTAGATCTTACTTTACTAAACATTCTTGCTACTTGCAATTTTTTATCTATAATAAACTTGACCCTTTCCTTAAAGAGGACAAAATTTTGTACCTAATTGATGAAAACTGTTAAAAATTGATTATAAAGGGCAATAACTCCTTAAAGGGTCAACTGACCATTTTGGTCATATGCACTTATTTGTAGATCTTACTTTGCTAAACATTTTTGCTGATTACAGTTTATCTCTATTTATAATAGTATGGAGGTTAATAACCAAAAATGGCAAAATTTCTTTAAAAATTACCAATTGGGGGCAGCAACCCAACAACCAGTTGTTCAGTTCATCTGAAAATTTCAGTGCAGATAGTTTTTGACTTGATAAACAATTTATCCCATTGTCAGATTTGCTCCAAATGCTTTGGTTTCAGAGTTATAAGCCAAAATCTACATTTTACACCTCTGTTTTAATTTTAGCCATGGCGGCCATCTTGGTTTGTTGGCCAGGTCACAGCACACATTTTTTAAACAAAATACCCTAGTTATGATTGTGGCTAAGTTTGATTAAATTTGGCCGAGTAGTTTTAGAGGAGAACATTTTTGTTACTTTCGAGATATGACGTCATCAAAAAGTAAATAATTGCGTTATACCGAAATATAGAAATAGCGCTCTAAAATGATAAGAGAAGGCAAACTTATTAAACAACGTTGTTCAACTTGTTTAACCAAAACAATCAATTGTAACTTGTATCTTATACGTTTATTATTCTCATTTTCCTTATTTTTTAAGGCCTTTTTTTTACATTTCCTCCCATTTTTAATTGCCATTTATTACACAATTTTCTTGCAATAAAAAAAATTCACTAATGTTTTTTCCTTCAAACTTCTGCATAATATGCAGCTTCAGGGGAGATTTTAAAACCATGAATAAAAAAGGGGGTCATCGATGTTTTAAATCCGCTACAACGGAAATAATCTTAGTATCGATTTTTGGGAACTGTTACTTTTTCTCTTAATGTTATAGTACGACGTTTCTAGCATAACAGAATTTCTTGTAATGCTTGGAACTATTGGGTTAAACACTTTATCTACAAAATATAATAACATTTTCGATGTATTTTGATTATTCATTTCTAAACATACAGTTACAGTTTATTATAAAGTAATTGTTAAAGTAGAAGTCATCTAATTTTTTGTAATTGCATTTTTTTTATATAGGAAAAACGAATGTGTGTCTCATGTCGTATTACATCGTAAAGAAATAATTTACGGCTTGCAGATTAAGAATCTTCTACTTCGGAAGATTGAGGGTATCTGAGCTGAAAAGTAACACGTTCCATTTAGACTAAAAACGGAATCAATTCACTAACTTGTCCATTTGCACCGGAAAAATAAAAAGCCACAAACTCGGTACTTTAAAAAAAAAAGCCCCCAGATGACACCGTTTTCAGAAGAAATTTCAAATTGGCGAACATTTCTGAAATTACACAACGGTCCATAATCGAACCAAATTAAGTTCGAGTTCCAGTAAATTTTGATTTAAAGTTCAAGTTTTATTTTGATTTCGAATATTTATTCCGGTAAGAGTTCTAGTTAAAGCTCGAGTTACACTTAAAACTTTTGAGTTATACTGTTAGACAGAGTAAAATTCTGGTAAGAGTTTACATTTTAAGATCCGATGAAATTTAGAGTAAGATTGTGGTCTCTATTTTCTGTTGGTACACCTCTTTTTCTCTAAATGTATATTCTTTTATCACATTATTCTTTCATTGTGGTAAATGCACCTATTTTTGCTAATACTGATTAATGATAGTTAATTTGAAAATAATTGATTGAATGTGTGTGCCAATTTTAAGCACTCTCTGCTATATCGTGTTGGCTAATTTTGTTTTAAAAGAACCAAACAATCAAGAGTTATTTAGCTACACTTGTATTAAAAACTGGTTTTCCTCTTCCGTCATGATCGGGATTCGACAATCTCCTTATAGTACTGTCGATAGTGATCACTTCGAATCTACATCTGAACTATTATAACAAGTTTTTTTATTATTTTTTTCCCATTGTTATCTTGATTTTTGCAAAACTTTTAGTGACAAATATTACATGAACATCAGCACAAAACATTTGTCTATATGAGTGGAATATTCATTCACCAGACGGACCATTAATGCGTTTATTACAGTTTAGCAGTACTCTGTGAGACATGTATGTAACTCTACATAGATATTGTGTGTGTGTTAAATATTTCTCTTGTTGGAGACTTGTAATGCCAAATGTATAGTCTGAGTTGAATGTTGATACGCCCGCTTACGGGACGTATTATGGTATACCTCTGTCCGTCCGTCCGTCGTCAACATGTCGGACATTAACTCAACAACGCTTTAACCAATTGGCATAAAACTTGTTTATATCTATTGACGTGAGCTTGAATTTTGATTTTTCGTTTCCGAGTTATAGGGTTTTATTCACTAAAAAAGGTGGATTTTCCAGTTTTCGGACAATAACTCAATAATGCTTTTACCAATTCTCATACAATTTTGATGAATTGTTTATATCTGTTGATGTTAATTCCCTATTGATTTTAATAAATTTGTAATACGACATTGAGAAATAATGAATCCCTCTGAAATTATTACCGCAAGGTTCCGTATCACAAATGAAAGGCTGAAATTGAGTTTGGAGTACATGGTATTGCTCCAAACGTTCAGGAATTAGGGGCCAAAACAAGCATTTTACTAAATTTCTATTTTAAAATAACTTGTGTTTAGGTGTATAGATCTATCTTAAATTGTACTTCAAGGTTCCATACAACAAAGGGAAGGCTAGGATTGAGTTTGGTGGGGATTACATTAAGTGGGTGGGGTTGGCGTTTAATTTTTTTTCTGCAATGTTTTGCGAAATATCTCAAAAAGAAATCTGAAATTGCACAGTATTGCACAATATATTTTAAATACCTTCAACTATAGTGTTTTTTGTGTCAGAAACCTACATTATGTCAAAAATTTGATCACAATCAAATTTTAGACCGTATCAAGCTTGAATATTCTATCCAAACTTGTCCTAACTGTTCAGGGTTCAGAGGCGTTGTATATCAAAGGTACATTTGGAAAAGATGGACGACAATTGGATCATTTCTGTCGTGACTTGTAAAATGAATAACGATTTCAAATAGCGCTTCACACATTTACGTCCAGTGGCAAGTTTAATGCACATTCAGAACTAGAACATATGAATTTTGACTTTGCTTTGTAAAACCCCGACAGGCTTATCCGGTTAAATACAAATATGAAATAGATGTTTGATGAATATTTATACATGTAGTTTAGAAGACTATAGTCATGACCATTCATGCATGTGATATGAGAAAACTGAAAATCGAAACTCATCGTTCTTATTTACAACCCCCTCTTGGACAGAAAACTACAGATTCCGGAAGCTGTACGCTAACATGCTGTTATAATAAATAAATAATAAATAATAATAAATAAGCCTTATTTAGAGTCGGCAAGGTATCGAACATAGACAAACATAAGCTCTAATGAGCTTTTAACCGACATAACTGACATGTTACTCTTGGAATATTAGTACCACAAATATACGCTGAACAATACATACCGCTTTGTGGCGATACGCTGCCAAAGTTGTGCCGTATGATGGCCAATTTCGGCTATTTGTTTGACATACATTTTGTCCGTTTTAAGTATAGCATTGACATTTTTGCACTTAAAGTCAAGATCAGTAAATGACCCGTTCATAGAATTTTTTGAAATTTAGAATTCAATTAGATATTGAACATATCAGAAAATTAAAAAGAAAAGTATATGTCACCGACTTCGTTATCGAGAAAATGGTCGGGGAGAGTATTAAGTTACTAGTACATTGAATATGCTATGAAATTCATACGTTCTTAGTGTTGACTATGCATGATGATTGTGTGTTTTGTATTGATAGATCCTTTTTATCATAATGTTTTGGATAGAGGGTCATTCATTTATATTCTTTATATTTTAGCACCTCAACATTCTCTAATCTTTTTTAGTTGTTATTTATTCTGCAGTATTTTCCCATTATTTTGTATTCCGTTAACTCCAATACAATCAAGAAATTCGCTAGTACAACAATCAGTTGGTAAAATTATGACATGTCCATTATCATTTCTCCTGCTTTATTTAAATGTTCCTTCGAGCGTCTCGCTATTTTATACATATAGCAACCTTTATGACAGACTCGAAAAGGGCGACGTAATAATACAGTCACGACAATATAGCGGCGCGTATAAACAATAGTGTGATTTCCCTCTAAGGGGTCAACTGACCATTTTAGTCATGTTGACTTATTTGTAGATCTTACGTTTCGTCCCCGAGGGAATCACCAGCCCATTAATCAACACCTCGGTGTTGACATGAATATCAATAATGTGGTCTTTTTATGAATTTCCTGTTTACAAAACTTTTTTTCTTTTCTTATCCCAGGCATAGATTACCTTAGCCGTATTTGGCACAATTTTTTGGAATTTTGAATCCTCAATGCTCTTCAACTTCGTACTTGTTTGGCTTTATAAATATGTTGATATTAGCGTCACTGATGAGTTTTTATGTAGACGAAACGCGCGTTTGGCGTACTAAATTATAATCTTGGTACCTTTGATAACTATTTGCTGATAATTTTTGCTGATTACAGTTATCTCTATATTTAATAATAATCAAGACAATAACCAATAACGGCAACATTTCCTTAAAATTACCTATACAGGAGCAGCAACCCAAAAACCGGTTGTCCAATTCGTCTGAAAACCCAATGAGCATTGTGGCCAAGTTTGGTTAAATTTAGCCCAGTAGTTTCAGAGGACAAGTTTTTGTAAAAGTTAACAACGACGGACGACGAAGACAGACGACGGACACCAAGTGATGAGAAAAGCTCAATTGGTCTTTTGGGCAGGCAGGTGATTTAATAAAAATATATATATATACAGGAAAATAACATCCAAGGGAAGGGAAATTAACCATTCTATATAGTACAGTCGGAATAAAAGACGAGTAAGAATTTATTTTAAAATGTTGGACAGTTTAAATGAGAACGATATAGGAATATGCAAACTACTATCATTCTTATATCGTAAGAAAATGAAAACAACACGTTTAATAATTTATTGCGTCCGAAGCGCTTTTCTGGATAGACCTTCATCAGGAACGCTCAAAGCAAAACATTTGAAATCCGAAGATGTATAAGTCCCAAAACCGTTGAAGAGCACATCACATAGTGCAATTTATAAACAATGATAAGAATTAAAAAAGGGGGAGGGGTACATGCACCACACGCCTTTGTTTCAGAGAAATATCGAGACTGTTATTGTAAACATCGATTCGTATTTTTCAGAGATCAACACTGTTGCTTTTCAAGTTAGGTAACTAAGCAAATAAACAGTCGGTATGCTATATGTACACGTATCTCAATTAAATATAAAAATACTACGCTACGCCTTTGCATTTAGTTTTCAAATAAGCATAATATACATTCTTTATTATCTTGGCTACCGATGTAAACAAACAATTTGCATCGTCTATCTTTATCATTGGAAGTTTCACTTTTCTATTTTTAATATGACTGTTAGAATTAGCTTACCTAGGTTGTTCAAATAAAACTGTGTTTTTTGTTTGTTATCACAACCGAAGCACATAAAGATCACTTTCGTTTTCAGTAGGAATTTTCATTTGATTAAAGGGTAACTATCTAAATGATCAAAGGTGATTTGACTAAATCGGAGCTAAAATTTAAATCGCATTCGTGTTTATGTTGATCCATAAAGAAATGTAAGATATTTTTTTAACGATGTAGCTTATCAATTTGTGTGTATCATAAAATGTATCTCATTACAAATGTATAGTCATTTATATAGCTTTGTTTGCTTTTATGGTCTTTCATACGAAAAAAATGATTTTACCAACAAAATACACGAAATATGCAAACTACTGCCATTCTAATATGATCGTAAGAAAACATCAAAGAGTGCATTTTGTTTTTATCAAAATGCAGCAATGTATAAGTCCGTATTCTATATGTTCACGTATCTCAGACAGGTATTTCAATTCAATATAAAAATACCACATTACGCCTTTGCATGTAGTTTTCCAATAATCAAAACATACATACTTTATTATCTTGGTTACCGACGTAAACAAACAATTTATATTGTCATCCTTATCATTGTAAGTTTTACTTTTGTATAGTTTAAATATGGTTGATTTTACTAACCTATCCAGTTTGTTTAAAAAAAATCTGTTTCTTTCGTTTTTTATCAACCTAGACACATTAAATTTGATCCCGGTTCCAGTAGGAATTCCCATTTGATTAAAGGGGAACTATCTAAGTGCCCCAAAGGTAATTTGAGTAAATTGGCGCTAAACTTTGAAAAGCATTTATCGTGTTTATGTTTATATTAAGAGAAATCAAGGATATTTCAAAATCCATTTTTTTCTCTTGATTCATGTGTTCCATAGTAGGTGTGTCATAAAAAATTATTGTCAGTAATCTAGCTATTTATGCTTGTTTTGTCTTACATACAAAAATATTTGTTTTATCAACAAAATAAAAGAAATATCTGGAGATAAAACTATATTAAATCAAGGCTTTATATAGTGATGTCTACATTACTATACAAATCATTGATATACTTTAATTATCCATTGGAAAAGGGGATGTACATTAGTGGCGTATTAAGAAGGGTGTACAGGGCGTAAATCTACCAAAACACGTGAACATATAAATGAAACCAAATAGATAAACAAATTTATCTAAGTTTATTTTCGCAATAAAAGGATGTTTATCAGGCGGATTACTGTTCCCGTAAACCAATATTTATCCGAAGTCTATCACTACCAACCTTTCGTCAATGTCAATCCTCTAGAAATCAAACAATTAGTTACAAACAAATCAGTGTGGTGTCGATGTCTACAGAGGAATAACAGAAAGGATGTTAAACACTTTGAGTACTGTGTCAGTAAACAATTTTTTTCTCAGAACATATTCACCCCGTATAACCCGAATACAAATGAATCCGGACGTTGACGCGTTCGAAGCGATGATCAGGACAACATTTGGGATGACAACAACTTCGAATGACTCTCTAGAATTTATTCGAGTATATATAAATATGCCAATGTGCATGTTAGTTTATCTATTCAATTATACAGTTGTTGTAAATTTTAGATATTGTATAAAACGTTTGATAAAACTGCTAGATGCAAAACGCACAGACATGGTACAATTTCATACGGTTTATGATATAAACAATGCTGAATATCTTTTCGTGCTTACACCTTTGCGTGTCAATACCTTAAGCATTACTAAATAACTATACATTGAATTGCTACGTGCCTTCAAATATGCCCTAGAACTTAAGATAAATGCCATAGCATATAAAATAAATTTTCTCTTACTGTATTGTTGGTTCCACCAAATGTGTCGCGGTCGTTGTGCGTTTTGAAATTATCACTGTACAGTTCGTTGACAAAAACCGTCACAATTCACTTTCTTGTCAAGGTTTTCGAGATGGTGTCGGCGACCCTTTTTCTGTATTTTATTGTTAATGTTTATCTGTTAACTTAGTCAAAGGAGTTGAACTTAAAATATCTATCATACAAAGCCAAAATTGAAATATTTAACCAGCGTGCATCTGCTTGGAATGTTTTTATTGAAAATTGAGAATTTCAATGTTATTCAAGATGAAATGAACAGTTAATAAATATATTCCAGAGGAAATAAAGTTTCAACAAGTATATTACAGTCATCAAAACTTTTAATGACTTCCTTTTCTCAATGTGAGGCTCTTCCAAATGCCGATGTTGGTCCAAATTCGCCTAGACGAAAGCAGACATACATATAGGAGCTCGTTGAACTTAATTTGCCGAACGCCAAAGATGGCATTCCAACTACTTTATTTGTTTTTATTAATTTTTTTTTCAAATAAAGCTTAGTAGATTTGAAAAAAATTGTGTGAATCAGATGGCCAGTGCGACAACTTTCCACCAAAGTTTAGTGTATAAAGCAATTATTATAGTCCAATGTACAACATTTAACAATGAGGAAAATCTATACCATAAAGTCGGCTAAAAAAGGCCCGATTTAAAAAAAAAATGAAAAATGAAAACGATAAAACTATAAACGGTTATTTATTTATAACTTATCAATTATGTATTAAAGAAGAAAAAAATGACAGATCTATATAACCAATGTACTACAGAATCCTGACGTTGGACCGACAAAAAAAGTACGGCGGGATTAATCATGTGAGCACCAACCAACTCATTAACCTAGGACACTGGTGTACAAGCACAACATGATAAAAAAAAGTTCAGTTGCAATTGGCTAAACTTAAAATGTCGGTACAAGGCACAAAAACTATTTACATAAAATATCGACAAAGAATTAATTGTAGTAACTGATAGTTTTTTTCAAAGCGAATTACAACTAAGAAGTTAATCTTGTATCTTAAGTGTTAATCACTTACGCTTTTAGGTAAAGACGTTATAAAACGCATGAACTTGTGCAATGCCAAATATAAACAGTATCCAAAAGAGGATAACATTTTCCACCTAAAATGCAGTATAAAAATCAAACGGTTTATAACAACCAAGTTATTGTAAATACTCTTAATGTTCATTTTTCATCCGTAGCTTAAAAACTTATTGGAAATAATACTTCAGATATGGATTTTTTTATGCTACAAAATTTTGCAAGTAAAATATTTAAGAAAACTGAAAATTTTAATTTAAAACTCATTTCTGTTGGAGAGGTTTGTTCTAAACTAAAACATCTTAATATTAATAAATCCGCAGGTTCAGATTGAATTGGTCCCAAGTTTTTAAAGCTAATTGCAAAAATGATATCCCAATCATTAACTTTTTTAATAAACTAACATATAACTTCAAATCGTTTTCCGCAAAAATTAAAAATTGTAAGAGTAACTGCTATACTTAAAGAGGACCAAGAGATATTTCCTCAAATTATCGTCCAATTTCTATTTAAGATACCATATCTAAAATTTTCAAGAGACACGTATGTACACAGTTATATAAATTCATAAACAATAAAAAAATTGTTACATATCACAAAGTCAGGTTTCAAACAAGGTAATTCCTGCCAAAGAGCGCTAACTAAACTAATTGACGAATCAATGGTTAAAATATTTTTTATTATTATTTCTTTATTTATAAACGAATTTGGTAAAGGGTGACTGGGAAATATACTATTAGATATGATCACTTTGGTATTTTTCCGACCGCGGCAGTAAGAACTGACCGAAGTTGGCCACCCGTTTAATTGTGTGGGATGTAAAAGTACACAGTTACGTCCAGTCCGAATGGGAATATAAAATCTAATGTCTCGTAAAATGAGAGTACCACGGAAACTTCATTGTACGAACCCCTGCAAAAAATTTAAGAGAGGTTCATAAATAGCCTGTTGAAGGGCAACATTTGTGTCCTTATTCAATATACATCATTATATCCAGTGGCAGTCATAACATGCATGACGTAATTCAGGAGGGCCTCCTTCAAGGACTTACATGTATATGTAGTATAAGTTGCTACTTTGTGCTTATCCTGAACATGTATGATATATTTCCAAGTGAAAGTTTAGCAACCAACAATCAGCCATTACGTACGCGTGTCATAAACAAATAAAAGGGTCCATAAATTGTTCAGTACCAACATTAAAAAAGAAACACAGCAAATTTCCAAGGTTAGGTTGATGATTGATGCTTTGCTCAACCCATAATTTACCAATGACGCCAAGGGTAACTGGGGAATATAAATATGGTCCCTTTGGTCTTCTGCAAAATTAATCAAAATTTGAAAAAAATGCATATGGGTGGGTATAGACTTTAATATGCTTATAATAACCAGAATGACCTGACCAATCATTTAGATTTTTGCACCACTGTAGAAAGACTAATGTTCGAGGAATTTAAGCATAATCTTTATACCTTAAAAATTAATCAAACACAAACACATTTTGAAGAAAGCAAACCAGTTAATATTAAGAATTGTCTCTTCGTCTTTATATCTTCACATTAAAGTAACTGTATTACTATTGATGGCTATCAGTTACATGTTCATTGTATACACATAATCTTTAGCCTTAATAATACTCTATGGTAATATATGACCCCCTAGAACCCGCCTCGAGATTCAGACCAAAAGGCTTAACCTATAATCCACTGATTGATTTTGATTGCTTTCTATATCAAAAAGAAGATGTGGTTTTGGAACAGCTCTTCACAAGAGACCAAACGAAACAAAAATGAACAACTATAGGTGGCCTTTAACAATGAACAAAGCCCACACCGATATAAAACACACCGAAACGACAAATATAGTACAATTAATACGAGAAACCTAACGGCCCAATTTCAGCACAAAATAGTGAACAAAAAAAAAATTATTATATAACTACTGAACTACACGCTCCTGGCTTTGGACAGGCACACACAGAATATGGCGGGATTACACATGTTAGCGGGCACCCAACCCACCGCCCAACCGTACATTGACTGTCGTATGGTAAACACTTTCAAAAATGCTATCAAATTAGAAATCGGACGTGTGTATCTGTATGCTTAGCCATAGTTGCATCTGTCGAGTTATTGTATTTAAATGTTTCCTACCAATTCACACTTTCGTATACATGAGGATTGTTTTGCATGTAAAAATTTCCTCCAAGAGTTTTTCGACAATACAACGGACAGTATGGGTTGTTGTCTGCATGTTATGGTCGTAAATTATTATTTTCAAACATGCATATATTGGTTATAATCATATCAAAGCATAATTAAATACATGCAAAATTCATTGACAACCGCAATAGTGTGTCAACGAATCGTACAGTATAAAAAGGTGTAATGACAACAAAGCGTACATACACACCATGAAAATAAAGACACTTTAAAATGTGTATTTTTTTTGTTTCTAGATGCAACATAAACAAACGACCTTTATACGTTTTTTAATTTATACTATGAAGTTTTCAAAAATGTATGTTTTAAAAACTATGAGGTACGAGAAACATTAATTTTTGAATGTTTAAAAAAACCAAGCACGTTTTGTCATCGATATTGTCATGCGTTTTTTTATGTTTGTATATAAAAATGTCACATTTTTGAAAAACCTTTTAGCAACTAATGAGTATTATGGCAAAGAATATATTGGAGCAAAATATCCGAAGAATAGATATAAGACTGTCTTTAAAAGTATGAATTCCTTACTGTCTGAACTAGGTGTTACACGGTGTGTTCGATTCGCACGCGTCAATGTCCGGTTTCATCTGTATCGGGGTAATACAAGGTGATATTAGTCTAACAAGTCTATAACATCAACGTTCAGTCATGTTGAATTCGCACGAAATCAAATGGTGTTGAAGTCTACAGGTAAATGACAGCTTCTGCAAATTATGGCCAATTCCTAATACATGTTATACGCATTAATCAATGTGTCTGAACAAATCTAAATTTATTGCAGTCGAAATATCGGAAAGAAAGTCTGAAAGATTAAAATGAATTAAATAGTCCTTCGCCTCCGGTGATAATGTTTTTTTCAGCGTAGCTGTCTGTCCCATCAAATTATCAGCTATGTTCTTATTGATTTATATCTCCCAGTCTACATCCCAGGGCTTATGTTTCCTATCATGATTTCTTTGATAGATGATTGCTGCTCTTTATATACTTTATTCTGATAAACTGCCGTAAAACAAAGGTACACAGAAGAACATAGACATAATAAATATTACAAATGTACATATATTGAGGAAATAAACAATACTATAGAAATACATGAATATATTGACATGTTAAAAATATGTAGTGTATATTGAATGGAAGACCTTAAAATATGACAGAGGAGGGAGAAAGTTAGTTGTGAGAATCCACTTCATCGATTATAATTCTAAAAGAATTGCACAAATTTATAAGCTTTGACAATTTTGATATATTTATAAATTCTCTGACCTTATATTAAGAATATAACAAGGGTTTATGAACTTTTTATCTAAATGTTTATTTTGTTCTGCTGTAAAAAAAAATCATTTGAGGAGATAATGATATTCTTCACCAATATTACAATCTTCACATAGAGGGCAGGTCCTATTTTCTCTTGGGTTATTAGAAAATCTTACACATTATATTGGCAGTTTATGGTTGACCATTTTGAATGTACAGTTATGGTTCCAATTTATGTGCTGGGAATCTCTAAATTTAAGACCATGAGAAATAACTGTTCGTAGATTTTCCTGTTAAATTATGTTAAAAACCCGAGGTATAACATGACCAGAGGGGCTGCAATTATAAGGCGAGTGGGAACGGTTATGTGTCAGAGGTTTTGTCATGTATTTTTAAGTCAAAGTCCTGCAGTACTTGTCTATAGTTAAATACTATGATTGCAATGGTTTTGGTGTAAAAAAGGGGGACGAAAGAAACCGAAGGGACAGTCAAACTCATAAATTTAAACAAACTGACAACGCCATGGCTAAAAATAAAAAAGACAAACAGAAAAACAATAGTACACATGACACAACATAGAAAACTAAAGAATAAACAACACGAAACCCACCAAAAACTAGGGGTGATCTCAGGTGCTCCGGAAGGGTAAGCAGATCCTGCTCCACATGTGGCACCCGTCGTGTTGCTGATGTGATTACAAATCCGATAAACAGTCTAATTCGGTGTAAATAGTGCAAATGTGAAAAAGACGAGTAAGAATGTCTTTAAATATTTTTGACTCTGACAGTCATTGTAAGCTATTGAATCAAGTGGAATTAATTTTAATGTTATCAAAAGACACTTAAGTTCTTAATTTTTTAGATTCTTATCTGGACGTTGTTAACCAATTTTGCCTAGTTCGTCATCACCCTTTGGTAGAAAAAAAACGTGACGTAGAATACATAGATGACGAGTATAAATCTGTTATGGACAGCTCATATCAGAACAGTTTTGTGATTGATGGAGAAACTGATATAAGTCAGTGGGCCTTCATTCCAGTCACTTTGATGTATATCAGACCGATGGGGCAACATTTCGGTTGCAACCCTGTACGAAATGGTAGTATAAATGACCACGATAATATATATTCAAACGACAAAACCTCAAAATTATGGGATTATTTTAAACCAGGAGTAGACAAAAGACGGGTTTCCGATTCTCAATCTGAAGCAACTAAGTTATTCGTACAATCCGATGGTATATCGTACAAAGGTAGATACATCGATTATGGTATCATCGATACACGGCAGATGGTATACGAAACAGTCGCTTATGTCGGTGAAAAAAATCCTCGTAATGAATCTGCAACATCTTATGTGAGTGTTTATGATCTTCACGGCCATGTCTGTCAGCCACGGTGTATAGACAGATCTTCCAAAACACTTTTTTATAAAAAGTGTTCCGGCGTTATCAAAGTGACGAAAGAAGAACACCAGATGTATGGTGACGACATTGCCGAAGCAGTCAGATACAGATATACGTACAACTTTGATGGAAGCAAGCCTACAAGTAATTATCGAGATATATTTCTTCAATTCGTTTGTGAGTATGGAGCAGAGTATTCATGGAAAGACTGTAGTAGTGTTTAAATTTATCTATATGTAAATTGTATAAGAGAAATATCAATAAATGAAAATAACAGTAGTTTCTTGCTTCTGAAGCATCTTTCTGGATTAACCTTCACCAGGAACGTTCTAACCTAAACATTTCAAAGTAAGTGATGTGTAATTACGTAAAAACGTAACTAGCTGTATAATGAACGAAACCTGAACAATAGCCAAATTAGTCATAGATTAACTATGACTTAGGTAGCTGGAAACAATTTATCTGTGTTAGATAAATAAAAGTCAAACCGAAATGTTTTCTAATAGTTGATGTGTTACCCCCGGTTTTAGTTTGAAACCGGGATTTGTTTTTTTTTCCAATCGATTTATGACTTTCGACTTGTGTTATACTACCGTTACCTTTATTTACGTCTTCTATTAAACTTCAAACATGACAAACAAAAACACTCATGACAAGGTGAATAAGATCAATGGTTGCAGCGAGAACTCTCAAAAATGATACTATTACTATATAGCAGAATGTAGTATATTTTAAATATCGATATTTTCATGTGTTTTAGGACACAGACACCCTTTCATCTTTTAAGAAAGGGACGACATTAATTTAAGTACATTACTATTCTAGGAAACTAGTGTTAAGTTTCATCAATATCTATCAAGTAGATATAAGAAGATGTGATAGGAGGGCCAATGATATAACTCTCCATGCAAGTCCCAAATAGTAAAAATTATACCATTATAGAAACGGCCCATTATAGAAATACGGAGCATTGGCTCACACCGAACAGCGAGATATAAAAGGACCCCAAAATGACTTGTGCAAAACCATCAAAGATAAAACGAAAGGTCTAATCGACTTGAAACACAAGAAACGATAAACTCTAATGAACTACATCAACAAACGACAACCACTGAGCATCAGATACTTGACATAGGACAGGTACAAACAAATGTAACGGTTTTAATCGTTTTAAACAAGTGCAAACCTTCACAATTACCCGAATATGTGGTTTAACATTGCTGTATAGTAAAAAAAAACTCCCTAAAATATCAATTGAAATGGCTGTGCTAACTCAATCAAAACACATATAAACAAAAACAAGTAAACATACACTGAACGAATAAATTTGATCTATGACACAATATAAATGCAAAAGTAATTAAAAAGAAATGAGGGAGAGGTTAACAATATCAGAAAGATAATTATATCCTTGGAAAATGGCGTTAAATAAATAAAAGTACACAGGTAAATATAATATTTTTGTTGTTACAAGTACATAAAAAATGTTTATACTTTTATTTTACAAAATAAATGAATTTGATCATAGTATGAGAACAAACTTGAAATTTTTTCGTGAAAAAAATATAAAACTTTTAAATCTTAGCACCCACCTGACTAGTGTTAAAGATATATTCTAAGTGGGAGTGCCCCGACACATAACGGATTTAAATACATGTATAGAACAGTAAAAACATTAAGGTGGTACATTTTGAAAAAAGTGAGACGAGATACAAAAAAACAAAGTAAATATTGAAAAAAAAGCATTACAATTTGTATCTGCAGATCAAATTAACACGAAAGAACGATCAAAGATTTTGCAGTTTCTTAAAGCTACTTAAAAGCCGTTAAAATAAGTAACTTAGTCGTTAATTGAATGACCAAGTATCAACAAATACTAATATAAAATACTTAAATAACGAATTACTCAATCGTTATTACTAGATAAAGGAAGATGTGGTGTGAGTGCCAATGAGATAACTCTCCATCCAAATAACAATTTAAAAAGTAAACCATTATAGGTTAAAGTACGGCCTTCAACACGGAGCCTTGGCTCACACAGAACAACAAGCTATAAAGGGCCCCAAAATTACTAGTATAAAACCATTCAAACGGGAAAACCAACAGTCTAATCTATATAAACAAAACGAGAAACGAGAAACACGTATATATTACATAAACAAACGACAACTACTGTACATCAGATTCCTGACTTAGGACAGGTGCAAACATTTGCAGCGGGATTAAACGTTTTAATGGATCCAAACCTTCTCCCTTTTTCTGAAACAATAGCATAACATCACAACATAGAAAAACATACGATAAAATATCAATTGGCAGACTTAACTCAATCAAAAACGTTTGATTACACAATGAACGAATAAATTTGATCTGCGATATATGAATACAAATGCACAGTTAATTAAATATTAGAGACAAACATTCATGACCAAAAAGCTGACAAACAAATTCAAACACACTGAGAAATATTTAACCAATCAATGTTCATTTTAGAAAAAAAACGGTTTTTTATAATCTTGAAGTTTATACAAATGTTGTAAGAATAAGTGAAAAATTGAGGATATACAAATAATCAAAGCTGGTGTACAGACAAGATCCATATATATAAAAAATAACAAAAAAGCATTATAAACAGTATCAACAGGTCGAATTAACAAGAAAATACGATTTGAGAGTACTCGCAGTTACTGACAGCTAGTTAAAAGCCAAAACCAATTAATAGTAAAAAAATCATGCATCAGAGACTAAAATCGACTAAAACACATCACAGGGATTTAATATTTTAACGTCATTAATAGTCAAAGAAGACATGACGTGTGCAATGCCAAAAATAAATGTATCTACAGGTTGTAGTATAGTGAAGAGCGACTTCTATAGAAATAAAAGTTAACGTGTCTGTGTCTCTAGACATCTCGCCTCAAAAGATAATGAAATTTAGTTCTGTTTTAATTTTCTAATGACAAAATCAATATTAGTGCCAATGTGAACTATATTCAGAGATCTAATTACAATATTGGTACGATAACCCTTACTTATAAGTTTGTTTAAAGGTTCGATGAGTTTACAAGGATCACATAGTGATTTCCTCGCTTTAAGTACAATATTACCATAAAATTTAGGATGTGAAATACCATTTTTAATAAGCTTTCTACAGGTATAGCCAAATTTACTTTTGTATCTATGAAAGAATTTAGTAAAAGTTTTAAGTAATTTATGGTATCGAAATCCCTGACACAACAAAATTACTAGTAACATTGTCATGATAACGTCATGATAACGGTTTCGTATTAATTAAACGATAACACTGACCTGATTTTCACTCAAAACCCCACGGGAAACTTGCTGTGTTAAAGGATATGTACAAAATACATGCAAGATAAACGTTCCTAAGAATGGCCTTTTGACATAAAAACAAATAAAAATAGTAAGGTGGCATCACACAACCTTCAATATAATACAAATCCCTATATACAATTTTTAAACTACATTCCATAAAAACATTCAAGTATTTTTTTTTAAAGTCCCAAATAACTGACTCATAATTTAGTTCTTTCATTAACTGACATTAAATGAATGACAGATATATGCAAAACTATCCGTTACAGTGGCCTTCTTTTGCTCTGTGTGCAAGTTTGAAAATAATCTTACAACTAGTATCAAAATATTTATTTAGATTCTTGAATTCGTCATAAAAAGGTGACATATTAATTATACTTCATAACTTATTATATTGACTTTTATAAAATATGATTGGATTATTTTCATTATTATTCAACTTGTCAGTATAAATTTCTCCTTGAATAAGGGCAACATTTGATAGCCCGATTAAATTTTAAAGTTTAGGCAACAGTTATAGATAATCTATATATTTTAATATTTACTTAAAATATTTTTTTTTCTCATCTAAGCATGCTTAGGGTAATGACCAGTTCTTACAGTCATTTAGTGTTCATTTGCCAGTGTGCATTGTGTTTTATAGATATTGATAGATTTATAAAGGTCGTTTACAACTAACAGTTCTTTTGTTTCATTGTTGTAAGATAAACAAGTCGGCTGATATATGCCATCGTCTGCTGACAATACAATGTCATGTTTCTGTCCATCAATAGATATTCTATGTATGTTGTTTGATACACATCCTGATACATACACATCACCTTGGACATCTACAGCTACACCATTAGCACCTTTCAGGTCAGGACTGTTGTATATCTCACGTTCTTTTCCATCCGATGTAACGACGTATACTTTATTAGTTTTGTTGTCAGTACAATAGACATCACCATCCTGACTGGCACAGATATACCAAGGATCAAATGTTGTTTGTATTACTTTAAGAACTTTACCATCGATATCCACAATTGTAAGAGTGTGAGATTGATTTTTTACCCAGATCTTGTTCTTTACACAGGTGATTCCTCTACAGCCTACCTCAACTTTAATTCTCCTACCAGGCTTCAATGGTGTCAGCTCGATGATCTGGATACCTGCATCACCAACAGATACTATAGCATGGTTTTTGTCATATAAGCTTATATTTAGTGGTTTATCATCCAAATCTATCACGCTTGAGTTCGATCCATCAAGTTTACAAACAATAAGTTGTTTGCCCGTGAATTTACAGAGTAGTAACCTATCATTAGGAATAAAGCATCCTCTGTAGATAATTACTCCATTTCCTAATTTCGTGGTCGGGAATGAATGTTTCAGTGATAACTTTCTTTCGTCTCTAACGAGAAATTGACCTTGTTGATCAATATCTAGTAAAGACATTTGGACTTGGACATTTTCTACCGTTATTGTACCTAAGTCTGGGACTAGTTTACTAATGTTCGACTCGAATTCTGGCGGATGATATTTTAGAATCGGAACAGTAGCTGCTTGGATATCTCTGATTTCCAATTCTTTCTGGTAAGTTTTTGCATCTAAAAATTTTACCAACTGGAATAAATGGATTTCTGATGAATGTTGCTTGAGTGAATGTAGATCACTTTTCCATGTAGACAGGGAGTCTGAGCTGGACTGGAAGCTATTTCTGTTTCGGGACACCATCTCAGTACAGGTTTTATACCTAGAATCAATGTCTTTATGAATATCTGCTTCTAACCTATCTAAATGATCAATAATGTTCTGCTTGATTTCCGACACCCTTTTCTTGATTTTGTTTCGATTTTTTTCTAAATCAACAAGTGTTGTCTCTTTTTGACTCAGTATGTTCTCTGTAACTTGATATAGATTGGAAAGCCTTCTCTCTAGATCAAAAATAGCAGTGCCATCTTTCACGCCTCTAGCTGCTCTTTCAATTGAAATGATAGACTTGCAATGTTGATGTGATATCGGAACACATGAATCGCAGATTACTTGGTCATGTTGACAGCAGTACAGTATTATCTTTTGACCAGTATGATTCTTGCAGTTCTTGGACAATTTGAGGAGTGAAGAACTGAGTTGTTGTATTTCTTTCATTTGTACTACCTTGTGAGGTGGGACATCTTTTCGTGAACTCTGGAACACGCCTTACATACAAGTTCACTGCAATCACTGCACCAAGATACAGCTGTAATGTCTTCATCACTGCGCTGACAACCAGCACAGAATTTACTGTCCGCCATTCTGTAAGAATAGAAAAATATAGCGTCTGTAGTTAAGATACTCACTAAAGTATGAAAATTATGGCGGCCTTTTTTGACCTCAAATGATCTGTAAAGATCTCTGGTTAAATGTAGACATGAATAGTGGTACATCTAATGGAATTTGGGACTTTAAAAAAAATACTTGAATGGTTTTTTTTATATGTAATTGTTCAGCCTGAACTGTCTAAACTCCTTATGCGATAATGACCGAAAAGCTGCAGAAAAAATGTGTAATCTAAATGTTTTGTCTACAAGAAAACAAAATTCATTGATAACCATGTCGAAATTAAATAGAAAACAATTAGAGAGTACCTAAAAACTTATTAATTACTTAAGACGAATAGTAGTTTGTGACAATACTATTTATTTCACAAGGTAAATAAATAAAATAAAAATTTCAGAAAAATACATTTTGAGGAGGGGTAATAAAACATATTATATATTACAGTCGGATTAAAAGACGAGTTAGAATTTATTTAAAACTTTTGGAAAATTTTAATGAGAACGATATAGAAATATGCAAACTACTGTCATTCTTGTATCGTGGGAAAACATAAAATAGAACAATTTATCAACAAAAATAAGAATTATTTTTTTCATTTTCTTTTCCCTATAATGATGCCATGAGTAAGGTCTATTAATGTCCGTATGCTACATGTACACGTTTCTCAATTAAATATAAATATACCACAATACACCTTTGTAAGTAGGATTTAAATGATAATAGCATACATTTTTTATTATCTTGGTTACCGACGTAAATAAACAATTTGTATTATCATCTTTATCATTAGAAGTTTGATCTTTCTTTTTTTATTATGTTTGTTTGATTTAACTTACCTATCCAGTGTCTTTTAAAGCAAAACTGTGTTTGGTTTTTTTTACTTTTTGTTTTGATCAGCACAGTAAAATTACTTTCGTTTTCAGTGGGAATTTCCATTTGATTAAAGGGAAATAACTTAAACGTACTAACTATGATTTAACTGAAACAGCGCTAAAATTTAAATCGCATTCGTGTTTATCACGTTTATGTTGATACGTTTGTGTGTTCCAACATGAGTGTGTCATTACAAATGTATTGTCACTAATTCAGTTATTACGTAAAATAGCCCGTTAGTTTTCTAGTTTGAATTGTTTTTACATTGTTATTTCGGGGCCTTGTATAGCTGACTATGCGGTATGAGTTTTTGTTGCATTGTTGAAGGCCTTACAGTGACCTCTAACTGGTTATGTCTATGTCATTCTGCTCTCTTGTGAACGGTAGCCTCGTCTGCAATCATACCACATCTTCTTTTTTATATTAATATTGATTGTACTGTGTTTTATTTTAACTTTTCCTTTACAAAAAATATACATGGTGAGTGTTCAGCCGTGAACGGTCTAAATTCCTTATGCGATAGTGACCGAAAAGCTGCAGAATAAAATGTGTAATCTAAATGTTTTGACTTCAAGAAAACAAAAGGCATTGATAACCATGTCGAAATTAAATGGAAAACAATCAGAGAGTACCGAAAATCTTATCAATTACTTAAGACGAATAGTAGTTTGTGACAATACTAATTTATTTCACAAGGTAATTAAATAAATAAAATAAAATATACAGAAAAATATACAGAAAAATACATCTTGAGGAGGGGGAATAACACATCATGTATTACAGTCGGAGTAAAAGACAAGTAAGAATTTATTTAAAACTTTTGGAAAATTTTATTGAGAACGATATAGAAGTTGGCATACTACTGTCATTCTTATATCGTGTGAAACATAAAACAGTGCAATTTATCAACAAAATAAGAATTAAAAAGGGAGAGGGGTTCCATTCACCGCACGCTTTTATTGAAGAGAAATATCAAGATTATTATTGAAAACATCGATTTGTATTTGTCAGAGATTGACACTGTCGCTTTTTAAGTAAGGTAACTAAGCAAATAAAAAGGGAAAATTACTATATGAACACTGATTTAGTGGTACCGTGTTCATTTTTTTTTCTCATTTTCTTTTCTTTGTAATGATACAATGAATAAGGTTTATTTAAGTCCGTATGCTGCATGTACACGTTTCTCAATTAAATATAAATATACCACAATACGCCTTTGTAAGTAAGATTTAAATAATCATAACCTACATTTTTCATTATCTTGGCTACCGACGTAAACATACAATTTGTATTATCATCTTTATCATTAGAAGTTTGATCTTTCTTTTTTTATTATGTTTGTTTGGTTTTACTTACCTATCCAGTGTCTTTTAAAGCAAAACTGTGGGTTTTTTTGGGGGTTTTTTTAACAGCACAGTAACATTACTTTCGTTTTCAGTGGGAATTTCCATTTGATTAAAGGGAAACAACTTAAATGTACTAACGGTGATTTAACTGAATCGGCGCTAAAATTTAAATCGCATTCGTGTTTAACATGTTTATGTTGATACGAAGAGAAATATACCCTGTAGCTTATCAATATGTGTGTAACACCATGAGTGTGTCATTACAAATGCATTGTCACTTATAAAGTTTTACCTAAATAAGCCCGTTAGTCTGTTTTACATTGTTATATCGGGTCCTTAAATAGCTGATTTTGCGGCATGAGCTTTTTTCATTGTTACAGGCCGTACGGTGACCTATAATTGGTAAAGTCTGTGTCATTTTGGTCGTTTGTGGAGATTAGTCTCATCGGTAATCATACCACATCTTTTTTATATTAATATTGATTGTACTGACTTTTATTTTAAACTTTTTCTTTACAAAAAAAAATACACATATTGAGATACAAGTAAGCTGACACAGGGCTTTGTACAGTGATGTATATATTTCTATACAAATCATTGATAAACAATGACTCTTGGAACCAGAGGGAAGGGGCGTGATCGTACATCTACCGAAACACGTGAACAGAAAATGGATTTAAATACATAAACAAGTCAATCTATGTTTATCTTTTAAAAAAAAAGAAGCTAATAAAAAGCATTTTTTGAATTTGTATTACTGTGTTAGGAAACCAAATTTATTAAGAATATTAACTTAAAATCTTACAATAGTGGTAAATCGCAGCTACTGCAAAATATTGACAGTTCTTAATAAGGCTTAACCTACTTGTCTAAAATAAACTGAATTGACTGCTGTTTATATATGTGATGATAGAATGAGAGATACACATGAATTAAATACAAGTAGTCCTCCAACTCGATTGACAGTTTTCTGAGGGTAATAATCTGTCTTATCACTCTCTCAACTATTTTTGTTTTAATTTATCAGTAATTCTTCCTGTCGATATTCCAGACTTGTATTCCATATCATGATATTTTTGATAGAGGGTTGCTGCTCCCGTTGAAGCTTTAAAACTAAGGGTTCCAAATTAAAACAATCATTCCTCCGTAGATTTTAATGACGCCATCAGGAGTTGGTAAACCGTTATGGGATAGTTTCATAGATGAATGCATATATGTGTTCCAAATGTGGAAACTATATGTACCAGTCTTGTATTACAACTCCAGTTTCCGATGCATGCAAAACTTGGAGGGAATCAAAATAATGCATTTTTTCTGATTTTTTTTCTGAACTCATTTTTTTCTGTTTGATTAAAGGTTAATCCTGCATGCATTGAAACATAATAAAAGACTTTAAAAAAAAATCTAGCATCTTTTTGAGATATCAATAAAGGAAAGTGGAAGGATATCATATTAAAAAGAAGAAGTGGTATGATTGCCAATGAGTCAACTATCCACAAAAGACCAAAATGACACAAACATTAACAACTATAGGTCACCATACGGCCTTCATCAATGAGCAAAGCCCAAATCGCATAGTCAGCTATAAAAGGCCCCGATAAGAAAATGTATAACAATTCAAACGAAAGACTAACGGCTTTATTCATGTTAAAAAGTGAACGAAAAACAAATATGTAACACATAAACAAACGACAATCACTGAATTACAGGCTCCTGACTTGGGACAGGCACATACATAAATAATGGGGCGGTGTTTAACATGTGAGCGGGATCCCAACCCTCCCATAACCTGGGACAGTGGTAGAACAGTACAACATAAGAACGAACTATGTTTACTGGAAGTGGTGCGGCCTATTAAAAATAGCAAAAAGAAAGTAGAAAAAATGTTTTGACTTCAGGATTACGTAAATTTTTAATCTTCTTGACATGACCCCCTTTTTTCGATTAAATCACAATTTCACATTAGTACATACATGATATGAACATGACATTATTTTTTTGTCTATGTACCATGTTTTATTTTTTTATTCTTAAAGATCAGCTGTTTTGCATGTAAGCCTATGGAGCAGGCAATTACAAGACTGCAACCTTCAATCCCTTCCTCTGCTTTCCGGTTTGTACTGAAACGAACAACACAATATGTAAATCAAACGGAACAAAATCTGCTGAAATGATATGTTTCATTCATTCTTATAGCTATCACATTGTGCTATCAAATAATAATAAGATCATCTTTTAAATTGAAATACTGATATAATGTGTCTCAAATTGATGACCAAGACATGACCATAATTATCGCACAAATAGTCAGATATTCAAATGCCATTGCAACATGTATAACTAACGAAAAGGATAATAAATATTTGATTAATTTGAATTATATGTAAATTAGTTTTTTTGTCATTGAATTGCATTGTATGTTTTGAATGATCGAAACTTGAAATTTCAGACAGTTTACATCAATACAAGTAGTTATTACTACTATTTGTTTTTGAATATCCAAACATTTGTTCTGTATTAATACTTTCAAATCACTTTTAGAAATCAAATTCAAGATAGGCTTTAGGTAATTCCTCATTCGAAAATTATTCGTATAGTGGTATCTTCATTTACATAGAATAGAGTTTTTACATTTGTTTATGGACTGTTACGTCCGTGTGTATCACTAGCATCACTTTCAGTGAAGGGTTCGATAAGGATTTTAGTTAAAGCATACCTATTCTCTTAGGACACGTAAGCTCAATGATCGAGGATGGCGTGAGTTAATGGTGTGCAAAATCACAAAACTAGAAAATTATTGAAATGAGGTGATTTTTTATTTTATACATTAATTTACAATATTGTGATAAAATTTCGTTTTTTAAAATAAATTAAAAAAAATGAAGTCCCACGCTTTCTTTGAAATTAAATTGAATTATGCCATTATGGTGTAATGTGTAAGGTGTTCAATGCAAAAATAGAGGTGTATGGTGTAATGACACAGGTTGTATAGTGTAATGATGTATGGTGAATGGTATAATGGTGTTTGGCGTTATGGGGAAGTTTACACCATTTTTATATATCTATATGTTTAATCCGTACTTTCCGGAACCATTGTATTGTATTAACCTTGATTGTTGTGATGATTACATGTATCAGCCTATTTTTGCGTTTGAATGAAAGGTAAAGGATGATTATATGAAAGCTCTTTGTTAACATACTATATAGTAAAAAATCATTTCTGTAGATCACCGAAAGGGGAAGTGGTCTAGAACACAGTATTATTTTATTTAGGGGGTTCACTATACACGCAATTTTTTATTAGTCTTCACTTCAAGGTTAATCGAGCAAATTTTATTTAATAAGGCTTTTTACAGGTTTTTTTACTTTACTACGGGCTCATAAGGATCTTAAATCTGATTTTATTGCTGTGTCCACAATAGACACAGCAATATTATTCTACGTATTTCACCTGTATCGGTTTGGACAATTCCATGGACTATTCCATACACACACCATTATGCTTAAGGGGTTTTCATATGTCATGTCAAGATGATATAGGCTATTTACCGTTGTTTGCCACAAAAAAAATCTGGTAAAGTCACTTTTCTGAAAAACCAATATAAATATAGTTAATATATTTATATATTTAATCTAACTGTGTTCATTGACCCGAATTTTTAATGACAACACACACCTAAAATTCGTTTTGGTCTATTCCATGACATTTGCGCGGGAAATATTCATCAGAGACTTTAATAATTTTTTTATTTACAATATATATATGCTTGTCTTCAGTCCCCCAAACTTAAGTCAATTATATCACACCAAGGACTGTAATACTACTTAATGTAGTGTGATCAGCAGAGAATAGTTTATGAATGGGATAAATTTGAATAACTTTAAAACGTCAACTTTTAAATCTAAATTTGCCTTAAGATATAAAACGATTTATCTTCAAAAACGTTTATATGTATGCCGAATCGAGATCTGAATATATAAAGTATGAAAGGGAATAATTACCCTATTAAATATCTTTCCGAAAGTCATCGCTGTTATTTTCGTTTTAGATATCGGATTATTATTCTAACGTTAGTATATAAAAGTCACAGCTTTAATGTATAGGTTTTAATCATTTCGCTCTTGGAGGTGAAACGCTTTACAATATGTATTTATTTTGTCAGGCGTAGCGGCACACACATTGTCACCAAAAACAATACTAAATGATTTACATTTGTTTATGTCTGTCATTTGGGTAATTGTGAAGAGTGGTTTCATTGACAATCGAACCCCATCTTTAATTGTGTATTTTTAGATAGAGTTAGCAATTTATAAGGCCCTGTTTGGTGATATAGCTTCTCCGTCAATACAGACAGGATTTATTAAATACATTTTTTTCTTTCAATTCTTTGTTTATCAATTTAGAAATTTCTAAGAACGTAGGTACAACACTCAACTAAGCAAAGGGGATGAGATTGGGAACTTTGAATTCAGAAATTATTACATGCAATTGTAATTGCGATTATGTCTGTCATTTTAGACTTGTATGTGATTTTATTTTTCACATAATGTTTCATTTATATAAAATATTTCCAAATGCCAGTTTGAATTATTGCGTTTACAACTCTGTTGTATTTTTGACAATAATAAAAACCTCACTTAAATTTCTGAATTATCATTTTTTTATTGGAAGATCTGGTATGCAAATCAACGAGAAAGCATAATCGCACAAAATAAAGGCGATGTTCAATTCTTGTAAACCAATTTAAAAACTGAGACAAATCAAAATGATGATGACTATGATGCTAGGTTTGCTCTGATATTTGTATGATACACAAGCTTCAAAACAATTCAATTGTAGCTATTCATAACCACAGTTCAGTACAGCATATAACTATATACCATAAAATGCCAATCAAAAGATATATTTCATTGTTCGATGGTTGTATAGCATTGTTGCTGCTTCACGTATATGTCCAATTATGAAAATGATCCAGCAGTGTGCAGATTTTTCGTATGTCAATGGTTCAATCAACCATTTTCTACATTAGAAAATACCTGTACCAAGTCAGGAATATGACAGTTGTTATCCATTCGTTTGATGCGTTTGAACTTTTGATTTTGCCTTTTGATTTTTGATTTTCCTTTTTGAATTTTCCTCGGAGTTCAGTATTTTTGTGTTTTTACTTTTTGAATTGAAATAATTTGGTTTTAATAATGTCGTCTGCGCAAAATGTTCTATCTTCAAAATTATAAAGAAAGGCCAACAAAAACAAAAGATCAGGGCCAAACAAATGAAGTTAACATCAACTATAGTTTGTTTTTGTTTTTTTATTTCGAAGCGAATAAATTATAATTAGTGCCATCTCTTATTTCAATTTGTAAAAAATAAAATAAAGAAAATGGGGTAAGATTGCTTATGACACATCTCCTCACAAGACACCAATAAACGATGGCCATGCTGCAGTCAGCTATAGAAAGGCCTTATTGAACATGATATTAAGGTGGTACCCAACACTTTAACTAAAATTAATTTGGCTCGTTTAATTTTCTTGAAATTTTGGCAAAGTATTAACTTTGACCCTTTAACAAAAATATAAAAATTTGAAAAAATTTGAACCAACAGTTTTATCAGAAAAATTACACTGGTTATATAGCAGTTTGACAAACACTTATTTTGATCATTGAGAAGCTTAATATTCCCTTAACAACACAACATAATTAAAACGTTTAGCTGATTTTACAGAGTTATCTCCCTGTAGTGTTAGGTACCACCTTAAGGGGTGTTGACCGTTAACAAGTTGTTTGTCTCAACCGGTTGTTGGTTGACAATGTATGATTAAATGTAGTAATTCGAAACAAAATAAGATGTACGAGATATTGATAAAAAAAATGTATCGAACCAAATATTTCAATGGTGTTGTCGATGTTAATAAGGAAGGAGGAAACAAGAAATGTACATGTGCCAACGATGTAGTCTTGTCAATAGGTGTTCAATAATATTTTTTCAGGGTGATTAAGTAAATTGTTAATTAGTAAAAAAAGTTTAAAGGTTTTGTCACAAATATGTCTAAAGTCTGGACTGATTAAGACATTTAAAAGTACAGTCCAATTGAGAACAATAACACCGAAATGATGTTACAGTAAATAGGAGGCGAAAACAATACTAAAGTGACATGCAGGCTCACAAGTCGAAAACTAACTTACAACGCAATGGCAAAAAAAACCCCGAAAAACGACAAAACTCAAGCAATAGTGTACAAATACACAGCATTGAAACCTAAAGACTAAGCATCATGAACCCACCAAAAACCAGAATGATTTCAAGTATTGCAAAGTGGTTAATCGATCCTGCTCCACATAATGCACTGTGGTGTAAGTTTGAAAATTTAAAGAACGCATTTATGCCTTTCAAATACAAATCATATGACAAATTTGAATCAATTTATTTATGTCTATAGGTAACAACATTTTGAGGCCCTCGTCACTTGGAGATACACATACTATCATAATTGTTCATATTAAACGTAGCAATATATACAGGTTTGTAAAACACTATAAAATAATAATAATTTCATATGATCATATTATTTAACTTGATAAGCATCAAACATTTATAAAAGCGTACTATCTGATATCATGAGCAAACGCCAACGAGCATATGGGAATTCCGAGAAAGTGGTTGTTTCAATTGGCGGAGGACATTTTGGCGAAAAATATCGGACGTTTTAGCGCCAAAGTAGTGCCTGATTTTTAACCCATTTTAGCGAAAATTGAAATTGTCAATGTCCATTTTAGCAATATATTTTTAACCCATTATAATATACACAAATGCATAATATAGAAAAAAAAACTTTCAATACCAAAAACAGCACAATATAAAACATATGATGTCCATTACAATACAGCACTAAATGTCTACAAGATTTAATCAAATGTTAAAAGTTCGTTCTAGCCTGGAATTTATTTCCTAGAGAACGTATGTAATGGGCTCTGGATAAACCCAATGTACAATACTGTTGAATTACGTTAGGAACTGTTCTTTCTCTTTATCTTGTCTATATTTTTGTGCACATTCGTCTAAGCTTCGTATTTTTATATATGTTGTTGTTTGCAATTTGATAATAGAATCAAGAAAAACGCTAATGTCTGGGTGACAACTATATAACATTGCTCATTACAATGGGCAACGAACGGCTCTGAACTCTTATTTGTTCGTTTGAATTACTATGAACTTCCGCCCAAAGCTTAGTGAGTATTATTCAACCACGTTTTCGCTAAAATGGGCTATCGAAAATACAGTAGAACGGATTTATCCGGCGTAAAAATGGGCTCTAATGTCGGCGCTCAAATGTCCGCTAATAGTTCAAAATTTTTCGCTCAAATGTCCTGCGCCCGTTGCAATTGGTGGCTGTACATTTGTACAGCATGGAATTTCCCAGGTATTTACTTCGTTTGTCTCATCGAAAGATAAATGTTTGAAAAACATTGTAAGCATGTGAATTTTGTATATAAAACGAGATCGGACCCGGAGAAACTATCTCGGAACTTCCGTATTATCGTAAATGTAGTGTCTCGATAAATAAATAAATAAAATGCGCAAAAACAATGAAATATAAATGAATTGTTCATTTATACTACCGGAAGTTTGAATTGTTTTGTGCATCCTGACTTTCGGAAATATTTAATCTCTACATTCGTAAATCATACATTGATTCTTGCGCTTAGTTCATGACACGTCGACAATGTCTATTTGTGAGTTGAGAATATTTCTAAATACACCCCAAAAATAGTCCGTAAGTTTATTAGAACTTCAACAATTTTTGTGAAAAGTTGTTCACAGTTATCATGATTTTGAGCAAATTGACTTTTTAACGCAAGACACAAAATATCTTCCATTTGTTCCAGTAGGAATGTGTTCTTATAAATATCCAGTCCAGGTCGATCTACAAAATAAAGTATATAAATAATTATTAGTATATATTAACAAGTCTTAGACACATTATTTTTTTTATAAGTTGTAATTGGCTTGGAACTAAAAATGAACTAGCTGTCAATAACTTCGAGTACTCTCAGATATGTACTTGGTGTTAGTGTTGTGAGGATGTACATGTACAAGTACCCAGTCCACGTCCACTCTGTAATTTTGTTAGATGTATTTCTATTTGTATCCAACTGACAGCTTTTGGACGTTTTAAACTGAATTTGAAAATTCTTGAAAACAAATAAATCTGTTAAACTTACTGCCTCATTCGAGTGTTGCTTATGTTCTTGTATGGTTTAAACTTGGTTTAAACTTGGTTTAGTATAGTTTATTATTGTACATGTATATGCATCGAATCATTTGAGATCTCGCCCGGTTTTTAGTTGGGTTTGTGTTGCTTAGTCTTTATTTTTCTATTTTGTGTTTTCTGTTTTTTTTATAAGTTTATTTTCGACTTTGAGTTTGAATGTCTTTTCCGCACCTTCCGCACCTTTCGCCTCTCTTTTTGTACCTAAAGTTTATTAAAGTTTAATCCACTCGATATCAGACATTGCCAAAAACTACAAGGCTCTTTGAATGTATCGAAATACAAACATAAATATACAAAACGGGAATTGACTGTCTGGAAAATCTGCAGTCTCGTACCCAGTGGCGGATTCAGAGTGGGGTTCCGGGGGTTGGAACCCCTCTCTTTTTTACCGATCAATGCATTTAAATGGGGACATATAGTTGGAACCAACCCCCCTCTCCCCCTTTTATCCTGGGTTAGGAATCCCCTTTTAAAAATGGCTGGATCCGCCTATGGTACCAGTCACTGTCGCAATTCAGCATTAATGTTCACAAAGAGCAAATGTGCTAACTTACTTTATATTTATACAAGTCATACATTCACGACTAAGGCCTTGTAACATATTGGTTAATGTTAATATATTGAGCGTGCAATATTAAAGAGACATTTTAAAAGTATTTCAAATTAATAGACTGCAGAAGTCACATTTGAGTTAAATACCATTCTAGATATATGTTTATCAAAGATTGATCTCTATAACTTACCTGGTGAAAGCAACACCATGGCAGCCATCACAGATAATTCAACGTCAGTCAATTCCAACTTTTTTAACTTTTGAACTGAGTAGAACATATCTAGTAGAAATTGACCAAAAATACCATACTGTTCACAATTCAGAATATCTACGATATATCCAAAACGGTCCAATATTTTACCGAAAGTAGTTTCGTCGTTCCAATATAGTGAATGAATGACAGCGATTTCCAATAAACTTTGTTTCACAAGATTTCGCTGACTATGCACATCTATTTTTTTTGAATGGAGTCAAATCTCTTGCAAATAACGTTGTGAAGTGGACAATGGCTGGCAAGTATCTAGAACACAAAATAAATCTTGGTATCGTTCTCGCATTTGACCTCCAAAACCTGAAAAGAAGTAAAACAATATAAACATTTCATGCACATATACTTGATGAAAGTAATGAAAGAGATGTAAGGCATACGGTAAGAATTTTTAATTATAACAGCAACAAAAATTACTGTTTAAAGAAATATCTTCGCTCTTTGTTTTTCTATTATTTTTTTAATGGCCGGCTAAGAATCATGCAAAGGGTGATACATCCATAGTGAAGGATATCCATCTGCTATAGTTTAATTGATTCAACTTGAGACAAAAATAATATAAATGGCAATTTGCACACAAAAAATCAAGCTGTTGCTATAGAAACGGCTGTTCCTAGCAACAAGGTGTTTAATGGCCTTAAATACCCAAAATTTGTATATTTTTTCTAATTGGAAAAAGTGCAATACTGATGAACTGTATAAAAAGTATATAACAGATCCTTCAATCTATAATGTTCAACTAAAATAGGAAACATTTGAAAAGATGGATGCAAAAAGGGAAACTTGGTTACCATGACAACCAAATTAACAAATATTTTCAAGTTTGAAAATTGTCAAAAATTTGAAATTTTCAAACTCTATTATCTCCCTAGACCCTGATGATAAAATTGATTTGTTTGATCATTCTATTTCAGTTGACTCTTGTCTAAAACATATCAAAAATAAAAATATGTAGCCTAGTACAGAATTTTCATAAAAATGTTGATCATGTCGTCACGTTTTTACAATATTTATGCACTTTTTTCTCAAAAATTATATAAATAAGCTTTCTGTAGATAACCTTATTTACTTTTTATTGCTAGTTTAATGTGAATAATGTTTTTAAACCATTTTAAAAGATAGTCTGTTGAATTCTGAAGCAAAAGCATATATAATTTTTGTGAATATGGACTTTTTAAGGTAAATACGATCCGGTTTTTTGAGAAGTTGATTTTCAGGTTCTTGAAGACACTTAACTAAGTAGAATGGTAGAATGGTAAAAATTTATGTGGCTACACTTATTTAAAACAACCTTTTCTTAATAGATGAATTGAAAAAGAGCATGTCTTTACATCTTATGAATCAATTGCCTGGGGGGGGGGGGGGGGAGGGAACTCCCTGAAATAATTTAAATTCATCAGTACTTGGACGTGTCGGAAGCATTATTGTTTTTACTACAAAATGGAAAGATAACCAATTGTCATACAAGTGGCAGGTTAATTTATGCTTGCTATATAGCTAGGTTTGACCCAACATTCTTTTTGAATGATATCTGTATCATGTAAAAAAGAAGTGAGAGATCCTACCCCCCCCCCCCCCCCCCCTCCCCCCAAAAAAAAGGGGGGGGTCTAATTCAGAAAGCGGAATATATGTTGTATACCGGTAAGCGGAGCAAAATTACACAATTTTTAAACAGATTTAATGAACAACTATACAAAGTGACGCCCCAGAACTGCACTCTGAAGTAACTATATTACAGCAATGTCAATTTATGACTTTCTTTGAGATATTATTGTGTCTGGGAGACGTAATTGATGCCCCCACAGATGCAAAAGTGTTGTTCTAAAATTAACTTTAACAATCAACCCCTTATACCCTAAAAAAAGACAAAAGTTAAACTCCCGCTGGTATCTCCCAAAAGAATAAAAATCAAACCCTGACCACATGCACATCTTCAATATATGTACAAACAGATAGCAAAGTGAAAACTTCCTAGATTTCAAACTTTAGGAGGAGTTAAGCTGAATAACTATGTACCCATAAAAGGACGAACATGGGTATAACAATATGCCCCTCCCCAAGGTTCAGTTGCGGGGGCATACACATATTCATTTTCCATGGTATACGCCATCTACCCAACAAAGGACGATTATCTGTTTCTGATTGTTAGTTTTTAGAACATACAGTGGCAAATATTACATGCCTGTTTCTGACAATTAATTTTAATGAAATATGAATGATTAAAGAACGACGCTTGGTCTTTTTTTAAACTGCAATATGTGCAAGCTGACAAGTTGAAAGACTCCACAAGAAGAAAAGTACCTAGACCAAAGTATTTGTCCGACTCATTATTAAGTACTAATATTTGCTTCTACTCTAAAATTTTCAAATATTCTGTCTTGTCCCAGCTGGAGATGGAGGTAAGTAAGAACCCGACAAATCTCAAAATAATACACCTTCTAATACCTTTGGTCTGTAGAGGTGTGGTGTCTCATGCCACAATGGCATCTTCTTTTTTTTCATAACATATATTTCAACTCATAACATTTAAGATGCTGACCAGGGTTTCCGCTGGCGGTCGCCATTTTCACAATTTGCGAAAAAATAATAATTGTGGCGATTAAAATTCGTCATTGGCGAAAGAATTTGGCGAAAGAAATATATATAACGATTTATTTTCAGCCATCTTGTTTATTTACTTTTTTCGGGTTTCTCTTACTTTCCTATCAGACAATACTCGGAATTCACCTTGAACTCGTTAAGATTTTGACAGAAAATCAATAATCAGCTGATTGCTTTCATAGCTATCGACATCAAAGGACTAATTAATAAAGGTGTTGATTTTATGATATGACAAAATAATATGGTTAAATGGCTTTTGTTTCATATCATAAAAGGGATTTATTAACAACTTTGCGACGCACGTGTTTGCAAAATTTTTACGCTTCCTCTCCTTCTTTTAATGATAGTCTAGAAAAGAAAATTGTTGTTATGACGAAAAATGTTCAAAAGCAAGAAAAGTCTCTGATTTAAAACTTTATCATTTAACTTGCATATGGATCATTGATTTGAGTGGGTACTTCAAAATCGTATCAGTGTTCAGTGACACACGTGTTTCAAGCATATAGTTTTACTTATTTACGATGGTCTAGAAAAGAAAATGGTCGTTATGAAGAAATCTATTCAAAAGGTTGGCATGAGAGTAACCCTTCAATGTACTGACTTCACCTTACACAAGGGATCAATTCCAAGTGATAAGATGTTTCGTTTTGTTGTAAAAACCACTTCCTATTCAGTAGGGGGAGGGGTGCTGGAAAAAAAGGAAAATTTAAAAAAAAATATATATTTGTGTTACTTGGCGAAAAAAAGAATAAAGTGGCGAAAAATATATTGTTTTGGCGAAAGAGGTGGCGGAAAAAATAATTGACCCAGGGGAAACCCTGATGCTGACCAAATATACAATTCTGCTAAGATCTGTTAAGTAGCGACGACATTATTATTAGAGTAATCATGGTCATAAGAAAGACTAACAGAAGACAGATTTACAAACATATTGACAACGTTTAGAGCACCTTGCCAAGGGTATGATTTTTGAAAAATGCACAAAACATGAGGTGAATTTTGATGTTTAGACAGAAGTTTATTCATGCTGTTTGGGTCAGATTACAATGTAGCTAAATATTTGACACAGAAAGCTAAAAAAACAATTACTTATTGTTAGATCTGCAACTTCAAAACAATGTCGATACCTATATTTTAGCATTGCACAAGCTTGTGTTTTCCCCCGACTGTTTAAGACGTCTATACACTAGATTCATTGGATGTTGGATGTGTACTGTAAGTGTACTGACTGATATTTTAGTCTTTTGATACATATTTTGTACTTATTGTTATTGGCTGTAATCTAGCTCTTAGAAAGCGAGTATTCTCAGATCTGTACTTTAAATACTGATTGACAATAGATATATTTATATTTTTTAAACTGTACACACTGTACCAGTGACCAGACTTCCACCTTTGACTTTCAGGACCAAACAAATCTCTATTTGGTTGGTGATGATTAGGCAGATTTTTTGGTATTCAAAAGACATGCTTTATATTTCAGAAATGACATGATATTTGGAAAATCAATTTTTCGACTTAAGATTTATATGACCATATCATTATTTGTTTGGTTTCATTATGTTCCTAAAATTTGAAAGTGTTATTGATCAAATTGAGTGAAATATTCTGACTAAAATAAAAAATATTTCAGTTTTCTTGCTTTGACATTAGCTGTCTGATAATTGTATGGTATTCAAAATAATTGTGACATATTTGTGTTGTTGAGTTGCTGTCTCCCTAGTGTATACTTCAGTTGTTAGGATTATCTCTTTTTCTATTCTACATACCTTCTTCATGTTCTTGATACCTTGTAAAACTGATGAGTTATCAGTATTAAGGTTGTTGGGAATAACATTGTTAAAAAGGGAGCCACATTTTTTTGTATTAAACCAAATACATGTACCACTAATCTATTCCAACCATTGCCTTTCTCAATTAGTTTTGTTGTTTCATAATAGATGTGCTTGTGTTGTTTGTTTTCTGTTTCATTGACTTATACATTACAACCCACATCTCCTTTCTTTCATATAGACTTGATTTTTTTATTAGTTGTTAGTGGCTTTGAACTAGCTGTCAGATAACTGCAAGTACTCTCAGATCTGTCCATTGTGTCTTTTTGTGTCTGGATGTATAAGTACCCGGCCACGTCCACTTGCATTTATGTCTATCTGATGAGTTAAGCCTTTTTCAACTGATTTTGATAGTTCATTCTTATGTTGTACTGTTGTACCACTGTCCCAGGATAGGGGAGGGTTAGGATCCCGCTTACATGTTTAACCCGCCACATTATTTATGTATGTGCCTGTCGCAAGTCAGGAGCCTGTAATGCAGTGGTTGTCGTTTGTTTATGTGTTACATATTTGTGACCTATAGTTTGTTAATGTTTGTGTCATTTTGGTCTTTTGTGGATAGTTGTCTCATTGGCAATCATACCACATCTTCTTTTTTATATTGAAATAACAGCAAATGCCAAATGGTGACTAGCACCTTTGGTCTGTTATTTGGGGAGGTAAGGAACAGAAAAGTACAATTTAGCTATAGTTAACAGCTGGTATTGTAATTGACTTTTCTAAAAAGCCATTGCAGTATACAAAAGTCATGTACAAAAGATAATTCAAAACAGGAGGACATGAAAATATGTCTTCTCAAAAGATTTATTATTCATTTATAAAGTTAATATTTTGATATATTTTCTATATATAGCTTTGTTCAATCAATCCCTCAATGTTCTGTGTACTGTATTAAAATTAACATCATTTGTAGATAAAGACAAGCAAGAACTTTCTCCAACAAATCACTTCTTCCTCTCACATGAACCACCATTGTGTGTGTGTGAAACCTGAAATAAAAGACAGAATTTCCTAATATAAAAGAATAAAGTCAGTGCATAATGTATTTATGTAACTCCCCTTTAAGATATATGAAAGTAATCATGAATGGGAAAACAAATATAGCTTGATCAAATGTAAAGGGTAGTAGATCAGAAACCTTGGTTAGCAAAGATGTTACCTAATGAAAACTGAAGAAATTTATTAACTGCTCTCAATCTCATACATACATGTATATACATACAATCTCCAAATTTAGAGAGAAAAGTTGAGAAAATGAAGTGATGCTTGAAATCCAAGGGTGGATGTACAATATTTTACATTACAAAATTCCTTACATGCTTTTTTAAAGTTGCAAACATGAACAATGTATAAACCAGTTATGTTTTTAAATATCAAGATAAATGTATATGCTTTAATGAAACAATTTCACTGTATACATTCATGACATTGTAGGTACATGTACACATGAATTGCTGAAAAATTGACCATCAGTTTTGTAATCCATTTATTATTTATTTATTAAAAAAATATCACCTACCTTATTCAGTACTAGTTTTCTTGGTAGACTGTGGGTAACACTGGTTAGAAATACATGTTCCTAAAAAATAAGACATACAATGTTGAACATAATTTACATGTACTGATCATAACATAGAAAATACAAGTTTTCATTTTGTTAAACAATGTTAAAAGATCAGGATGATCTTCAATCAGTAAATACAATAATTTGTAATTATAACATTTATTACATAACAATAAATAGAATTTATAACATACATGATACATGAGATATGGGGAGGTGGTTTTTAGTATTTAGTCATTAAAAAATTGTCATTTTAGTGGTCATGGTACAAATTTAATAAAATTTCAATCAAACAGTTGTAAATCTCTCGCAACAAAGAAAGGTAATTTAAATTATCCAGATTTTTTTCATGTCCACAACTCTTAAAAATAGCATCAATTTTGTTGCTATGTTAGATGGGTAGCAGTTTATTTTTTTAATTGAATGACAGGTTCTGAATTTCATATCCATGTATATACAACTGATGTACATTATTAGATATTATCCGACCTGTAACAATGTTACAGAATAAACACCTCACTTTATTTAAATATTTTTTCAAAAGGGGTAGAAGGTACATGTACCTTTGTAGCTATTTTATTTGTTGGTTTACATTTATTTAAAAAGGAAAAGTTGGATGAGGGGCATTTGATACAATACATGTCATGCATGTTGATGTCAGAAGGGGTAACTGAAATATGCAAAACTACAAGAAAATGATTTAAAACTTTGACTCTTTGATATGATTATAGAATGATAGATGTAATGTACATATACAAATTTATTGTACATGTAACTGGTAACTGATATATTTTTCTTAAATAAATTATTTGATCAATTGTAGGTTATCCATGCTGTAGAAAAACATGTACATGTAGTTCATTACTTGTACATTCTATACCTAGTTATTTCTTTAGAATAAATGCAAGTAACTGTTTAATACTATACATTTTATTGTATTATATTATGGCATGTATGGTCTGAAATATAGTTTGGAGATGAGTGAGGTTTTGGCAATTATAAGATTATTAGGGTTTACCCCATTTACAAAGTCAGGCTAAATCATTGTAAATCATATACATGTACATGAACATTTTAGTCACATTTTGCCAATTTACCTTTTTTTTTGTGTGATCATGGTGCTGGTCAACTTCCACAAAGTTTTAAGAGGTACATGTAGTTACTAGTACTTGTTTTGAGATGAAACATAGCAAATGGAGGGGTTGGGTACTGATTTACAGTGTACATGTATAAAACATTTGTTTTAGTTAACTGTAGGTAACAACAAGTTACATCATTATTATTAGACATTTTACTGCACTCTAATATCATTTGAATTCATTATCTGGCAATATAAATCTATCCTCCATAAAAAAGAATATTTAAATTAAATTAAGTTAGTATTACTATTACTCCATGGTCTAGGGATCTTTCTGTTTTGGTCATGCCTGGATACTCCTGTTATTACTCTCCCTTTTCACAGTGGATAGAGGGTACATACACCATGAACACTGTTTTCTCTGATTTATTCCAATAAACAGGACACTGTGCCACACAGTCAAAAGACAGTCAAGTGAAAAGCCACACATACAAAAATGTCCTTATACGTTATCAAGTTATGTCATGCTTCATTGCTTGCTCATGCAGTCATGGACATTGATAATGATATTGTCTATGTAAATCTTGGTACTTCTATACAATGTATGAGTTGTAGTCTTATTGTCTGACTAGCTGATCTTCGTTGGGATGTCTTTGATCATGATACAGTCCTGATAAATTGAAAACTCCAACAGGAATTCTCATGCTTCTTTACTGGCATCGGACTCGGTAGCATGGTATACACATCAACAAGGCAACATGACATGCCACTGACACTGGAAAAGTTGTGAAAGGACTCGCCTTTGTCTAAAAATGTTCTAAAATATTTCCACATCATGCACAGTTTCTTCTAAAAGAAGATATGGACTCCCGTAACAGTAAAAACGGAATAAAACTGTGTAATATCAAATGAAACACAGCAGATGCAAAATCTATGCAAACAGGAAATGAGTAATTGTAAACATTGCAGTTCAGGGGTGAATTAAGAAAATATAGTCTTTATACTATTTATTCCTTTTAATTAAATAGGAACCACTCTGCATTTTCATAAAAAGATAGAAAATGGTACAGCTATGTTTAATTCAATTAAAATAACGACTTTAGATGTTTTAAGTCACATGGCAACTGTTGTTATGTAAGAGAAAGTAATGTTTCTTCAAAGGAGTTATCTCCCTTAGACCATTTTGAATAAAAAAGAATTCAAATTTACTCAAAATCAGTACTAGGCTACATATTTTATTTTTTGATATTTTTTAAAGAAAATTATTCTCTTTAGGTTGCATATAAACATTTTCCTAAAAACATCCGGTCTTAGGAGAAAATAGAGAAATTCTTACACTGCAATAAGTGGGGAAAGTTCATATTTGTCCAATATTCAATAAAGCACCAAGAAAAATATACTGTGTTCAATGGTTTCATATTACAAATTTAGCTCTTACTTCACAATATCTTTCAACACAAAAAGTATTGTGGATTTCTGTGATACAGTGTGTATCACTATTTCATCATTTTGCATGATTCTTAGCCAGACTGCTACTTAACACAGGCACTTGTCTCAGAATTTTTTTTTCCCTATATACCTTATTATAGGTATATAGGAAAAAAAAATTTCTGAGACAAGTGCCTGTGCCATTTAAGTCAAATCGGCACCTTTTTTCAGGACATTTCTGCAATTGATTTTTTATAACTGCCACCTTATATTAAAAACGGTTTTCATCTTTACATGTTTATGTTTAATATGAAAGAAGTTTTTGGTACTCTTCTCTACTGCAGTATAAAGTAATACAGATGAGGATAACAAGAAGAGAAAACACTTAAATTTTATCATTGATTTTTTTTTGGATAATCTGCCTTTCCTGATTTTCCTGATCTTTTCAGTGGCAGATCCATAACTTTTTCTGACTGACCTAATGGGGGCTTGCTCCAGTCATGCTCCAATGATTCCAGATATAATCAACAGTTTTTTTCCCATAAAAGAGGGGGGGGGGGGGTAAGATGTCCAATGGTAGATGGAGAACCAGCACTGTATATAAATGGAGCACCTATATTCTACATGTAAAAATATGGTTCCTTTTTCAAAGGAGGTTTAAGGATCAGTTCAATTATATTAGATAGTTTATAAAACAATTATGGGAGTCTTCAACAGTTCACTTGCAAAACATAATACATTTTGTAGTAATTTTGGGTATGGACGTAACTACTGTGGGTTACCCGAATTAACACAGGCTGGATTTGACTTGTTATGCCATATTGACTATCAAAGGTGCCCATTTGACCAGGTGCCAAACATGGCAAAATTACTAAAATTCAGACACAGTGTTAAAAAAATTAAGATATATACAATTTTTTGTTGGAATGCACACTACACTGGCAGCTTTTAATATTAACTAAGCTACATTAGATTGTAACTTGAGTTATATTCCTTGTGACTAATTATACATGTGTTAAAAATTATACAATTTTGAATGATGATATTGAAAATAAGGAGATCAATGTAGTTTGATTGTCTATGAAATTACTATCTACTAATGTCCATATGAACTGGATTTAAGCATCTATATAGGACACCTTAATACCTTTAACAATGAACAAAGCTCATACTGTCAGCTACAAAAAGTGTATAACAGGCCATCAAGGCTTAATGACATGACAAAATGTTAAATGATTTGCCAAGGTAAATCAAAAATGGCAGACTGCATCAAACAACAACTATATTCATCTGGACTTGGAACAGGCATAAATAGAATGTACGTGTACTGGGATTGTTGTGTAACAACACAAAAGAGGAACAAAGTGGTGAAATTGTTTAGAAATTGTTTTGATTCATTGAATTGGAACAAAGCTAAAAAAAAAAATCTAACATGAAGACAAACAATCAAAACTTAATAGTACTTTCAGTTATTGAAAGCCAATTAAAAGCTAATAAAAACTCAATCATTATATATAAACCATGTTTTCCCATACACATATAGATGTAATTATCAGAGAAATTCGTTTTACAATTTTTGTTTAACATGTTTAACTATCTAATAAACTGATATATTTTTTATTAAAGTTTCCAAGCAAGTCAATACATGCAATAACAAAAAAAAATTTGGGACAAGACAATGTTTAAAAAACGTGACCAAAGAAAAGAAAATGTACTTGTAATCGACACTGGAGAAAAAATGGACTCTTCAGGTAAGAAGTTTTATTCTGCAATGTTTTTTGTTTAATAGTTTATCTGTTTTTGAATAAAAGAATGTGTAAAGTATATTTTAGTGGGACAGCATCCCAACAAACAATAAATCAGAAGAGATATCAAGTGGTAAATATTTTGCTTACTGAATCAGACAAAGGTAATACCAAATGTGTCATGCTATAAATTATCCTTCATTTGAAGAAGGTATGAATATACATATATGCAACCAGAATTTTACAGAAAAAAAAATCTGTCCTTTATTATGTCTATATATGCTAGCTGCAAAGTTTTCACTGCATTTGCATATATCTAGTTAGGTTAGTACTTTTTCATCTTTTTAAAATTTTGTCTTGCAAAACAACACATTGCAGGGATAAAGTAAATGCAACAAGTTTTCATTTTATCCATTTTTTTGCATGTTTACACATTCTTTTTCCCATACAATGTTTTGGTGAAGTTAAATAATAGTAGTTTGTACACATGTTGCCACTTGGAAATATAAATGATATGGAAAATACTATTGTGAGCTCTCTCAAGCCTATGTTAGTTGTTAGTTTGGCAAGCCAAAGCCAAAGTCATGGATGAGTTCAATAAAGGTTGCAGATTAGCTGTTTTTGCAGGAGTTAAGCTGCTTTAGAAAACTTCATTTGTTACTTATTTCAAGAATATATAACTGTTGATTTTGCACATTTTTTTCATAAGAATGTTCATTATATTTTTGCCTTCCATGAACTTTTAACTTTTAACGTTCTTGTGAAATTTGACATCTCTTATATAAACATCACAAACTGTCTTTTTACTTAATCATCTTTTTTATGTTTACAGAAGAAATTGTCACATGGAAATATCTTGGCAAATTAAAAAGAAGAAGTAACTGTGCCAGGAAGCAGTTCCAGTCATTTGCAGCAACAGGACTGTGATGAATAGAACTTTAATATGAATTGAATCAAAATATAGAATTTAACAAACTTGTGTCAGATGATATACTCTCATGATTCTATTGGAGGACATCAATGATGAGAAGTAAAGGAAAAGACAATAAATGACAGCATATCAAATATCACAATGTATATTTAGTCAGTTAATACATTAATTCACCTACATACTTTACAGCATTTCATTTTAACCATGTGTGAATATTGTCTATTCAAGCTTAACAAAATGCTTTAAAATTAAAATATTAAATATTTTAGGCAGACATGTTTTTGTATTTTTCATTTATTTTTCAAACTTTCAAATTATTACATTCTTCAGTGGCGGATCCAGCCAAAAGCCCATTTTTCAAAGGGGTTTTCCAATCATGGATAAAGGAGGGATTCCAATCATGTCTTTCATTTTTAAATTGTTAATTTCCACTACAAAAAAAATAAAAATAAGCCAAAGATAAAAAAATCAGTCATAAAAAAATATAATTTTGAAATTCATGTAAAACGCATGTAAAACATGTATTTTACATGAGTTTGTATTAACACGCGTTTTACACATGTGAAGTATTTCATGCGTTTTGTAACGCATATTTAATATATGTTTTTGCACGCCTGTTATATGCATGTTGTAAAAAACATGCGTTAAACGCACAAAAAACGTACGTTTTACACACGTTTTCTTTAACATGCGTGAAACATGCGTGGTACTTTTTGCTGTGTACCGAAACACGTGAACAGAAAATGGATTTAAATGCATAAACAAGTCAATCTATGTTTATCTTTTAAACAAAAAGAAGCTAATAAAAAGCATTTTTTGAATTTGTATTACTGTGTTAGGAAACCAAATTTATTAAGAATATTAACTTAAAATCTTACAATAGTGGTAAATCGCAGCTACTGCAAAATATTGACAGTTCTTAATAAGGCTTAACCTACTTGTCTAAAATAAACTGAATTGACTGCTGTTTATATATGTGATGATAGAATGAGAGATACACATGAATTAAATACAAGTAGTCCTCCAACTCGATTGACAGTTTTCTGAGGGTAATAATATGTCTTATCACTCTCTCAACTATTTTTGTTTTAATTTATCAGTAATTGTTCCTGTCGATATTCCAGACTTGTATTCCATATCATGATATTCTTGATAGAGGGTTGCTGCTCCCATTGAAGCTTTAAAACTAAGGGTTCCAAATTAAAACAATCATTCCTCCGTAGATTTTAATGACGCCATCAGGAGTTGGTAAACCGTTATGGGATAGTTTCATAGATGAATGCATATATGTGTTCCAAATGTGGAAACTATATGTACCAGTCTTGTATTACTCCAGTTTCCGATGCATGCAAAACTTGGAGGGAATCAAAATAATGCATTTTTTCTGATTTTTTTTCTGAACTTATTTTTTACTGTTTGATTAAAGGTTAATCCTGCATGCATTGAAACATAATAAAAGACTTTAAAAAAAAATCTAGCATCTTTTTGAGATATCAATAAAGGAAAGTGGAAGGATATCATATTAAAAAGAAGATGTGGTATGATTGCCAATGAGTCAACTATCCACAAAAGACCAAAATGACACAAACATTAACAACTATAGGTCACCATACGGCCTTCATCAATGAGCAAAGCCCAAATCGCATAGTCAGCTATAAAAGGCCCCGATAAGAAAATGTATAACAATTCAAACGAAAGACTAACGGCTTTATTCATGTTAAAAAAGTGAACGAAAAACAAATATGTAACACATAAACAAACGACAATCACTGAATTACAGGCTCCTGACTTGGGACAGGCACATACATAAATAATGGGGCGGGGTTTAACATGTGAGCGGGATCCAAACCCTCCCCTAACCTGGGACAGTGGTAGAACCGTACAACATAAGAACGAACTATGTTTACTGGAAGTGGTGCGGCCTAGTAAAAATAGCAAAAAGAAAGTAGAAAAAAATATTTTGACTTCAGGATTACGTAAATTTTTATTCTTCTTGGCATGACCCCCTTTTTTCGATTAAATCACAATTTCACATAAGTACATACATGATATGAACATGACATTATTTTTTGTCTATGTACCATGTTTTATTTTTTTATTCTTAAAGATCAGCTGTTTTGCATGTAAGCCTATGGAGCAGGCAATTACAAGACTGCAACCTTCAATCCATTCCTCTGCTTCCCGGTTTGTACTGAAACGAACAACACAGTATGTAAGTCAAACGGAACAAATTCTGCTGAAATGATATGTTTCATTCATTCTTATAGCTATCACATTGCGCTTTCAAGTAATAATAAGATAATCTTTTAAATTGAAATACTGATATAATGTGTCTCAAATTGATGACCGAGACATGACCATACTTATCGCACCAATAGTCAGATATTCAAATGCCATTGATACATGTATAATTAACGAAAAGGATGATAGATAATTGATTAATTTGAATTATATGTGACTTCGGATTTTTTTAAATAAAGTTTTATTTTATTATTATTTGTCGTCGACTGCATGTTGTTGAATGATTGAAACTGGAAGTTTCAGACACAGTTTACATCAATACAAGTATATATAACTACTAAATGTTGTTTAATATCCAAACATTCGTTCTGTATTATATATATTATATGCTATATAGATTATCACTTTCCCAAGTACAGTGAAACCTGACTAATCCGAATCCTGTATAAACTGAAAACCTGTATAAACCAAACTCGTTCGCAAGCACAGTCTAATATCAAATCATGCATTGTGAACCTGATAAAACTGAACATCGGCCAAAACCGAACAAAATTTAATTGTGAATCTGGTAGATTTGTAAATCATCAAACTATCAACATATTTGCATACAGCCTTTCGTCTCCCTTTAAACGCTTTTGAAAATCGAAAAAATCACCACTCAAAAAACCTTCAAACGAACAAATAAAAGAAAAAAAAGTTACTTAGAACATTTGTACAGTTTATTGCGGGTTATAAATTGATATAAATATCAAATTTAATGGCAATTTACCTATGAATAATTTTTAAATATATAAATATAATTCAGTATATAAAAAGTGTGTTTCAATTGTTGCATTTGTAAACTTTAAATTTAATTCACAGTTAATGGTTTCAAACAGAAAAAAACATAGACATGTGTTATGATTTAAAATTCTAATTTTATTTAATTTACTTAAATGTTCCGTATATCTAAATTTATCATTTAAATAGGTTTACTATTATTCAAAAGAAAATAAACTCTAGATTGATACAACTTTAAAAGTATATATTAGTTGGGTTTATTATTAAAAGTTTATTGGTTATATGAAACCTGAAGTAAAAACGGTGTAAACCAGATATTTATAAAAAGAATATATTAAAGATATTTTTTTTTAAATTTTGAATATATTAGCTTTTATATAGATCTAAGTTTCTCATATATGCACCATTTCGTGCAGTGAATATACAAACGTATTGTTTTATCTTTAGACTGATCACCTATAGCTACAGTCAGTTAAGTGTTAATTAGACAGTCCGTATTGTGTTTTGTAGATATTGATAGATCTACCATAGTCGTGTAGGACTAACAGTTCTTTTGTTTCATTGTTGTAAGATAAACCGGTCGGTAGAATGATGCCATTGTCTGCTGACAAGACAATGTCATGTTTCTGTCCATCATTAGATATTCTATGTAAAATGTATGTTGTTTGATAAATATCCTGCTACATACACATCACCACGGTCATCTACAGCTACACCGTCAGCACCTCCCAGGTCAGTACTGTTGTATATCTCACGTTCTTTTCCACCCGATGTAACAACGTATACTTTATCACTATCAAAATCCGTACAATAGACATAACCATCTTGATTGGCACATATTTGCTTAGGATCAAAAGTTGTTTGTATTACTTTAAGAACTTTACAATTGATATCAATAATAGTTAGGGTGCGAAGTGTATTTCTTACCCAAATCTTATCCTTAACACTTGTGATTCCGCTACAGTTTCCTTCAACTTTAATTATCCTCCCAGGCTTCAATGATGTCAGGTCGATGATCTGGATACCTTTACCACCAACAGATACGACAGCATGGGTTTTCTCATATAAGCATATACTGAATATATTATAATCCAAATTAATCATGCTTGAGTTCGATCCATCAAGTTTACAATCAAAAAGTTGTTTGCCCATGAATTGACAGAGTAGTAACCTATTATCAGGAATAAAGCATCCTCTGTTGACACTTACTCCATTTCCAAATTGACTGGTCGGGAATGAATGTTTCAGTGATAACTTTCTTTCGTGCTTAACGAGAAATTGACCTTGTTGATCAATATCTAGTAAAGGCATTTGGACTTGGATATTTTCTACCGTTATTGTACCTAAGTCTTGGAGTAGTTTACTAATGTTCGACTCGGATTCTGGCGGATGATATTTTAGTATCGGAAGAGTAGCTGCTTTGATTTCTCTGATTTCCAATTCTTTCTGGTAAGTTTTTGCATCAAGACATTTAACCACCTGGAATAAATGGATTTCTGATGTGAATTGCTTCAGTGATTTTAAATCACTTTTCCACGGAGCCAGCATGTCAGAGCTGGATTGGATGCTTTTTTTGCTCCAGGACACACTCTCGGTACAGTTTTTATAATTGTAGTCAATCTCTTTATGTATCTCTGTTTCTAGCCTATCTAAATGAGCAATAATGTTCTGCTTGAGTTCCGACACCTTTTTTTTAATTTTGTTTCGATTTTTTTCTAAATCAACAAGTGTTGTCTCATTTCGACTCAGTATGTTCACTGTAACTTCGCATAGGTTGGAAAGCCTTCTCTCTAGATCAGAAATAGCAGTGCCATCTTTCACGCCTCTAGCAGCTTTTTCAATTGAAATTATAGACTTGCAATGTTGATGTGATATCGGAACACATGAATCGCAGATTACTTTGTCATGTTGACAGCAGTACAGTATTATCTTTTGATCTGGATGATTCTTGCAGTTCTTGGACAATTTGAGAAGTGAAGAACTGGGTTTTTGTATTTCTTTCATTTGTACTACCTTGTGAGGTGGGGACATCTTTTCATGAACTCTGGAACACGCCTTACATACAAGTTCACAGCAGTCACTGCACAAAGATACAGCTGAAATGTCTTCATCACCACGCCGACAACCAGCACAGAATTTACTGTCCGCCATTCTGTACGAATAGAAAAATATAGCGTATTTAGTTAAGATAATATACTCACTAAAGTATGAAAATTGTGGCGGCCTTTTTAACCTCAAATGATCTGTAAAGATTTCTGGTTAAATGTAGACATGAATAGTGGTACATCTTATGGAATTTTTCAAAGGAAATTATATCAAAACATTTTTATTCTTTTGATATGTGAGTGTTCAGCCTGACCTGTATAAACTCCTTATGCGATAATGACCGAATAACTGCAGAAAAAGAGTGTAATCTAAATGTTTTGTCTTCAAGAAAACAAAATGCATTGATAACCATGTTGATAACCATGTTGAAATTAAATGTAAAACAATTAGAGAGTACCAAAAATCTTATCAATTACTTAAGACGATTATTAGTTTGTGACAATACTAATTTATTTCACAAGGTAAATAAATTTAAAAAAAAGCTATACAGAAAAATACATCTTGAGGAGGGGAATAAAACATCATATATTACAGTCGGAATAAAAGACGAGTAAGAATTTATTTAAAACTTTTAGAAAATTTTAATAAGAACGATACAGAAACTTGCAAACTACTGTCATTCTTATATCGTGAGAAAACATAAAATAGTACAATTTATCAACAAAAATAAGAATTAAAAAAAGGGGAGGGGGTCCATTCACCACACGCTTTTGTTAAAGAAAAATATCAAAATTAATATTTAAAACATCAACAAAAAAGGGAAAATTACTATATGAACACAGATTTAGTGTTACCGTGTTTATTATTTTTTTCGTTTTCTGTTCTTAATAATGATACAATAAATAAGGTTTATTTAAATACATAAGCTACATGTACACGTATCACAATTTAATATAAATATACCTCAATGCTCTTCAACTTCGTAATTGTTTGGCTTTTAAAATATTTTTATATGAGCGTCACTGATGAGTCTTATGTAGACTAAACACGCGTCTGGCGTACTAAATTATAATCATACTATACATTCTTTATTATCTTGAATACCGATGTAAACATACAATTTGTATTGTCATCTCTATCATTAGAAGTTTGACTTTTCTATTTTGATTATTTATTTGATGTAACTTACCTACCCAGTGTCTTTTGAAGCAAAACTGTGGTTTTTATTATCAGCACAGTAAAATTACTTTCGTTTTCAGTGGGAGTGTCAGTTTGATAAAAAGGGTAACAACTTAAATGTACTAACGGTGATTTAACTGAATTGGCGATAAACTTATAATCTCATTCGTGTTTATCATTTTTATGTTGATACGAAGAGACATATACCCTGCATCTTATCAATATGTGTGTAACACCATGAGTGTGTCATTACAAATGCATTGTCACTAATAAAGTTTTACACAAATAAGCCCGTTAGTCTTTCGTTTGAATTGTTTTTATATATTTCGGTTCCTTAAATTGCTGATTTTGCGGCATGAACTTTTTTCATTGTTACAGGCCGTACGGTGATTTATAATTGGTAGTATCTGTGTCATTCTAGTCGCTTGTGGTGATTAGTCTCATCTGCAATCATACCACATCTTTTTTTATATTAATATTGATTGTACTGACTTGTATTTTAAACCGTTTCTACACGAAAAAGAAATACACATATTGAGATAGAATTAAGCTGACACAGGGCTTTGTATAGCGATGTATATATTACTTTAAAAATCATTGATAAACACTGACTCTTGGGACCAGGGGGAAGGGGCGGAATCGAACATCAACCGAAACACATGAACAGAAAATGGATTTAAATACATGAAAAAAGTCAATATAAAAAAGAAGTTGTGGTATGATTGCGAGTTACACAACTATCCACAACAGATCAAAATAACACAGACATTAACAACTATGGGCAACCATACGGCCTTCAACAATGAGCAAATCCCACACCGCATAGTCAGCTATAAAGGCTGCGATAAGATAATGTAAAAAAAATCAAACGAGAAAACTAACGGCCTTATTTGTATAAAAAAAATAAGGAACAAAAATATGTAACACAAAAATAAACGACAACCACTGAATTACAGGCACATACATAAAGGATGTGGCGGGGTTAAACATGTTAGCGGGATCCCAACCCTCTCCCTAACCTATAACAGTGGTATAACAGTACAACCTGAGAACGAACTATAAAAATCAGTTAAAAAGACTTAACTCATCAGATGGACAAAAATACAAGTAGACGTAGCCGGGGACCTATACATCCCGACCCAAAAAGACACAATGAACATATCTGAGAGTACTCGTAGTTATCTGATCTCTAGTTGAAAGTCACTAACAACTAATAAAAAAAATCATGCATCTAAGACTAACTATCAGTCCGTACACATCCAACATCCAACAGATTGTGTGTAAACAAATCATAGACAGCCAGAGAAAAAATGACCTTGTACAATGCCAAGTTACAGGTATCTGCAGATTGTAGATCCATGAATATGTATATGTAGATAACATACTGGTAATATTTAGTTAGCTTTTAATTTACTGATAAAAAAATCAATATCTATACCAATAAAAACTACATTTTATTTAATGATCTTATTACAGTGTTGAATATATAACCTTTTAGAAGAAGTTTATTTAAAGGAGCGACACGTTTACATGGATATCATATCAAAATTTTCGGGCACGCCTAACAACATTTCAGTAAAAATGAGGATGTGCTATCCAGTTTGAAATAAGTTTTTTACAACCAAACTTCAAAACCACATCTTTATATAAATGGCAAAATTTAGTAAAGGTTTTAAGTAATTTATGGTAACGATATCTCTAGTTAAATTTTTTTAACAGTAATACATAGATTGCGTTCGCTAAATGAAAAAAAAGTCACATCTTTGGTGACTTGACGACACTCTTTCCAATCTATTTTAGATGGAGGACGATATTTTTGGTCCTTTTTCAAGACGTTTTTGTCCTCATTGTCCTTAGCGATATTTAGGTCCTCTGTAATAACATGGCCATAGGGAACATATCTAAACTTCGAGGATTCACAGTTTCAAGTTAAGGAAGTATTTATATCTATATTCACGTCTGATGTAACCGACGTATAATTAACAATCAAACTTCTACTGTTTTTTGTATGTGTATAGATATAGGAAGATGTGGTGTGAGTGCCGTTGAGACAACTCTCCATCCAAATAACAATTTAAAAAGTAAACCATTATAGGTTAAAGCATATATAGGAGGTTCTATATTATCAAAACATGGAAGTATAAAGTTTTGAACGGTAGAGTCTTTAAATATATACTAGATAAGTTGATAAAATCAAAACCTCTGCTAATATATATATTTAATTATTAAATAATGACGTTTATGATCGTAAAGTTTGTTGATACGCGGGAACATCTTATGATGAGAAACAGCTGTAATTATACGAGAATCTATGCTAGTCTCCTTGAAAAAAATGAGTATCTAATAAAAAAAAGTATGTTTCACATTTGTATTAATTTGTTAGGAAACCAATTTTATTCAGAATATTATCTAAAATCTTACAATAAAGACGTTCAGTCAATTTCAATCAGCCCGAAATTAATCTGGTATAAAAAAAAAATTTCCTCAGACAAATTCGTTTGATGGTGTCGCAGCTACTGCAACATATGGATAGTACTTAATAAGAATTAATCGAATTGTCTGAAAATAAACATGGAAGATTCTGTAAACATTATTATGAATATTAAGACTCCTTTATCTCTTTTGATAATTTGTTCTGAGAGTAACAATCTGCCCTATCACCCTCTCAGTTATTTCTTATTTATTAATAGCTCTCAGTTGATACTCAAGGGATTGTATTTCCTATCATGATTTCCTTGATCATGTTGATAGAGGGTTGCTGCTCCCTTAAAAGCTTTTAAACTATTAGGGTTCCAAATTGAAACAAATATTCCTTCGTAGATTTTAATGACGCCTTCATCAGTTGGTAAACTGTTATTGACTATTCGTTTCATAAATGAATACATTTTTTCTAAATGTCGAAACTGCAATCCCGTCATCTGATTCCGGATTTCTACTGACATGAGCAACAAAATAGTTACCACAAGCGGATCAAGATCTGCTAAAGTAATATGTTATAATAAGATTATCTTTTAAATTAAAATATTGATATAATATATCTCACATTGATGAACGAGGCATTATCAAACTTATTGCACAAATTGGGAAATAGTCAAATGCCATTGATATATAATAAGCGAAAAAAATGATTGATTTTTGATAGAATTGAATGATATATGATATTTTTTTTCATCAAGTTTTTTTTTTTTTCGTCGTCGTCTTCATGTTGTTAAATGATCGAAACTGGGAGTTTCAGACGCCGTGTACATCAATACTAGTAGATATTACCACTAAGTGTTCTGAAATATCCAAACATAATTTTGTTTCGTTTTAATAGTTTTAAATCACTTTTAGATATCAAATTCAAGATGGGCTTAACGTAATTTCTAATTCTAAATCGTGTAGACGCTTTAAAATATAACACAATTTCGTTTTATAAATTATAAAATTATTTATATGTAAAATCGGTTAGAATATGCACAGTTACAGAGTTAATCGGTTTATTATGTTTGTTACAATAAACATATTAAATTCATTTCATAAAGTTATAGTCGTTTTATTTATTTGTGTTCATTTTATAATTACAAGCACTTTTATCATTTCAAATGTGAACTGATTTCTCTTTCACTGCGGAAGATGGCACCATGCCATCACTAGTTGTAATGACCTAAAGTGTTATTGAATACATATCAATGATTCTTATTTTATTCTACAATCGGAAAAGATAGCAGCGTTAAAAAGCAAAGACAGTAATTTATTTATCATGACACCTTTACGGATAGATCCTCACTTTTCCAAGTACAGTGAAACCTGACTAACTCTAGGGACACTTTAATCCTGTATAAACCGAAAACCTGTATAAAGTATATATAAAAGGGAATAATTACCCTATTAAATGTGTTTCAGAAAGTCATCGTTGTTATTTTCGATTTAGATCTGGGAATTTTATACTAACGTTAGTATAATAGTCCCAGTTTAGTCCCAGTTTACATATAGGTTATATATCCCTTCGTAAATTTTACGGACGCCATCACGAGTTGGTTGACTGTTATGGAATAACTGTTTCACAAATGATATCGGATATGTTCCTTACGTCGTAACTAAAATCCTCTTCCCATTCATGAATGTGACGTACCGAATTAGACTATTTACCGGATTTGTAATCAAATAAGCAACACGACGGGTGCCACGTGTGGAGCAGGATCTGCTTACCCTTCCAGAGCACCTGAGATCACCCCAGTTTTTGGTGGGGTTCGTGTTGTTTATTCTTTAGTTTTCTATGTTGTGTCATGTGTACTATTGTTTTTCTGTTTGTCTTTTTTCATTTTTAGCCATGGCGTTGTCAGTTTGTTTTAGATTTATGAGTTTGACTATCCCTTTGATATCTTTCGTCCATCTTTTATAATGATATAAAGTTTGATCATTTAGCTGTGGAAGGTGAAATTCTGTACAATATGTCTTTATTTTATCAGGCGATCAGCACACACATTGTCACCAAAATACTTAAGGATTTAAACTTTGTTAATGTCTGTGTTATTTGCAGTATTGTGAAGAGAGGTACAGCAAAGTGGATGAGTTTGAGTACTGTAAATTAAGAAACTATTGCATTTATTATTGCGATTATGTCATTTTAGACTTAAATGCGATTTTCATTTTCATGATTTTAAGAGAAATCCAGTTTCATTTGTATAGAATATATATTTCAAAATGCGAGTTTTATTATTCGTTTACAACTCTGTCACATTTTTTGCAATAATATAAACCTCACTATAATTTCTGAATTTATATTGATTGTTATTGAAAGATATGATATGCAAATCAACGAGAAAGCACAATCATATAAAATTCAGGCAATGCTCAAATCTCGTAAATCGAATAAGGAAAAGACAAACAAAAATGATGACGACTATGATGTTATGTGTACTTTGATATTTGTATGATGCAAGAAGGAATTAAATTATAGTTCTTCATAGCCACTTTTCTACACATATACTGTATACAATAACATGCCAATCTGAAGATATATTTCATTGTTCCATGTTGTAGCATTGTTGCTGCTATATATGTGTCTAATTGTGAAATATTATCCAGCAATGTGCAATTTTTTTTCATTTGTCAATTGAATTTAAAAAAGATTGGACTGAATAATGTCGTCTGCGGAAAGTTTTCGTTTTTTTTCTCCAAATTATAAAGAAAGGCCCACAAAATAAACCTTTTAGGGCTTTACAAATGAGGTTACATTAATTTTTCATTTCATTTCGAAGCGAATAAATTATAATAACTGCCATCTCTTATTTCAATTTGTATAATTTTAAAAAAGGAAGACGTGGTATGATTGCTTATGACCTGCCATTTCACAAAAGACCAATTGAAATTAAAAAAATACAACTATATGTCGACATACGGCCTTCAACAATTTACAAAGTCCATGCTGCAGTCAGCTATAAAAAGTATTTTAGGAAATATGTTAATAGGAGGTGTTTGCCTCAACCGATTGGAGGTTTACAATCTATGACCAAATGTAGTCATTTAAATAAACGAAAACGTACGATTATTGATAAAAAATTAATGTATCAAACCAAAGATTTCAACGGTGAAATCGATGTTAATAAGGGGGGGGGGGGGGGGGGGGGAACCCATTAATATGCACTTGCCAATGATGTAGTCTTGCATGACACGGGTTATGTTCTTCTCATATATGTTATGATGGTATGATACTAAAACCCTAACGGGAAGGGTTGTGACTGATATTCATATGGTCTAAACATAATCTTTAAATCAGTTTAATTGAAGTCCGAAGCTGGCATTTCAGTTAACTGCTAGCACTTGCACCCGCAAAGTGGAAAGGGATTAATATACGTTGCAAAACTTGTTTCCCAATCCACTATAGATAAATATGTTTAAACTAACTGCTAGTGGTCTGTTGTTTTTTATGTATTATTGTCATTTTATTTATTTTCTTTGGTTACATCTTCTGACATCAGACTCGGACTTCTTTTGAACTGAATTGTAATGTGCGTATTGTTATGCGTTTACTTTTCTAAATTGGCTACAGGTATAGGGGGAGGGTTGAGATCTCATAATGAAATTAAGTGCTGTAAAGTGGTTAACCGATCTTGCTCCACATGTTGCACCGCCGTGTAAGTGTAAAAAAAGAACGAATTAATGCCTATGAAACACAAATCATGTGACACATTTTAATCAATTTATTTATGTTTATAGGTAACAACATTGTGAGGCCCTCGTCATAACTATCATATAATTGTTCATATTAAACATAGCAATATATATACAGGTTCGTAAAACACTATGAACTAATATTAATGTCATATGATCATATTATTTAACTTGATAAGCATCAAACATATATAAAAGCATATATACTGCAGCTGTGCTATTTGAGCAGTCAAATTGCATTGACCGTATATTCATATGTGATATACAGTCACTGACTTAAATCACTTTTCCATGTAGCCAGCAAGTCAGAGCTGGATTGGATGCTTTTTTAGTTCCGGGACACACTATCTGTACAGTTTTTATAATTGTAGTCAATGTCTTTATGTATCACTGTTTCTAGCCTATCTGAATGATCAATAATGTTCTGCTTGAGTTCCGACACCCTTTTTCTTGATTTTGCTTCGACTTTCTTCTAAATCTACAAGTGTTATCTCCTTTTGACTCTGTATGTTCTCTGTAACTTGGCTAGGTTGGAAAGCCTTCTCTCGAGATCAGAAATAGCGGTACAATCATTTACGCCTTTTTCAGCTTTTTCAATTGAAATGATAAACTTGCAATTCTGGTGTGATACCGGAAGCATGAAACGCAAACTACCTTGTCATCTTGACAGCGTGATAAAACTTCATATATTACAGTCTGAACATCGATTCGTATTGCTCAGAGATTGACACTGTCGCTTTTGAAGATAGTTAACTAAGCAAATTAAAAGGGGAAATTGGTAAACGAACACAGCTTGAATGTTGGCTTGTTCATTATTTTCTTTTCATCATAATGCTGTATCGAATAACCTTTTTAAAATGTATGTAGACTACAAGTATTTCAATCAAAAATAAAAATAAACATACCTCACTATAGTCATTTGCTTTTAGTTTTCAAATAATGATGAACAGATACGTTTTTTAAACTGTTGTGTGTACACTTCTTTGAATAATGTTGGATACCGATTTAATTTTCTTTTTTTTATATGATTGTTTGATTTAACTCACCTATCAAGTTTATTTAACTTTGAAAACAAAACTATGTCGTTTTTTTATCAACCGAGACACATAAAAATTACTTTCGTTTTCAGTGGGAAGTCCCATATGAATAAAGGGAAACTACTTAAATTTTCCAACTGTGATTTCACTGAATCGGCGCTAAAATTCAAATCTTATTTGTGTTTATGTTGATAAATAATGGAAATAAATATACTTTTATATACATGTATCTTCATTATCACTGAACTAGTATATATTTGTTTAGGGGCCAGCTGAAGGACGCCTCCGGGTGCGGGAATTTCTCGCTACATTGAAGAACTGTTGGTGACCTTCTGCTGTTGTTTTTTTCTATGGTCGGGTTGTTGTCTCTTTGACACATTCCCCATTTCCATTCTCAATTTTACTGTAGCTAACCAATGTGTGTGTCCCATGCATACCGATATTAATAGGTTGATCACTACAAATGTATTGTCACAAGTATAGTTATGCATGCATTTATCATGTTTATGGTTTTCTATACGAAAATACGTTTTTTTAATTTACAAAATATCTTGATACGATGAAATTGATCTAGGACTTAAAGTTTCCTAAAAAAAAAACACACAGAATATCTTGAGGTAAAACTAAATTGAACCAAAACTTTTTATTGTATTGTGGGTAGATATCAATATACAAATCCTCGATGAACAGAACCCAATGGGAACAGGGCGGAGATACATCAGTGTCATATTCAAAGGGGCGTATAGGGCGTACATCTACCAAAACACGCTGAAAGACAAGGGACCTAAATTAATTACAAAACAATCTATGTTAATCTTTGAAAGAAATTAGTAGCTTATGAAAAAACCCATTAAATACCTGGATTACTGTGTCAATCCTTTTTTTATCTGACTATCACATGAAGCTCTTGCAAGTAAAACGGCCGGTCAATTTCAATTCGCGCGAATTCAATCAAGTACTAATTAGAAAATGTTTATACAAATGATCAATATTGTGTTGATTTTTACCGGTAATATACTGCTACTGCAAAGTATGGACAGGTCTTGATTAACAACAATCAAATCGCCGGAGATGATATATCTGAAAATAATTATAATGACACAAAGTTGCTTGAACTTTTTTCAACTCATTGTTTTAGTTGGTTCTCATATTGTACTGATATACCACTGTCCCAAGTTATATGAGGGTCCCTCTTAAAATGTTAAACCCCTCTGTTTTCTATACGAATGTGCTTGTCCCAAGTCAATAGCCTGTTATTCAGTGGATGTTGTTTGTTGCTGTGTTACATATTTGTTTTTGATTCGTTTTGTTTTTGGTACATTAATTAGGCCGTAAGTTATTTCGTATGAATTGTTCTAGATTGTTCTTCCTTTGCTAATTGTTGAAGGCTGTACAGGACCAATATGTGTTCATGTCTGTGTCATTTCGTCTCTTGTGACGAGTTGTCTCATTGACAATCATACCACAATTTCTTTCTTTAAGTAGTTTTGAGACCACATCGAACGTTTCCTATTAAATTTCGTTCACTTAATATGTTATTCATATAGTCTTATTATCATATGTATGTATAATATACATAATATAGAGATACTCAAAAATACAGGCATTCTCGGACTGAAATCAACTCCGAATTTATATCAGTCCACACAAACCTGTGAATGACTTGAAAGTAGTGTAAATGCATTAAAATCAAGGAGAAAAACTTTCTTTTTCTAATTGGTATCTTATTCAAATGTTCTAATTATCTCAACTTGAAGCTTAAGCATCCAACCCATAATTTGTTTTAAGCTATATAGTACGAAATGTTTTGCAGACTCATTACAAGTAATACGTTCAAAATTGTATATACATGTATGCCAATGCACATTTCGATTGCAGTAGAGTAATCAGTTGCACTAGACCAAAAAAAAAAAATTACGAGGATTGATTTTTCTTCTTATGATTACAGTATCTTACCATAACTTATACACTCACAATGACCCCGACCCAAATGTCACTTTTTATATCTCTTGACTACTTTATTCATCTTTCATATAAAGCCAACAGCCTGTAATGCAATGTTTGTCGTTTGTGTATATCTTTCATGGTTTTTTTTATAAGTTTACTTAAATTAGCCTATTAGTTTTAGTTTTCATATCGGTCAATTTATGGCTGAGTATACTGTATTCTTTTTCTCATTGCTTAATGACATTTTGTATCATATTTATTACATCTCATGAAATTCTAGGTGACGATGTTGAACGCATCTATACTGTCGAAAAAACATACTTAAAGGATACAACAGATATAATAAAAAAAATAGCATTATAACTCGACCTGAGAAATTGACAATGAGGTTCGGTAAAAAATTATGAATACGAAGTACATGTATATATATATCTTGAGTTGATATTCCAGGGCTTGCATGAATTCTTGGATGAAGGGTTGCTACTCTCAAAAAGCTTTTGAACCAAGAGTTTCAAGGGGTGAAAATGAAATCAGCCCTTCATTAATTTTACGGACGCCATCATGATTTGTTTGTCACATTCACAGATAAAAGCGGATGTGTTCTAAATGTCGTAACTACAATTCCGTCCACTGTCTAACAAACCGAATTTGACTTATTACCTTGACTTATTATCGTGAATGTATTATTAATGTATTATAGAAACTGGTACATCTAAGAAAGTTTTAAGGGATGGCAGGAACTAGATATATAAATTTTAAATGCATTTTATGTTTCAGAAAATTATAAACTTTTCTAGATTTTGCTATCCATTTTTTTTTCGTTCCTGCAGAAGGTGCAATCACTAACTAAGTAGTGAAAACGATTGAGAAGCTCCCCTCATATAATCAATGTTGTGAGTAGTATTGATTCAAATGGACAATAGATGGACAATAGACACCTGTAAACAATAGGTGATTTAACAGGTTTAAACTGTGTAACTGAGTGGACCGTATCAAATGAAACTCGGGTGTTTGTTTATTTTGTTATCTTCTGCAGACTGAAAAAAAATTGACATCAAAATCCAGGTAATTTTTTTATTTTCTGAAACGTATACTTCATATAACTTTTATATATCTAGTTCCTGCCATGCCTTAAAACTTTCTTAGATGTACCAGTTTCTCTGTACTCATAGTAATTTTTGAGGTGTAAACACGGCCATATTTTTCAAATTCTTATGATGAACCTTAACCGATCCTGCTCCACATGTTGCATTGTCGTGTTTAAAAAAAAACATTTAACTGAGTCCAAAATGAAAGAGGAAAATTCCAATAATCCTTTTTTTTTATTGAAACCCTTATTTTGTTAACATTATCTGTCAATGTTTGTTATTCTGTCACTGGTGTAGGCCTTGATGGATGTTTACTGCAGAATAAATTTATTCTGAACTCTATTTGCTTGTATTTTATATTATTAATAAGAAACAAAGTACACAGAAACCATACATAAGATCTCAGAATAAATTTATTCTGTAGTTGGAAGCTATAGTAATCATAAATATTAAACTTCTATCCAATATCAATATCTCAAAATAAATTTATTCTGAATAGAATCAGACAAACAAAATCTGTGATGGCTTAACAACAAACACATAGCATTCTATTTGTTATGTTTATCCAAAAATAAATCTATTTTGTGCTCATTATTATCATAAACATATCACCATTTTAAAATAAATTTATTTTGTACAGTGCATTACAACAAATTTTACAGAATCATGATTCAATTCGTCTTAGCATGTTATTATCACAAAATAATCATTATCTATTCATTTCAGCTGATTTTTCCAAATTACAAAATAAATTTATTTTGAGCAGGTCATCACAACGAAGATACAAACTTCTCATAATAAATTTATTTTGTACTAGTCATTACCACAGATTTTTGCAAAAATCACAAAATAAATTTATTTTCAGCAGGTCATTACTACAAGAAAATTCCGACCTCAGAATAATTTATTTTTTGAGCAGGTCATCACAACGAAGATACAAACTTCTCGTAATAAATTTATTTTGTACCAGTCATTACCACAGATTTTTGCAAAAATCTCAAAATTAATTTATTTTTAGCAGGTCAATACTACAAGAAAATTCCGACCTCAAAATAAATTTATTTTGAGCAGGTCATCACAACGAAGATACAAACTTCTCATAATAAATTTATTTTGTACCAGTCATTACCACAGATTTTTGCAAAAATCTCAAAATAAATTTATTTTCAGCAGGTCATTACTACAAGAAAATTCTGACCTGAAAATAAATTTATTTTGTACAGTTCATTACAATGGAGAGAGAAAAGTGAAACACCTAAATATTTAAATTCCAAAATATATGATTATATCGTTTCGTGTTTGTACAATATACTTTTTACTATCTCAAAATATGTATTTATAACCAATCCAAACAAACGGATGAACATTTCCATAATAATTTTCACAACCACTTCACTCAATATAATTAATTCAGAAGAACGACCATATTCAAAATAAGCATCATATTCCTTACATTCTTCAAACAAACATACTAGAATAAAGTTACTGCACCATTGTGAAATGTTTGATGCAATTTATGTCGTTTTTCAAGACAATTACAGCCAAAAAACTGTGTTGTATAATTCTTAACACTGTATTTCTAGGTTCAAATCTTCAATGTATTTCACTTGCACTTTTACGAAAATATGTTCTTTTAAAAAAAGGTGGAATAAAGCACTCAATGCTATAATGTTACAAGTAGTTATAATACACATATGAAAATATGATAAAAACCACAGAATTTCAATCAATTCTGCCAATAAAAAAAAATATTTCTGTTTTTTAATATGGATAAACCCATAAACATAGGTGTGAAAAACAGTTCTGTGTTGCCTTTTTGTCTTCTTTCCTACAATAAAACAAAATTGATAATTCTTACACTCAATATAGATAATAAATTGTTCAAAGCAGATCATAAGGATCATCATATACAATATTTCTAACCATAATAATGTTAACTCATAAGAACTGTTAAAAATGTCCGAAAAATTCAAAATCAAGCATAGATCAACCGACATTTGAGAACCAACGGTGCAGCAATAACAGGCAGATGCTGTCAATAACTTATAAATTAAATGCAATTTGCAGATAAACACTACGAATTTTATTGAAGAGTCATTTGTAACTTATGGAAATTTTGAAGATGTCAAATTTACAATTCTGGAAGATTTAAACTATGATAAAGAGTAAGGACCCATTATGTTGACTGATTATATAGCCCTCTAAATACAATGTAAAAAAGATAATTTGTATGATCGCCAATGACACATTTATCCAAAAGTAACCAAATGACATAGAAATTAACAGCTGTAAGTCAGGACACGGTCTTTAACAATACGCAAGGCCAAACTGTAAAGTCAGTTATAAAAGGCCCCGAAATCACAATTGTGAATAATTCAAATAAGAAAACTAACAACCTTATAAATGTACAAATTAAATGAACGAAAAACATTCATGTTACACAGCAACAAAGAAAACATTGAATAACAGACTCTTAACTTGGGACAGGCACATACATACAGAATGTGGGATAACAAAATAATGTACGTATTAGTTGATTGACGTATTACACAAATATTATATTAAAAAAATACCTTTTATTTGCTTTTTTGGAGTCTTTTTCTGTGTTTTTCCTTTGTTTTTCTTCTTTGGTGATGGCATGAGTATCTGCAGGAAAAAATAGGCATATATATTCAACCTCATGAAAATCATTTAAGATATCCACCTTTAAAAATCATATCAAAGAACATGTTATGTGTGACATTTTAGGTTAAAATGGAAGTAATTACATGTACAACCAATTATATTAATAACAGTACTGCACTTGATATGATAACATGCTTGACATTAAGAGTAAGACTTGATCACAATAAATCGTATTTGTTGCTGCTCACTAACATCAATTCATTGGACTTATAAATTGAGGCAATACTCAAATGTTGTCGTTCCTTTCCTGTGTTTTTGGCATTGCAGAAAGTCATGTCTTCCTGAAGTATTTATCATCACATCAATAGATAAGTATTATGAGCAACTGCAGTCATTTTATATGCTATCATTAGTAATATTTGCTTGTGTATTTTGTTATCAGCTTTAACCTAAAGTACTTAATGAAGTGCTTTAACTGTACCACATATACTGGTTCCAGTTGGATGTCATTTGATATAATTTTGTTAATCTACCTAATGAGATTAGATATCAGATGGTTGAGATAATACAACACTAATTTTGAGTACCTTGATAAAATATATTTGTTTTATACTCAAGAGGCTTGGAAGCTCTGTAAAATTTTAGATTGAAGTTTATTGTGGAAGCTCCAAGGTGTCTTTCTATTTTTTTTTAACGTTATGTTGCTGTCCCATTCTATATTTGCCAACCGTTTCCTTTCAGTACTATACATATTTGAAAAAAAAAAAAATCTTCATCATTGTGAAGGTCACCAAATCCTGTAATATCCAATTTAAAACAAAACTCATAAAAAAAAAAATATACTGATACTGTATATAATGATGTGTGCATACAAATTTAGCAATTTAGCAATTTTTAATTTGTAAGATAAACCAATTCTCATCAAAACTGAACTTACCACAGGATCATCTATTTCTTTGTCTATCATTTCTTGAATTTGTTGAGGTAAGTTTACAACATGAGGCTGGGGGTTGTTTGTCCTCCTTGGCAATAGTGGTAATAGCCATCTTGCATTTCTTTTGCTGTAAAATAATGTCTTTTCTTTACTAGATGACGTTTCTTGTAAATGGCTTACATATCTTTTCCACCATCTATACTGTGTGTCTTGCACAATATCTGAGAACAAATACTTGCATTTTTCTATATTTTTAGATAAGGCATCAAAATTTATTTTGTGAAAAAATGGGCTAACAATTTTAGGAATTCCAGTTGGCATTTTCTTGAGCATTGGTTTTCTCATAGGGATCCAAGGTCTATGGTGGGCTCCTTTGTACTCTGATCGAATTTTTTTAGCTTCATCAATTGTTTGTTGTTAAGCCATCACAGATTTTGTGTGCCTGATTCTATCCAAAATAAATTTATTTTGAAATATTGATATTGGAGAGAAGTTTAATATTTATGATTACTATAGCTTCCAACTACAGAATAAATTTATTCTGAGATCGACTGTATGTTTTTTGTGTACTTTGTTTCTTATTAATAATATACTATACAAGCAAAATAGGGTTCAGAATAAATTTATTCTGCAGTAAACATTCACCAAGGCCTACACCAGTGACAGAATAACAAACATTGACAGATAATGTTAACAAAATAAGGGTTTCAATAAAAAAAAGGATTATTGGAATTTTCCTCTTTCATTTTGGACTCAGTTATTTATACCTTTTAAATACAAATCAAATGGCACATTTTAATCAGTTTATTTATGTCTATAGGTAACAACATTTTGAGGCCCTCGTCATTTGGACATACACATACTATCATAATTGTTCATATTAAACATAGCAATATATACAGGTTTGTAAAACACTAAAAAATAATAATAATTTCATATGATCATATTATTTAACTTGACAAGCATCAAACATATATACAAGCATATAATCTGATATCATGAACAAACTTCAACGATCATATGGGAATTCCGAGAAAGTGGCTGTTTCAATCGGCGGAGGAAACTTTAGCGAAAAATATCGGCCGTTTTAGCGCCAAAGTAGTGCCTGATTTTTAACCCATTTTAGCGAAAATTGAAATTGTCAATGCCCATTTTAGCAAAATATGTTTAACCCATAATAATGTAAAATATATAAATAAAACTTTTAAGACCCAAGACAGCACAATATAAAACATATGATGTCCATTTCAATACAGCACTAAATGTCTACAAGATTTATTCAAATGCTAAAAGTTCGTTCTTACTAGCCTGAAATTTATTTCCTAGAAAACATGCGTAATGGGCTCTGGATAAACCCCTTGTACAATACGGTTGAATTACATTCGGAAATGTTCTTTCTCTTTATCTTGTCTATATTTTGGTGCACAGTCGTCTATACTTCGTATTTTCATATATGTTATTGTTTGCAATTTGATAATACGCAAATTTCTGGGTGACATCTATATAACATTTGCTCATGATAATGGGCAACGAACGACTCTGAACTCATATTTTTTTGCTTTAAATTAATCTGAACTTCCGCCTAAAGCGTAGTGAGTAGTATTCCACTAGGTAAGTTTTCGCTAAAATGGGCTATCGAAAAAACAGGTGAACGGATTTATCCGGCTCTAAAATGGACTCTAATGTCGGCGCTCAAATGTCCGCTAGTAGTTCTAATTTTTTCGCTAAAATGTCCTGCGCCCGTTTTAATTGGGGGGCAACACATCTGTTCAGCATGAAATTTTCCTGGCATTTGCTTCGTCTGTCTCATCGAAACATAAATTTTTGAAGGAAGCATGTGACTTTCTATATAAAATGAGATCGGACCCGGAGAAACTATCTCGGAACTTCCGTATTGTCATAAGTGTACTACTACTACTAGTGTCTCGATAAATAAATAAATAAAATAAACAATAACAATGAAATATAAAGTATTTGTTTGTATTTATTACCGGAAGTTTGAATTGTTTTGTACATTCTGACATTCGGAAATATTCAATTTCTACATTCATAAATAATGAATTAATTTTTTCGCTAAGTTTATGACACGTCGACTATGTCTATTTGTGAGTTGAGAATAATTTCTAAATACACCCCAGAAATAGTCCGTAAATAAAAGTTGTTAACAGTTATCATGGTTTTGAACAAATTCACTTTTTAACGCAAGACACAAAATATCTTCCATTTGTTCCAGTACGAATGTGTTCTTATACATACCCAGTCAAGATCGATCTACAAAAAAAGTATAAAACAATTATTGCAAAAAATATATTAAAAAGTCTTAGAACTAGTTGCCAATAACTTCGAGTATACTCAGATCTGTACTTATTGTTAATGTTGTGAGAATGTACCAGTACCCAGTCACGTCCACTCTGTGTTTTTGTTAGATGTATGTCTATTTTTATCCATCTGACATCTTTGGACATTCTTAACTGATTTTGATATTTCTTTCTTTTTTTGTACTGTTACACCGCTGTTCCAGGCTAGGGATGGTTGGAATCCCGCTTGCATGTTTAACCCGGTTATATTCTGATTGTATGTGCCTTTCCCTAGTCAGAATCCTATAAAGTTGTCTCATTAGGCCCGGTTAGGGTGGGACCATTTGCGAATTGGCGATATCAAACACAGGATCGACGGTATGTCACTCTTACAAGAAATGGCGGGTCAGGAAGAGAATACTCTCCGGCAGATTGTTACAGAAACATATTACATGAAAGCAGAAACTCTAGAATATTGGAACCATTGGATGGTACTAATCGTAACTTAGAGACGTATCATAATTTTGCACACGCCACTATTGGTGGCACGATGAACGATATTGATGTTTCTCCAAATGACCCGGTGTTTTACTTGCATCACTGCTATGTAGACAAAGTGTGGCAAGATTTCAGAGACAATTCAAAAGCTGTTATATTTAAGTTTAATTGGAGTCAATTATAAGTAAAAATGAACTTTAGGTAAACAAAAGAAAGCTAAAAAAATTAAGAATAAAAAGTGCGTTATTGTATATATATAGTCAGAGTTTCTGTATTAATTCCAATAAAAGATAAAACATCGGGAAAAGGAACAATAGCTTAATTTGAATATATAATAGAGATACGTCTAAATGATACACTTTATAGATACGCCTAATAATTCAGTTCCAACTTTTATAAGATTTTCATTTATTATCTGGCAGACTGATGGGATGGATCACAACGGATATGCTTTCCTTGTCTCGTCCCTTTTTCTAGTATGGCATCACCGTAGGCTACTTTCCGCATGATTTTACTCACTTAATATTGTCGAGTAGCTATTGTCTGCTCATTCACGGCACCAGAATGAGTTCAGTGAGTTGAGATTCAATTGTCGTTGATTGACACAAATTACAATACTCTACACATTCATTCACAGAGATACATAACTATCTCTTACTTGTTAACCAACTTTGGACTACTGAAATGTACATGTGTTTAAGTCTTAAAAATGAATGTGTGTTATGTGACACTGGTTATATAGCAGTTTGACAAACACTGATTTTGATCATTGAGAAGCTTAATATTCCCTCAACAACACAACGTAATTAAAACGTTTAGCCGATTTTACAAAGTTGTCTCCCTGTAGTGTTAGGTACCCCCTTAAGGCATTCAAATGGATAAAACCAGAGGATTCCTAAAATCGGACAAAAAATATAAAACATGACACGCAAACATCCTTAACATAAAAATATACTATTTGTCGTATGTCTTGATGATAACTCGCGCTTAATTTAATTTAAATATCTATATTTCAGGTGATGTTTTCGAATTTGATTATCCAATTACTGCTGATATATTCCATCAGCCGAACCGAGCAATGGGTAATTTGAATGATTTCACAAATAGCATGGGATATCTTAAAATTTTTGATGAAAGAATAACCCGTTATGCGCCATCTCCTGGAGAAATCACGTGCACACGTAACTCTGACTGTCAAAGTCCTCAATTTTTGAGATGCTCATCTGGACGTTGTATGCCAATTTTGCGTAGTTCGTCATCAGCCTTTGGGGGAAGAAAAAAACGTGACGTAGAATACGAAGATGACGAGTATAAATCTGTTATGGACAGTTCATATCAGAACAGTTTTGTGATTGATGGAGAAGCTGATGTAAGTCAATGGGCCTTCATTCCAGTCACTTTGATGTATATCAGACCGATAGGACAACATTTCGCATATAACCCAGTACGAAATGGTAGTATAGATGACAACGACGATATTTATTCAAACGACAAATCCTAAAAATTATGGGATTATTTTAAACCAGGAGTAGACAAAAGACGGGTTTCCGATTCTCAATCTGGAGCAACCAAGTTTTTCGTACAATCCGATGGTATATCGTACAAGGGTAGATATATTGATTATGGTATCATCGATACACGGCAGATGGAATACGAAACAGTCGCTTATGTTGGTGTAAAAAAATCCTCGAGGTGGATCTGCAACATCTTATGTGAGTGTTTATGATCTTCACGGCCATGTCTGTCAGCCACGATGTATAGACAGATCGTCCAAAACATTTTTTTATAAAAAGTGTTCCGGCGTTATCAAAGTGACGATCGAAGAACCCCAGATGTATCGTGACGCCATTGCCGAAGCTGTCAGGTACAGATATACGTACAACTTTGACGGAAACAAGCCTAAAAGTAATTAAGGAGATATATTTCTTCAATTCGTTTGTTAGTACGGAGCAGAGTACTCATGGAAAGACTGTAGTAGTGTTTAAATTTATCTTCATGTAAATTGTAAAAGAGAAATATCAATAAAAGAAAGTAACAGTAGTTTCTTGCTTCTATGTATCTTTCTGGATGAACCTTCACAAGGAACGTTCTAACCTAAACATTTCAAAGTAAGTGATGTGTAATTACGTAAAAACGTAACTAGCTGTATAATGAACGAAACCTGAATAATAGCCAAATTAGTCATAGATTAACTATGACTTAGGTAACTGGAAACAATTTATCTGTGTTAGATAAATGAAAGTCAAACTGAAATGTTTTCTAAAAGTTGATGTGTTACCCCTGGTTTTAGTTTGAAACCAGGATTTTTTTTTCTCAATCGATTTATGACTTTTGACTAGTGTTTTACCGCTACCTTTATTTACGTCTTCTATTAAACTTCAAATATGTCAAACAAAAACACTCATGACAAGGTGAATATGATCAATGGTTGCAGATAGAACTCTCAGCAATGATACTATTACTATATAGCATAATGTAGTATATGTTATATATCGATATTTACATGTGTTTTATGACACAGACACCCTTTCATCTTTTAAGAAAGGAACGACATTAATTGAAGTACATTAATATTGTAATAAAATAGTGTTGAGTTTCATCAATATCTATCAAGTAGATATAAAAAGATGTGATAGTAGGGCCAATGATATAACTCTCCATGCAAGTCCCAAATAGTAAAAATTATACCATTATAGAAACGGCCGATTATAGAAATACGGAGCATTGGCTCACACCGAACAGCGAGATATAAAAGGACCCCAAAATGACTTGTGCAAAACCATCAAAGATAAAACGAAAGGTCTAATCGACTTGAAAAACAAGAAACGATAAACCCCTAATGGACTACATCAACAAACGACAACCACTGAGCATCAGATACTTGACATAGGACAGGTACAAACAAATGTAACGGTTTTAATCGTTTTAAACAAGTGCAAACCTTCACAATTACCCGAATATGTGGTTTAACATTGCTGTATAGTAAAAAAAAAAATCCCTAAAATATCAATTGAAATGGCTGTGCTAACTCAATCAAAACACATATAAACAAAAACAAGTAAACATATACTGAACGAAAAAATTTGATCTACGACACAATATAAATGCATTAGTAATTAAAAACAAAGGAGGGAGAGGTTAACAAATCAGAAAGATAATTATATCCTTGGAAAATGACGGAAAATGGCGTTAAATAAATAAAAGTATACAGGTTAATACACGAATTTTGTTGTAAGAAGTACATAAAATATGGTTATACTTTTATTTTATAAAATAAATGAATTTGTTTAAGTAAGAGAACAAACTTTTTTCGTGATAAAATATAAAACTTTTAAATCTAAGCACCCACCTCACTAGTGTTAAACCTATATTCTAAGTGGGAGTGCTCCGACACATAACGGATTTAAATACCTGTAAGAACAGAAAAAACATTAAGGTGGTACATATTGAAAATAATGAGACGAGATATAACAAAAAAAAAGTAAATATTGACCAAAAACATTATAACCTGTATAAACAGAAAAAAATAACACGAAAGTACGATCGGAGAGTTTGCAGTTTCTTAAAGCTACTTAAAAGCCGTTAAAATAAGTAGCTTAGTCGTTAATTGAATGACCAATTATCAATAAATACTTTTACTTTGTCATAATAGCTAGATAGTAAGTGGGTATAAGAAGTTACCAATTCATTATAACGAATTACTAAGTCGTTATTACTAGTTACATTGTCGTGATAACGATTTCAAATTAACGAAATGATGACAATGACCTGATTTTCACGCAGAAACACACGGGATACTTGCTGTGTTAAAGGATATGTACAAAATACATGCAAGATAAACGTTCTTAAGAATGGCCTTTTGACATAAAACAAATAAAATTAGTTAGGTGGCATCACCCAACCTTCAATTTAATACAAATTCCTATATACAATTTTTAAACTACATTCCATAAAAACATTCAAGTATTTTTTTAAAAGTCCCAAATAACTGACTCATAATTTTGTTCTTTCATGAACTGACTTTAAATGAATGACCGATATATGCGTTACAGTGGCCTTCTTTTGCTCTGTGTGCAAGTTTGAAAAATAACTTACAACAAGTATCAAAATATTTATTTAGATTCTTGAATTCGTCATATGTTAGTAAATAGGTGACATATTAACTATACTTCATAATTAAATATACGTAGTGACAGTGCAATAATATTCCTTCAATAACGCATAATTCGACACAAGGGACCAGCTTGACTTTATGTTATGGTATTAATGATACTTTCATTATTGAAGACCCTTCAGCGACTATCAAGATAAACAGGAATAAAAACGCTGACCATTGATAATTTGTATTTTTGTTATGCATTGACTATGTGTGCGATTAGGTCCCGTGCATGTTTACTCTGTGTTCGTTTTTTTCTATTAAAGTGTCTGTCTGGACATGACTTAATGCAAGTTAAGTTTAACTCTTCAATGTAAGAGGCCATATGACAATACACAAAAAAGAGAGCTAGTTTTGTATTCCTTAATGTTAAAGTTCAAGTCTTCATAAAGAAACGCCACATTTTTCTGTGTTCAGTAAACGTAGCATCACATCTTTTTAAAACAAATTTTCGCACAATGTCTGGACATCGGTGGACTTGCAACATTGCGAAACCAGACATTTACAAATGAAAATTTACACTCAAGAATATAGTCATAAAGTAGGACAATAAATGAACAAACGACAAATCCAGGTACAGATAAGACACACAAGTACAAACAAAAGACAATCGACACTGAAAACTAAAAGTAAATCAGAAACATGGACCATGCTTCTTGCAAGACATTCGCCGTGAAAACAATTTGATATGAAGACAAGCTTTTGTTTCAGCTTTTTTTTGGAAATTTCCAACATGAGACATTTGCCTCCTTGAACAATTTGCTTTTTTTTAAATTTTAAATGTCTTTTCCTTTTTTTTCGTGTTCAGTTTGGTATAATTACCACTGACCAGTTCAGTCTAGAAACAGCTTTTTCAACTGATTTTTATAGTTCGCTCTTATGTTGTACTGTTATACCACTGTCCCAGGTTAGGGGGAGGGTTGGGATCCCGCTAATATGTTTAACCCCGCCACATTATTTATGTATGTGCCTGTCCCAAGTCAGGAGCCTGTAACTCAGTGGTTGTCGTTTGTTTATGTGTTACATATTTGTTTTTCGTTCATTTTTTTACATAAATAAGGCCGTTAGTTTTCTCGTTTGAATTGTTTCGGGGCCTTTTATAGCTGACTATACGGTATGGGAATTTCTCATTGTTGAAGGCCATACGGTGACCTATAGTTGTTAATGTTTGTGTCATTTTGGTCTTTTGTGGATAGTTGTCTCATTGGCAATCATACCACATCTTCTTTTTTATATTAACCAATCTAATAAAATTAACAGTACCAATTTTCTTGCACCAGATGCGCATTTCGACAATACATGTATCTTCAGTGATGCTCGTGGCCAAAATATTTGAAATCCAAAGCTTATATAAAAGATGAAGAGCTATACTCCAAAAGGTCGAAAAAGTATAGCCAAAAATCCGTGAAAGGAATCAGAGCTTTGCATAAGGGAGATACATTCCTTAATTTATAATAATTTCTAATATTTTGTAACAGCAAATTTTAATAACACAAAAATTCCGTATTTTCATGCCAGTACCGAAGTACTGGCTACTGGGCTGGTGATACCCTCGGGGACTAATAGTCCACCAGAAGAGGCATCGCCCCAGTGGTAGTAATAAAATAAATGGTTCCAATTTTCTTGAATCAGATGCGCATTTCGACAATACATGTTTCTTCCGTGATGCTCGTGGCCAAAATATTTGAAATCCAAAGCTTATTTTAAAGATGAAGAGCTATAATCCTAAAAGTCCAAAAAGTATAGCCAAATCCGTGAAAGGAATCAAAGCTTTGCATGAGGGAGATACATTCCTTAATTTATAATAATTTTCAATATTTTGTAACAGCAAATTTTAATAACACCAAAAATCCGTATTTTCATGCCAGTACCGAAGTACTGGCTACTGGGCTGGTGATACCCTCGGGGACTTATAGTCCACCAGCAGAGGCATCGACCCAGTGGAAGTAATAAAATTAACGGTACCAATTTTCTTGCACCAGATGCGCATTTCGACAATACATGTCTCTTCAGTGATGCTCGTGGCCAAAATATTTGAAATCCAAAGCTTATTTAAAAGATGAAGAGCTATAATCCAAAAGGTCCAAAAAGTATAGCCAAATCCGTGAAAGGAATCAGAGCTTTGCATGAGGGAGATACATTCCTTAATTTTAATAATTTCTTATATTTTGTAACAGCAAATTTTAATAACACAAAAAATCCGTATTTTCATTCCAGTACCGAATTACTGGCTACTGGGCTGGTGATACCCTCGGGGACTAATAATCCACCACCAGAGGCATCGGCCTAGTGGTAGTAATAAAATTAACGGTACCAATTTTTTTGCACCAGATGGGTATTTCGACAATACATGTCTCTTCAGTGATGCTCGTGGCCAAAATATTTGAATTCCAAAGCCTATATAAAAGATGAAGTGCTATAATCCAAAAGGTCCAAAAAGTATAGCCAAATGCTGACATGCCAAATAACATGCCATAATTTCCTTATTTTTATTTATTTCATAATATAAATGTTCACACAATTTAGTATTCCGTGTCTATAGATAGTCTTGTCGGGGAACCAAGATTTATTTTGCCTGTTGGTTGCCTAGCTATCGTAAACAAATCGATATTGTTATCTCAGCGTGTAATTTTTATTTCAACTTTTACGTTTGCATTAGGACGACGTTAAAAGCGAAAACGTTCATATTTTTAGAGTGACATTCGTTACTTCAAACAGAAATCGCTTTTATCTTTTAAAAAGTTTTGGAAGTTAAAGACCGGTTTCTAAAAGAAAAACTTTCATACAATCGAATGAACTAAGTATAAGTTTCGGGAAGATCGCGAAATATAACATACTGTTCGTAATTCTGAAAAAATCGAAATTTTACGGCAGTTAATGGTTGAATTAAAGCTTTATACCTTCCTAAAAATCTATATGAACTAAAAGACTTTCATTTTAGTCATCTCTGGTGTATTTCTGGTGGCTAGGTTTAAAGCGATAACAGACGAAATATGCTTAGTGCTGCTTAAAAACGGCCGTCTTTCCCAAACGTTGCGATCAACACGTTTTCGTAATCGTAAATAAAGGTGAAAAAAAATTTATTTCGTGCACATATATTAGAGTTTGAAACAAAATACAATCTTTGCTTCAGAGATAACTACTTTTATCTAACTTTTCTGCCTCCAAAACATTGATTCGGCAGTTTTTAGAAAGTTTATTTTTTCATATTTTGTACAGTGGCAGATATAACGTCTTTGACGTCGCAATCCCACAGAGTCCCTATATAATATAGTCATTTTTATAAAATATTATTTGATTATTTTCAGTATTATTCAATTTGTCAGTATAAATTTCTTCTTGAATAAAGGCAACATTTGATCATTGTTGATAACCCGATTAAATTTAAAAGTTGAGGCAACAGTTATAGATAATCCATCTAAGTATATCAAAGTTTATCTATATGTTCATCTAAGGGTAATGACCAATTCTTACAGTCATTTTAGTGTTCATTTGCCAGTGTTCTTTGTGTTTTATAGATATTGATAGATTCATAATAATCGTTAACGACTAACAGTTCTTTTGTTTCATTGTTGTAAGATAAACCGAACGGTCCATTGATACCATCGTCTGCTGCCAAGACAATGTCATGTTTCTGTCCATCATTATATATTCTATGTATGTTGTTTGATAAAGCTCCTGATACATAAACATCCCCACGGTCATTTACAGCTACACCTTTGGCACCTTTCGGGTCAGGAAAGTTGTATATCTCATCTTCTTTTCCGTCCGATGTGACTATGAATACTTTATCAGTACTATTGGCAGTACAATAAACATCACCATCTTGATTGGCACATATTTTCCTTGGATTAAATGTTGTTTGTATAACTTTAAGAACTTTACCATTGATATCAACTATTGTTAGAGTGTAAGGTTGATTTTGTACCCAGATCTTATCCTTTACACAGGTGATTCCATAACATTTTCCTTCAACTTTAATTCTCCTACCAGGCTTCAATGATGTCAGGTCGATGATCTGGATACCTTTACCACCAAGAGATACTACAGCATGATTTTTGTCATATAAGCATATACCGAATTGTTCATAATCCAAATTAATCTCGCTGGAGTTCGATCCATCAAGTTTACAAACAATAAGTTGTTTGCCCTTTAATTTACAGAGTAGTAACCTATCATTAGGAATAAAGCATCCTCTGTAGATAGTTACTCCATTTCCTAATTTCTTGGTCGGGAATGAATGTTTCAGTGATAACTTTCTTTCGTCTCTAACGAGAAATTGACCTTGTTGATCAATATCTAGTAAAGACATTTGGACTTGGACATTTTCTACCGTTATTGTACCTAAGTCTGGGACTAGTTTACTAATGTTCGACTCGAATTCTGGCGGATGATATTTTAGAATCGGAACAGTAGCTGCTTGGATATCTCTGATTTCCAATTCTTTCTGGTAAGTTTTTGCATCTAAAAATTTTACCAACTGGAATAAATGGATTTCTGATGAATGTTGCTTGAGTGAATGTAGATCACTTTTCCATGTAGACAGGGAGTCTGAGTTGGACTGGAAGCTATTTCTGTTTCGGGACACCATCTCAGTACAGGTTTTATACCTAGAATCAATGTCTTTATGAATATCTGCTTCTAACCTATCTAAATGATCAATAATGTTTTGCTTGATTTCCGACACCCTTTTCTTGATTTTGTTTCGATTTTTTTCTAAATCAACAAGTGTTGTCTCTTTTTGACTCAGTATGTTCTCTGTAACTTGATATAGATTGGAAAGCCTTCTCTCTAGATCAAAAATAGCAGTGCCATCTTTCACGCCTCTAGCTGCTCTTTCAATTGAAATGATAGACTTGCAATGTTGATGTGATATCGGAACACATGAATCGCAGATTACTTGGTCATGTTGACAGCAGTACAGTATTATCTTTTGACCAGGATGATTCTTGCAGTTCTTGGACAATTTGAGGAGTGAAGAACTGAGTTGTTGTATTTCTTTCATTTGTACTACCTTGTGAGGTGGGGACATCTTTCGTGAACTCTGGAACACGCCTTACATACAAGTTCACTGCAATCACTGCACCAAGATACAGCTGTAATGTCTTCATCACTGCGCTGACAACCAGCACATAATTTACTGTCCGCCATTCTGTAAGAATAGAAAAATATAGCGTCTGTAGTTAAGATACTCACTAAAGTATGAAAATTGTGGCGGCCTTTTTTGACCTCAAATGACCTGTAAAGATTTCTGGTTAAATGTAGACATGAATAGTGGTACATCTAATGGAATTTGGGACTTTAAAAAAAATACTTGAATGTTTTTTTTTTATATGTAAGTGTTCAGCCTGAACTGTCTAAACTCCTCATGCGATAATGACCGAAAAGCTGCAAGAAAAAATGTGTAATCTAAATGTTTTGTCTTCAAGAAAACAAAATTCATTGATAACCATGTCGAAATTAAATAGAAAACAATTAGAGAGTACCTAAAAACTTATTAATTACGTAAGACGAGTAGTAGTTTGTGACAATACTATTTATTTCACAAGGTAAATAAATAAAATAAAAATTTCAGAAAAATACATTTTGAGGAGGGGTAATAAAACATATTATATATTACAGTCGGATTAAAAGACGAGTTAGAATTTATTTAAAACTTTTGGAAAATGTTAATGAGAACGATATAGAAATATGCAAACTACTGTCATTCTTATATCGTGGGAAAACATAAAATAGTACAATTTATCAACAAAAATAAGAATTAAAAAGGAGGAGGGGTCCATTCACCACACGCCTTTGTTAAAGAGAAATATCAAGATTATTTTTGAAAACATCGATTTGTATTTTTCAGAGATTGACACTGTCGCTTTTTAAGTGAGGTAACTAAGTCAATAAAAAGGGGCAATTACTATATGAGCACAGCTTTAGTGTTACCGTGTTTATTATTTTTTTCATTTTCTTTTCTTTATAATGATGCCATGAGTAAGGTCTATTAATGTCCGTATGCTACATGTACACGTTTCTCAATTAAATATAAATATACCACAATACACCTTTGTAAGTAGGATTTAAATGATAATAGCATACATTTTTTATTATCTTGGTTACCGACGTAAACATACAATTTGTATTATCATCTTTATCATTAGAAGTTTGATCTTTCTTTTTTTATTATGTTTGTTTGATTTAACTTACCTATCCAGTGTCTTTTAAAGCAAAACTGTTTTTGTTTTTTTTACTTTTTATTTTTGATCAGCACAGTAAAATTACTTTCGTTTTCAGTGGGAATTTCCATTTGATTAAAGGGAAATAACTTAAACGTACTAACTATGATTTAACTGAATCAGCGCTAAAATTTAAATCGCATTCGTGTTTATCATCAGGGGCGGATTTAGGCAAGGGCGTGGCGGGCGTGCGCCCCCCCCCCCCCCCCTAAAATTTGCAAAGCATGGGTTGACTTCAACATATTTAAGTATCAGAAGAGACCATTCCATCTTTTTTTACATTCAAAGTATATAAAACAGTCAGTTTAACAGATTCAACATGATTACTAATCAACTGACCTACGCTTTTTTAAAGTTCTATAAACTATTTCGAAGGAAGGTGTCACACGCGTAGCTGCATTTGATGACAAATATACTAGGTTTTAGCAGTTAAAGTAAATACAAATGTTACATTGTATTTCCTAGTTTTATAATCAATTTCTTTGATAATCGTAGTTCCAAAACATCCCTTGCTCACTTTCACAATTTCATCATGACGGCACGATCAAGAAAACAGTCGGCAGGTGAGATTCTTTCATAATATCCGTAATGAAAGATAGAAATACTGTTTCAAGCGAAAGATTAGTTTATGAATTTGTATCTCTGTGTCTATATTTGTTTCTCCCTTGCAAACCAAAAATAGCCGAATTCTGTACCGTATTACATGCCTGGCATCCCAAGAAAATAAAGATATCTACGTAAATGCATCTCATTATGATTTTAGTTGTTTTGTGGCAAACACAGTAAAGTCTGGCACAACCTCCGAAAATTAAAAGAGTAAAAAAAACAGATATTATGAAAGGACAATTAAAAATATAAAAGAGGGACGAAAGATACCAAAGGGACAGTCAAACTCATAAATCCAAAGAAACTGACAACGCCATGGCTAAAAATGAAAAAGAAAAACAGAAAAACAATAGTACACGTGACACAACATAGAAAACTAAAGAATAAACAACACGAACCCCAAAATCGCTGGTAAAAGTAGAAATTTTCGTTTGCAAAATGTATTGGTCAGGTGAGCAATCGTGAACTGTCTCGTCTCACTTTGCGTCCGTCTATCTGTAGATTGTTGTCAGGTGTGGACTAAGGCGGTTTCAGCTTGACACTTTAGTTTCTTGCTCATTTTACTGCAAAATAGTTCGAAATATCTACATTTCATCCCTTTGGAAGATTATTTCAATAATTTTACCTAAAAAAACCTCCAAAATTTTTTATGAAAAATGAAACTTTGCGCCCCCCTAACTGAAAATCCTGGATCCGCCCCTGATCATGTTTATGTTGATACGTTTGTGTGTTCCAACATGAGTGTGTCATTACAAATGTATTGTCACTAATTCAGTTATTACGTAAAATAGCCCGTTAGTTTTCTAGTTTGAATTGTTTTTACATTGTTATTTCGGGGCCTTGTATAGCTGACTATGCGGTATGAGTTTTTGTTGCATTGTTGAAGGCCTTACAGTGACCTCTAACTGGTTTTGTCTATGTCATTCTGCTCTCTTGTGAACGGTAGCCTCGTCTGCAATCATACCACATCTTCTTTTTTATATTAATATTGATTGTACTGTGTTTTATTTTAACTTTTCCTTTACAAAAAATATACATGGTGAGTGTTCAGCCGTTAACGGTCTAAATTCCTTATGCGATAGTGACCGAAAAGCTGCAGAATAAAATGTGTAATCTAAATGTTTTGACTTCAAGAAAACAAAAGGCATTGATAACCATGTCGAAATTAAATGGAAAACAATCAGAGAGTACCGAAAATCTGATCAATTACTTAAGACGAATAGTAGTTTGTGACAATACTAATTTATTTCACAAGGTAATTAAATAAATAAAATAAAATATACAGAAAAATATACAGAAAAATACATCTTGAGGAGGGGGAATAACACATCATGTATTACAGTCGGAGTAAAAGACAAGTAAGAATTTATTTAAAACTTTTGGAAAATTTTATTGAGAACGATATAGAAGTTGGCATACTACTGTCATTCTTATATCGTGTGAAACATAAAACAGTGCAATTTATCAACAAAATAATAATTAAAAAGGGAGAGGGGTTCCATTCACCGCACGCTTTTATTGAAGAGAAATATCAAGATTATTATTGAAAACATCGATTTGTATTTGTCAGAGATTGACACTGTCGCTTTTTAAGTAAGGTAACTAAGCAAATAAAAAGGGAAAATTACTATATGAACACAGATTTAGTGATACCGTGTTCATTTTTTTTTCTCATTTTCTTTTCTTTGTAATGATACAATGAATAAGGTTTATTTAAGTCCGTATGCTGCATGTACACGTTTCTCAATTAAATATAAATATACCACAATAAGCCTTTGTAAGTAAGATTTAAATAATCATAACCTACATTTTTTATTATCTTGGTTACCGACGTTAACAACAATTTGTATTGTCATCTTTATCATTAGAAGTTTGACTTTTCTATTTTGACTATGATTGTTTGATATAACTTACCTATCCAGTGTCTTTTAAATGAAAACTGTGGTTTTTTTTTGTTTTTTTTAACAGCACAGTAACATTACTTTCGTTTTCAGTGGGAATTTCCATTTGATTAAAGGGAAACAACTTAAATGTACTAACGGTGATTTAACTGAATCGGCGCTAAAATTTAAATCGCATTCGTGTTTAACATGTTTATGTTGATACGAAGAGAAATATACCCTGTAGCTTATCAATATGTGTGTAACACCATGAGTGTGTCATTACAAATGCATTGTCAATTATAAAGTTTTACCTAAATAAGCCCGTTAGTCTGTTTTACATTGTTATTTCGGGTCCTTAAATAGCTGATTTTGCGGCATGAGCTTTTTTCATTGTTACAGGCCGTACGGTGACCTATAATTGGTAAAGTCTGTGTCATTTTGGTCGTTTGTGGAGATTAGTCTCATCGGTAATCATACCACATCTTTTTTATATTAATATTGATTGTACTGACTTTTATTTTAAACTTTTTCTTTACACAAAAATATACACATATTGAGATACAAGTAAGCTGACACAGGGCTTTGTACAGTGATGTATATATTTCTATACAAATCATTGATAAACAATGACTCTTGGAACCAGGGGGAAGGGGCGTGATCGTACATCTACCGAAACACGTGAACAGAAAATGGATTTAAATACATAAACAAGTCAATCTATGTTTATCTTTTAAAAAAAAAAGAAGCTAATAAAAAGCATTTTTTGAATTTGTATTACTGTGTTAGGAAACCAAATTTATTAAGAATATTAACTTAAAATCTTACAATAGTGGTAAATCGCAGCTACTGCAAAATATTGACAGTTCTTAATAAGGCTTAACCTACTTGTCTAAAATAAACTGAATTGACTGCTGTTTATACATGTGATGATAGAATGAGAGATACACATGAATTAAATACAAGTAGTCCTCCAACTCGATTGACAGTTTTCTGAGGGTAATAATCTGTCTTATCACTCTCTCAACTATTTTTGTTTTAATTTATCAGTAATTCTTCCTGTCGATATTCCAGACTTGTATTCCATATCATGATATTCTTGATAGAGGGTTGCTGCTCCCATTGAAGCTTTAAAACTAAGGGTTCCAAATTAAAACAATCATTCCTCCGTAGATTTTAATGACGCCATCAGGAGTTTGTAAACCGTTATGGGATAGTTTCATAGATGAATGCATATATGTGTTTTAAATGTGGAAACTATATGTAGCAGTCTTGTATTACAACTCCAGTTTCCGATGCATGCAAAACTTGGAGGGAATCAAAATAATGCATTTTTTCTGGGTTTTTTTCTGAACTCATTTTTTTCTGTTTGATTAACGGTTAATCCTGCATGCATTGAAACATGATAAAAGACTTTAAAAAAAAATCTAGCATCTTTTTGAGATATCAATAAAGGAAAGTGGAAGGATATCATATTAAAAAGAAGATGTGGTATGATTGCCAATGAGTCAACTATCCACAAAAGACCAAAATGACACAAACATTAACAACTATAGGTCACCATACGGCCTTCATCAATGAGCAAAGCCCAAATCGCATAGTCAGCTTTAAAAGGCCCCGATAAGAAAATGTATAACAATTCAAACGAAAGACTAACGGCTTTATTCATGTTAAAAAAGTGAACGAAAAACAAATATGTAACACATAAACAAACGACAATCACTGAATTACAGGCTCCTGACTTGGGACAGGCACATACATAAATAATGGGGCGGGGTTTAACATGTGAGCGGGATCCAAACCCTCCCCTAACCTGGGACAGTGGTAGAACCGTACAACATAAGAACGAACTATGTTTACTGGAAGTGGTGCGGCCTAGTAAAAATAGCAAAAAGAAAGTAGAAAAAAATGTTTTGACTTCAGGATTACGTAAATTTTTATTCTTCTTGGCATGACCCCCTTTTTTCGATTAAATCACAATTTCACATTAGTACATACATGATATGAACATGACATTATTTTTTTGTCTATGTACCATGTTTTATTTTTTTATTCTTAAAGATCAGCTGCTTTGCATGTAAGCCTATGGAGCAGGCACTTACAAGACTGCAACCTTCAATCCCTTCTCTGCTTCCCGGTTTGTACTGACATGAACAACACAATATGTAAATCAAACGGAACAAAATCTGCTGAAATGATATGTTTCATTCATTCTTATAGCTATCACATTGCGCTATCAAGTAATAATAAGATCATCTTTTAAATTGAAATACTGATATAATGTGTCTCAAATTGATGACCGAGACATGACCATAATCATCGCACAAATAGTCAGATATTCAAATGCCATTGAAACATGTATAACTAACGAAAAGGATAATAAATATTTGATTAATTTGAATTATATGTGAATTCAGTTTTTTTTAATAAAGTTATTTTTTTATTTGTCGTTGACTGCATGTTGTTGAATGATCGAAACTGGAAATTTCAGACACAGTTTACATTAATACTATACAATTACTGTCTTTTGATGAGGTAAATGTGTGGTTTTATTGACTTTTGAAAAACTGATATTCACTAAGGCCAACGGCCGAAGTGAATATCAGTTTTTCAAAAGTCAATTAAACCACATATTTACCGAAACAAAAGACAGTAAATGTTTTATTCCATATTCCGAGAAAAATGAATGTAATGGAAAATATTTACCAAAACCAATTGTACATCAAACGTTTTTTACCAAAATTATACACGTAAAAGCACGCGACGTTTTGCGCGGTGAATATCCTTTTCCGCAGGTGAATATGCTTATTTATTCAAAATCCCATTCATATAGAAAAATCTACAAATATTTGATCAATATGGAATAAAAGTAGTTATTATTACTATTTGTTTTTGAATATCCAAACATTTGTTCTGTATTAATACTTTTAAATCACTTTTAGAAATCAAATAGGCTTCAGGTAATTCCTCATTCGAAAAGTATTCGTTTAGTGGTATCTTCATTTACATATAATAGAGTTTTTACATTTGTTTATGGACTGTTACGTCCGTGTGTATCACTAGCATCACTTCCAGTGAAGGGTTCGATAAGGATTTTAGTTAAAGCATACCTATTATCTTAGGACACGTAAGCTCAATGATCGAGGATGGCGTGAGTTAATGGTGTACGAAATAATAAAACTAGAAAATTACTGAAATGAGGTGATTTTTTATTTTATACATTAATTTACAATATTGTGATAAAATTTCGTTTTTTAAAATAAATTAAAAAAATTGAAGTCCCACGCTTTCTTTGAAATTAAATTAAATTATGCCATTATGGTGTAATGTGTAAGGTGTTCAATGCAAAAATAGAGGTGTATGGTGTAATGACACAGGTTGTATAGTGTAATGATGTATGGTGAATGGTATAATGGTGTTTGGCGTTATGGGGAAGTTTACACCATTTTTATATATCTATATGTTTAATCCGTACTTTCCGGAACCATTGTATTGTATTAACCATGATTGTTGTGATGATTACATGTATCAGCCTCTTTTGGCATTTGAATGAAAAGTAAAGGATAATTATATGAAAGCTCTTTGTTTTATTTACAATATATATATGCTTGTCTTTAGTCCCCCAAACCTAAGTCAATTATATCACACATGTAATACTACTTAATGTATTGTGATCAGCAGAGAATAGAAACTGTTTATGAATGGGATAAATTTGAATAACTTTAAAACGTCAACTTTTAAATCTAAATTCGCCTTAAGATATAAAACGATTTATTTTCATAAACGTTTATATGTATGCCGAATCGAGATCTGAATATATAAAGTATGAAAGGGAATAATTACCCTATTAAATATCTTTCCGAAAGTCATCGCTGTTATTTTCGTTTAAGATATCGGATTATTATTCTAACGTTAGTATATAAAAGTCACAGCTTTAATGTATAGGTTTTAATCATTTCGCTCTTGGAGGTGAAACGCTTTACAATATGTATTTATTTTAACAGGCGTAGCGGCCGGCACACACATTGTCACCAAAAACAATACGAAATGATTTACATTTGTTTATGTCTGTCATTTGGGTAATTGTGAAGAGTGGTTTCATTGACAAACGAACTCCATCTTGAATTGTGTATTTTTAGATAGAGTTAGCAATTTATAAGGTCCTGTTTGGTGATATAGCTCCTCCGTCAATACAGACAGGATTTATTAAATACATTTTGTTTTTCAATTCTTTGTTTATCAATTTAGAAAGAACGTAGGTACAACACTCCACTAAGCAAAGGGGATGATATTGGGAACTTTGAATTCAGAAATTATTACATGCAATTGTAATTGCGATTATGTCTGTCATTTTAGACTTGTATGTGATTTTAATTTTCACATAATGTTTCATTTATATAAAATATTTCCAAATGCGAGTTTGAATTATTGCGTTTACAACTCTGTTGTATTTTTGACAATAATAAAAACCTCACTTAAATTTCTGAATTATCATTATTTTTATTGGAAGATCTGGTATGCAAATCAACAAGAAAGCATAATCGGACAAAATAAAGTCGATGTTCAATTCTTGTAAACCAATTTAAAAACTGAGACAAACCAAAATGCTGATGACTATGATGCTTGGTTTGCTCTGATATTTGTATAATACACAAGCTCTTAAAACAATTCAATTGTAGCTATTCATAACCACAGTTCAATACAGCATATAACTATATGCCATAAAATGCCAATCAAAAGATATATTTCATTGTTCGATGGTTGTATAGCATTGTTGCTGCTACACGTATATGTCCAATTACGAAAATTATCCAGCAGTGTGCAGATTTTTCGTATGGTTTAATCCACCATTTTCTACATTAGAAAATACCTGTACCAAGTCAGGAATATAACAGTTGTTATCCATTCGTTTGATGTGTTTGAACTTTTGATTTTGCCTTTTGATTTTTGATTTTCCTTTTTGAATTTTCCTCGGAGTTCAGTATTTTTGTGTTTTTACTTTTTGAATTGAAATAATTTGGTTTAAATAATGTCGTCTGCGCAAAACTTTCTATTTTCAAAATTATAAAGAAAGGCCAACAAAAACAAAAGATCAGGGCCAAACAAATGAATTTAACATCAACTATAGTTTTTTTTTTTTTTTTTATTTCGAAGCGAATAAATTATAATTAGTGCCATCTCTTATTTCAATTTGTAAAAAATAAAATAAAGAAAATGGGGTAAGATTGCTTATGACACATCTCCTCACAAGACACCAATAAACGATGGCCATGCTGCAGTCAGCTATAGAAAGGCCTTATTGAACATGATATTAATGTGGTACCCAACACTTTAACTAAAATTAATTTGGCTCGTTTAATTTTCTTGAAATTTTGGCAAAGTATTAACTTTGACCCTTTAACAAAAATATAAAAATTTGAAAAAATTTAAACCAACAGTTTTATCAGAAAAATTACACTCGTTATATAGCAGTTTGACAAACACTTATTTTGATCATTGAGAAGCTTAATATTCCCTTAACATCACAACATAATTAAAACGTTTAGCTGATTTTACAGAGTTGTCTTCCTGTAGTGTTAGGTACCACCTTAAGGGGTGTTGACCGTTAACAAGTTGTTTGTCTCAACCGGTTGTTGGTTGACAATGTATGATTAAATGTAGTAATTCGAAAAAAAATAAGATGTACGAGATATTGATAAAAAAAAATGTATCGAACCAAATATTTCAATGGTGTTGTCGATGTTAATAAGGAAGGAGGAAACAAGAAATGTGCATGTGCCAACGATGTAGTCTTGTCAATAGGTGTTCAATAATATTTTTTTCAGGGAGATTAAGTAAATTGTTAATTAGTAAAAAAGTTTAAAGGTTTTGTCACAAATATGTCTAAAGTCAAGACTGATTAAGACATTTAAAAGTACAGTCCAATTGAGAACAATAACACCGAAATGATGTAACAGTAAATAGGAGGCGAAACCAATACTAAAGTGACATTCAGGCTCACAAGTCGAAAACTAACTTACAACGCAATGGCAAAAAAAACCCCGAAAAACGACAAAACTCATTCAATAGTGCACAAATACACAGCATTGAAACCTAAAGACTAAGCATCATGAACCCACCAAAAACCAGAATGATTTCAAGTATTGCAAAGTGGTTAATCGATCCTGCTCCACATAATGCACTGTGGTGTAAGTTTGAAAATTTAAAGAACGCATTTATGCCTTTCAAATACAAATCATATGACAAATTTGAATCAATTTATTTATGTCTATAGGTAACAACATTTTGAGGCCCTCGTCACTTGGGGATACACATACTATCATAATTGTTCATATTAAACGTAGCAATATATATACAGGTTTGTAAAACACTATAAAATAATAATAATTTCATATGATCATATTATTTAACTTGATAAGCATCAAACATTTATAAAAGCATACAATCTGATATCATGAGCAAACGTCAACGAGCATATGGAAATTCCGAGAAAGTGGCTGTTTCAATCGGCGGAGGACATTTTAACGAAAAATATCGGACGCTTTAGCGCCAAAGTAGTGCCTGATTTTTAACCCATTTTAGCGAAAATTGAAATTGTCAATGCCCATTTTAGCAATATATTTTTAACCCATTATAATATACACAAATGCATAATATAGAAAAAAAAAACCTTTCAATACCCAAAACAGCACAATATAAAACATATGATGTCCATTACAATACAGCACTAAATGTCTACAAGATTTAATCAAATGTTAAAAGTTCGTTCTAGCCTGGAATTTATTTCCTAGAGAACGTATGTAATGGGTTCTGGATAAACCCAATGTACAATACTGTTGAATTACGTTAGGAACTGTTCTTTCATTTTATCTTGTCTATATTTTGGTGCACATTCGTCTATGCTTCGTATTTTTATATATGGTGTTGTTTGCAATTTGATGGTAGATTCAAGAAAAACGCTAATGTCTGGGTGACAACTATATAACATTGCTCATTACAATGGGCAACGAACGGCTCTGAACTCTTATTTGTTCGTTTGAATTACTATGAACTTCCGCCCAAAGCTTAGTGAGTATTATTCAACCACGTTTTCGCTAAAAATGGGCTATCAAAAATACAGTTGAAGGGATTTATCCGGCGTAAAAATGGGCTCTAATGTCGGCGCTCAAATGTCCGCTAATAGTTCAAAATGTTTCGCTCAAATGTCCTGCGCCCGTTGCAATTGGTGGCTACACGTTTGTCTCATCGGAAGATAAATGTTTGAAATACATTGTAAGCATGTGACTTTTGTATATAAAACGAGATCGGACCCAGAGAAACTATCTCGGAACTTCCGTATTATCGTAAGTGTAGTGTCTCGGTAAATAAATAAATAAATGCGCAAAAACAATGAAATATAAATGAATTGTTCATTTATACTACCGGAAGTTTGAATTGTTTTGTGCATCCTGACTTTCGGAAATATTTAAGCTCTACATTCGTAAATCATACATTGATTCTTGCGCTTAGTTTATGACACGTCGACAATGTCTATTTGTGAGTTGAGAATTATTTCTAAATACACCCCAGAAATAGTCCGTAAGTTTATTAGAACTTCAACAATTTTTGTAAAAAGTTGTTCACAGTTATCATGATTTTGAGCAAATTGACTTTTTAACGCAAGACACAAAATATCTTCCATTTGTTCCAGTAGGAATGTGTTCTTATAAATATCCAGTCCAGGTCGATCTACAAAATAAAGTATATAAAACAATTATTAAAACAATTATTAGTATATATTAATAAGTCTTAGACACATTATTTTTTTTATAAGTTGTAATTGGCTTGGAACTAGCTGTCAATTACTTCGAGTACTCTCAGACATGTACATGTACTTGGTGTTAGTGTTGTGAGGATGTACATGTACAAATACCCACTCCACGTCCACTCTGTAATTTTGTTAGATGTATTTCTATTTGTATCCAACTGACAGCTTTTGGACGTTTTAAACTGAATTTGAAAATGCTTGAAAACCAATAAATCAGTTAAACTTACTGCCTCATTCGAGTGGTGCTTAGGTTCTTGTTCGGTTTAAACTTGGTTTAGTATAGTTTATTATTGTACATGTATACGTATCGAATCATTTGAGATCTCGCCCGGTTTTTGGTTGGGTTCGTGTTGCTTAGTCTTTATTTTTCTATTTTGTGTTTTCTGTTCTTTTATAAGTTTATTTTCGACTTTGAGTTTGAATGTCATTTTTCGCACCTTTCGCACCTTTCGCCTCTCATTTTGCACCTGAAGTTTATCAAAGCTTAATCCACTCGATATCAGACATGGCCAAAAACTACAAGGCTCCTTGAGTGCATCGAAATACAAATACAAATATAACTAGAGGCTCTTTGGAGCCTGTGTCGCTCACCTTGGTCTATGTGAATATTAAACAAAGGACGCATTTGAATTCATGACAAAATTGTGTTTTGGTGATGGTGATGTGTTTGTACATCTTACTTTACTGAACATTCTTGCTGCTTACAATTATTTCTATCTATATTGAACTTGGCCTAAAAGTTTTAGTCGAAAATGTTAGTTAAATTTTACAAATTTTATGAAAATTGTTAAAAATGCACTATAAAGGACAATAACTCCTTAAGGGGTCAATTGACCATTTTGGTCAAGTTAACTTATTTTTGGGTCTTACTTTGCTGTACATTGTTGCTGTTTAAAGTTTATCTCTATCTATAATAATATTCAAGATAATAACAAAAAACAGCAAAATTTCCTTAAAATGACTAATTCAGGGGCAGCAACCTAACAGCAGGTTGTCCGATCCATCTGCAAATTTCATGGCAGATTGATCTTGACCTGATAAACAATTTTACTCCCTGTCAGATTTGCTCTAAATGCTTTGGTTTTTGAGTTTTAGCCAAAAACTGCATTTTACCCCTTTGTTCTATTTTTAGCCATGGCGGCCATGTTGGTTGGTTGGCCAGGTCATGCCACACATTTTTTAAACTAGGTACCCCAATAATGATTGCGGCCAAGTTTGTTTTAATTTATCCTGGTAGTTTTAGAGGAGAAGATTTTTGTAAAAGATTACTAAGATTTACGTAAAATGGTTAAAAATTGACTGTAAAGAGCAATAGCTCATAAAGGGGTCAACTGACCATTTTGATCATGTTGACTTATTTGTAGATCTTACTTTGATGAACATTATTTCTGTTTACAGTTTATCTCTATCGATAATAATATTCAATATACAAATGTAATAACGAAAAACAGCAAAATTTCCCTAAAATTACAAATTCAGGGGCAGCAACCCAACAATGTGTTGTCCAATTCATCTGAAAATTTCAGGGCAGATAGATCTTGAACTGATAAACAATTTTACTCCCTGTCAGATTTGCTCTAAATGCTTTGGTTTTGAGTTATAAGCCAAAAACTGCATTTTACCCCTATGTTCTACTTTTAGCCATGGCGGCCATCGTGGTTGATTGGCTGGGTCACGCCACACATTTTTTAAACTAGATACCCCAATGATGATTGTGGCCAAGTTTGTTTTAATTTGGCTTGGTAGTTTCAGAGGAGAAGATTTTTGTAAAAGATAACGACGACGGACGACGACGACGACGACGACGGACGACGGACGACGGACGACGGACGCCAAGTGATGAGAAAAGCTCACTTGGCCCTTCGGGCCAGGTGAGCTAAAAACGGGAATTGACTATCTGGAAAATCTGCAGTCTCGTACCCAGTGGCGGATCCAGAGTGGGGTTCCTGGGGTTGGAACCCCTCTCTTTTTTACCGATCAATGCATTTGAATGGGGACATATAGTTGGAACCCCCCCCCCTCCCTCCCTTTTATCCTGGGTTGGGAATCCCCCTTTTGAAAATGGCTGGGTACGCCCCTGGTACCAGTCGCAATTCAGCATTGATGTTCACAAAGAGCAAATGTGCTAACTTACTTTATATTTATAAAATCATACATTCACGACTAGGGCCTTGTGACATATTGGTCAATGTTAATATATTGAGCGCGCAATATTAAAGAGACATTTCAAAATTATGTCATATTAATATACTGAAGAAAATACATGTTAGTAAAATACCCTACTAGATATATGTTCATCAAAGATTGATCTCTACAACTTACCTGGTGAAAACAACACCATGGCAGCCATCACAGATAATTCAACGTCAGTCAATTCCAACTTTTTTAACTTTTGAACTGAGTAGAACATATCTAGTAGAAATTGACCAAAAATACCATACTGTTCACAATTCAGAATATCTACGATATATCCAAAACGGTCCAATATTTTACCGAAAGTAGTTTCATCGTTCCAATATAGTGAATGAATGACAGCGATTTCCAATAAACTTTGTTTCACAAGATTTCGCTGACTATGCACATCTATTTTTTTGAATGGAGTCAAATCTCGCGCAAATAACGTTGTGAAGTGGACAATGGCTGGCAAGTATCTAGAACACAAAATCTTGGTATCGTTCTCGCATTTGACCTCCAAAACCTGAAGAAGTAAAACAATATAAACATTTCATGCACATATACTTTAATGAAAGAGATGTAAGGCATGCGGTAAGAATTTTTAATTATAACAGCAACAAAAATTACTGTTTAAAGAAATATCTTCGCTCTTTGTTTTTCTATTATTTTTTTAATGGCCGATTGACTCAATTGTGAGATTTTGTGACTGTTCTCAGTACAGGAACATGTATAATGTATGAATACGTAACATAACCGGTAATATTCAATGCCCCTCCCCCCCCCCCCCCCCCCCCCCCCCCATCAATTAGGGAGCTAGTTTACCGTTTGATTTGTATAGGACAGGTAAGATACAAACTGTTGTCCTTTCCTTTTTTTGCTGTAAATTCTGTCCTGCCTTTATATTTTTTTACTCTATTCCGTCCTGCCTTTTCTTTATTAGTGTATCCAGACTTTTTTGGTTAACCTAAATCGTCATCCTGCCTTTTTGTTAAAATTGTCTCATCTTGCCTGTTCTTTTACTTGAAACTCGTGTACTGCGTTTTTAATTATTTATTTTTTTCAAATCTTAAACACTTTAACAATTATATAGTTGCTCCCGCAGAAAGCCATATATAAGTTACTTTTAATAACCTTTTGTTTTATGTTTCATATTTTAATCATTGACGGGAAAAAAACGTAGTGTATTAAACTGTTTGTATTCAAATGCCTATTTCAAAAGAGACAATCTTGCGCATGCTCACCTTTGACTGCTGGTAGCGACATGTCAATGCATGAAACTCTTTATTCGCTGCCATAAAACTATCATGAATTTTTAAAATCAATTCTTCTGTCTTTATCTGCTTGTCTATATCAATTCGATCATGATTCTCGTTTGATGAAATTTTAAATAAGTTAAATCTGGACGGCTTATCTTTCTTTGGACATCTTCCCAATCTAACAGCTAAATAATAAAAATACTAGGATTAGTTGATTGTTGTGTGCTTACCAGGTTATATCACGAAGTTATATGAGGTAATAATGTTACTATACAGAGCTACATGTATATAAGACCTTGAGGACGAATTCGTAAGTTAAACTACTAACACAGTTGGCTTTGAAATTGGTGCTAACTGCAACAGAAAACCATTATTTTATGAAGTTGTTGTGCAAGTTTTTAGGATAATTGGTAGACATAACGTGATTAACTGATTATTTGCTGTTTGGTTTACGTGTCATTGGTATTCAGATGGAGAACACATCTCAAATAAACTATCATATGGTAATTAAAGTTCTGCAAAGTGTGTTGATTGGGATAAAAGGTGTGAATTTCTACTGGCAATCGAAAGATCTGTTGCAAATGTTCCTTAACGTATAATAAGGAGCATCTCATTTCCGAACGAACTTTACTATGTATGTATGTATAAATCCCCAACGGCACAACCAAGAGGAAACCACTCTCTGGCATAAGTTTAATTTCCAAAAGATATAATTAGAAGATGTGGAATAATAATGCCAATGAGACAACTCTCTACAAGAGACCAAATGACACAGAAATTAACAACTATAGGTCACCGTACGGGCTTTAACAATGAACAGAGGCTATACCGTATAGTCAGCTATAAAAGCCTTGAATGACAAATGTAAAACAGTTCAAACGAGAAAACTAACGGCCTAAGTTATGTACAAAAAATAGACGGAAAACAAATATGTAACACATGAACAAACGAAAAACACTCAGTCTGATGCCTATATTGACCAAATGTCTGCCCCCTGTCAGCTAATGGGATTTATCAAATAACCTTAGTATATGAAACAACAACGTACCTTCGTGTGACATTCCTGCATCCAAACATTTCTTCATACGGCAGTACTGGCACCGGTTTCGGCTAATCCTCATGATAAGACATCCTTTCTTATCACCATTGGCACATGGTTTATACGTCAACTTTTGGCGGACTGTCCTTCTGAAGAACCCCTAAAAAAAGATAGCTATATATATTATACAACTATAAAATGTAAAAAAAAAACTAACAGAAGGTTAGCAATAAGTTTGTGTAAATTTAATGTATTGGAACAAACAATAAGTAATAGGTTGTGCGCACAAAGTATATAGATATAAGAAGATAAGGTATAAGTGCCAATGAGACCGCTCTCCATCTAAGTCACAATTTATAAAAATCAACCATTATATGTCAAGGTCGGGTCTTTAACACGGAGTCTGAGCTCTAATCGACCAACAAGCTATAAAGAGTCCCAAAAAATACTAGTAAAAAAACATTCAAACGGGAAAACCAACGGTCTTATCTATATGAACAACGAGAAACGAGAAACACCTATGAACCAAATAAACAGACGACAACCTCAGATTCCTGACTTCGGACAGTAACAAACAATTGCAGCGAGATTAAACGTTTTTTATGGTACTGGTACCTATATATTTACACTACAACATGAAGAGAACCGGTCTGACCTTTATTTTCACATCAAAATATATCATTCAACTGAAAAAAGATCGATCTAAGCGTTTACACCCCAAAAAAAATCGATTCAAATAAGATCGATCTTTTAAAAAACACCTCTAGAGGTAGACTTTTTGAGTCCGATCTTACATATTTACACTGGACCAAAGATAGATCGATCTTTTTTGTCAGTGTAAACGGGGTCTTAAATAACTATCTTCCTATTATATATATAATTACCTTGCATCCTTCACAAGAAAAGACTCCATAATGGAAACCGGAAGCTTTGTCACCACATATTTTACAGAGGATATGTCCATCAGGGTATATTTTCTTTACTGTAAAAGTTCAAACCATTCAATTAATAAAGCAAACAAAAACAAATTTAAAATCTAAAAACATTTTATTTGTAACAATTCATTGCAGCATGAAGGGTGGTCCATAGTGAGCGGATACCCAGGATTTTGTTATGCGACTGTGACAGTTTTCTTACTCTACATATTTGTTTACATCATTGAACTTGGTACGGTGACTATTATAGAGTACATGCCTGGATTTGAATGCGGTTGTCTATGCAGCAAATAACGTATTTATTTCTTGAGGATATTATTTTGTTTGCTTTCAGAAAAATTCACACTTATGTTGTAATAGTTGTTAAGTGTATTTTGATATTAGACAAATTCCAATTGATATAAAAACACATTTTGGAATTGATGATGTTTTAAACTGTTTTACAAATATCTTGATTTGCACACCAATTTTCATGACTGTGCAACCTGTTTAAAAGTGTGATCACGTGTAATATACAAACTACTATTGTCCATGTGTAAAGACAGATTTTCAATCTAATTCGATTTCACGAGGGACATATGTTTATCATGGACAAACGATCAAAATTCGTTCAATCTTAAGCTTGTAGAATAGCCAGGGTAAAAAAAAAAACAATTTGAGTTTTGGCCACATCATTTTAAAATCAAATCTTGCTTATATACAATACGTCTGTACAGCTTCGTTGTATTGAACAGAGATTTATCTTGACCGTACTTCAATATAATTGTTCAATGGTATTTTAAAACTCTGTATAGAAGTTTATCTCCCAAATATTATTAACAAATTTGTTTAGGTTGGTATATATCGTGACGTAGCAAATAAAAGATACATAATTTGACTATCACGGGGGGGGGGGGGGGGGGGGGGGGGGGGGGGGGGGGGGGGGGGGGGGGGGGGGGGGGGGGCAATATGGGGACCGTTTACATGTTAAAAAACACCTCGATTTGGCAAAAACTTTAACAAAAATGCAAAAAATTTATCTTAAAA